>KE525195.1:651420-697473 GCA_000441895.2 Anopheles sinensis | reverse complement strand
TAAACCCAGACCAGTCAAAATTAGTGATTTTGTTGGCAAAGTTTAGTAGCTAAAGTTGATAACAATGATATATGAAGCATGTATAAAAAAAAACCAAAAAATCGGCCACCAAGCATTGTAACGATCTTTTTAGAGCTCTCTTGTTTCAGCTTGCCACAGTATACGAGCGAAAATGTTACGAAACTCATGCGTAAACAAATTGTTCTATTATTTTTGCGTCAGACATGCAATTTCGTATTACAGGAGAACGTCGATTATCCGGGGGTGTCGGGATCGGAAGGCCCCGGATAATCAAACATTTGTAAAAATACGTTGATAATGCCTTGTTTGTGTCTAGGAAATTATACATAATGCCTATATTTTCGGGAATATGTTTCCCCTTTGGTTTATAAATCATAAAAAATATTTGAATAATTTTTCAATATCAATTTTTATTGTTATTTGCAATTCAATTATTCAATTTAATTTGTGAAGCAACCTAATATTCATTGAAATATTTCAAAATGGTAGTGCAGTTGTCAGACCCTCGGATAATCCGCCCCCGGTTAATCCAGCCCCGGATAATCGACGTCCGACTGTATTTTGAAAATAATATACTTTTTTTTAATCGTACAACATAAGAAAAGCATTTTTTCTACTCAACAGCAACCAGCATGTTTTGAAAGTGAAGGAATATATTCACTTTAAAAAATCTTTAATGTGGAAATAATATTATTATGCCACCCTTGCTCCGCTAGCGTATGGCCCACTGTGTGGTGCGGAAGGTTTACATAAAGAGCACCTTTATCAAGTCATGAAATTAGCATTCCGTTACCACATTACATCGAGCGATTTGATGAACGCGTGGATGCAGACTAGTAACTTGTTGTCACCCGGGTTCGGAAATTGGGTTTACAACGAGCACGAGGTGATGATCACATCTTCCAGGGAAAATTGGTGGTAAAACGGGAGAATTGACCAGATTCCGGTTCGTCGCCGTGCGGCACACTTTCTCCCAAATGGGAGTTGTGATTTAAAATGCACTTCTTCGCGCCGGACGCTGCGGACCGGTTGGAAAATTGGGCGACGTTTAGTTAAAACGAAATGAAGCAAGTGTGTGGAAAATCTTAGATAACGGCGAACTTGTTCGGTCGGGCCTCGCGCTTGCTAGTTCTGTTTCGGTTTTGCTATTAATTGAGTGATACTGTCGCACGGGCGCGAGTAACGAAGCGGTCAAAAATTGGGCAAAAAGTGTTCAGTCCGCCGCATGTTCCTCTACGAAGGAGCGCTTCCCATTTCATTGTTCGGACCGTCGGTGTTGACCTAATTCGCGCTCGACTCTTACGTACACGTCTTTCTCCCGTTACGCACGCAGGACCACCGCCGCCGCCGCTTCCGCCGCCGCTGAAGGCGAGCAACTACGGGTTCGCCGGTAGCGGCGCACATCCAGCAGCCGCGGCCGCAGCCACTGCCGCCGCCGCCGCCGCTGCCGTGGCCGCCGCAACGCTAATTGGCGGCTCCCGAGGCGAGGGCTACGGCTACTCGAAGAGCGCCTCGGCGCGAGCTGCAATCGAGCAGCAGACCGTGGCGGCCTACGTCGAGCAGCAGCAGCAGCACCACAAGCGCCTGACGTCGATGATGCACCACCATCGGGACGGGGAGCCGGGACCGGGCGGCGACCACCTGGACTCCGACTCCGGCCTGGAGGTGCTCGAGGAGTCCACGCTCAAGCCGTCCGATCTGATCCGTGGCAATCACAACCGAAGCATGTCCATCATTTCGGGTAAGTTGGCGGCGTTGCGTTCGCGCTCTAGAGGCGGTTCTCCCCCTTAATGGACGCATGCTAATGACTCCTTGGCGTGCGTTTAGGCCAGATAACGAGAGGCAACTGTGCGTGCGAGCTGTGGCACACTTTGGCGCAGCCATCTTGAGCGTCTTCAGAGCGTTGCGCTGATCCCATAGTACACCGGGAAGACTAGACTAGAAACACTCCCGGAGTTGTTTGGTATTCGCTCAGAATAACTCAGAATTGTTGGAATTAGCTCAGAATAGCTCGGAATTGTTAGGGTTCGCAACACATTCGGTTCTGATAACTAGAGAGCTAAAACAATATTCGCCGTTTTTGTTTACAAACACCCCTTTTGGAATACCAGCATTTGAACCACAACATCCGCGAACTTTCAGAAGTAAGATATTGATCGGTACTCCGTAGTATCACACCAGATGCATCACCAGACAGATATTTGGCCCGGATTGGGATCGATTTTCACTCTACCTTACCATGCACACTTCCTCCATTCGCATGCCAATTGTGGCTAAATTTTCCCCGCACTGGCATTCGACTGATTTATGATGATCACAATCCGATACATACAGATGCAGCAAATAGGTAGGAAAAGGATTTTATGATTGAGCCAGCAAACGAGAAAGATCCGTGATCTCGCGATCTCTAGCGCCCGGCTTCACCGTCCATAAAACAACAGGGAAGGTTTTCGCAGGAATAATAGATGTGGTAGGAAAGTTTTTCGCGAGCGTCGGTAAGACGGAGACGGCCAAGAAAATAAATAAAATAAAACAACCACAACAATAACAGCAACCAGAGCTCTCTCCCCCCCCCTGGTGTCCGGTGCATCTGGTGGCTCTGGGGCAGAGGGAGGGGGGTAGTTTAGGGGTGAAGTGAAGCATATATAGCGAACTGCGGAAGCGCTGGACGAGACGAGACGGCTCGCCGGTCGCGAAAGGGGGAACCCAGAAAAGCTTATTTTCTTTTCCTTTCCGTTTATTTTCCATGCTTTCTTTCTTGGCCGATCGCCGTGCCGTGCCGTACCGTGTTTGGGGCTCTCCTCCCCCCCCCACCCCTGCCTCCCCTTGGGCGAGCAGCGAATAAGAAAGCCAAGCTGATCCAAGCGAACGGCATCGGTAATGGAGGCAGCAACCTACATAGCGGCGGCAGCGTGTGCGCGGCGGAAAATGGTTCACCGTACGGCAGCTCCAAGGCGTCCCGAGTCGGTGCGGCAGCGTCAGTCGACGAGCAGCACTGCCATCAGCAACATCACCATCAACCGCGACTGTTGAGCGTCCAGCCGCACCCGGCAGCCAACAACGCATCAAGCAACCACCACCACCCGCACCACCACCAGGGACCGAACCTGGTCAACAAGCAGCTCGTGCTGCCGTTCGTGCCGCCCAGCTTCCCGAATGGTGCCGGTGACGGCTCCAACCATCTCATCAAACCGTCCGAGTATCTGAAGAGCATCAGTGATAAAAAGTCCAATGCAGGCTCGCAGAGGTTAGTGTCGCTGTAGTACTGAGTGTGTCGCAAGTGTGCCGGTACCGCCTTTGCCGGGTCGAGATATATAGCGCGCGACGTGTCTACACTGTGCGTATCTGCAGTGCCCCGTGAAATCCAACTGGGAGCTGGGTGATCCGGTACATCACCGTTAGCGTTTGTTAGAGCTTGCAGTGTTCGGGCCAGGTTTTCCTGTTACTTTCCGGAACTCGTCGACATTTCAGTGTATACTGCCAGTTTAGGCTTCAGGAGTTCCCTCTTCAATTTATTGTCCCGCCAGGTTGCTTGTGGCACTAGATTTTAGGAGTTCCGGCTATAAGTCTACAGCAGCGGTGAACTCAAGTTGTCTTGTCGTTTCTGTAAAGCTCGCCGTAAATCTTGGCCTTTCCGGTGTGTGTACTTCCAAGTTTAGTTCCTGTTGTAGGTTTTTTGAAAGGGTATTAAGATTTAGGAGAACCAGCTATAAGCTTACAGACGCAGTGAACTCCACCAGCGGGAGCTCTCTTCAGCGTTGCTGTGCTCTTTGACTCATGCTATATCGCAGTCGAACCCCTAGACAAACTCCTGCTGATCAAGAGCGCGGTCTTGTTTCCCTCGTCCCCAGATCATCCGACACGGAGGATTATATGCCATTGAACACACCCCTGATAGTGCAGGCGGGTTCGGAACCACCGAAGCCGCCCCCTCCACCGCCGGCACCGCCCCTGCACGGCATCCATAGCGCGGCCCCACTGCACTCCACCCTGTCGCACGTCCACCATCACGGCGGCAGCAGCGGCGGCGGCGGCGGCGGCGGCAACAACCACAGTCACACGACGGGTCCACGCGGCTCGACCGACGCGGGTGGCGGTGGCGATAAGGCAGGCGGAGCGGCACATCCACCGCCACCTCCGCCACCGCAGGACACCGACATCCGGAAGCTGCACCAGCCGCTGTCGGCCATCTCCATCCAGGACCTGAACAGCGTGCAGCTGCGCCGGACGGACAAGATGCTGGCGAAGACCTACTCCGCGCCGACCAGGAGCATCAGCATGCAGTGTCTGTCCAGCACCAGCGAGCAGTTCCTCTCGCAGAAGACGGACCTGATCGCCGAGCTGAAGCTGTCGAAGGACATTGCCGGCGTGAAGAAGATGAAGGTCGAGCGGGCCAAGCTCGAGGACCGGCAGGCGAACGAGGTCTACTCGGAGGTGACGCGCCAGTTCACCGCCCAGAACTACGTCGATCAGGTAGGACCTCTCTTTTCCCGCTCGACCCATTCCTACCTCCCTCCCCACCTCTCTCCTATGCACTCCGGTCTGGCGCTTTTCCGTCCACTGGTTCGCACCAACCCTTTTGCTGAGAGTCCCTTGGGTGTTGGGTGTTTCAGATTTTCCCTGCTCCAGCCAAAGCTCTCCCTCGTCGGTGCGTGGTAGTAAACCTCATTCGTATTACCGCAATTTATTGCCTCGCGTTTCGACCTAATTCAGTCTTTTTTAGTGAGCGAACGGACAAAAACTAATAAGAAGAAGAAGTAAAAAGCTCCCCGAAGCGAAACACGGAGGAAAACAAGAAAAGAAGGCAGGCAGGCAGGAAGGCAAGGGAGAAGGAAAGCAGGCAGAGATCGACCAGCGAAAAAAAACAGAAACACGGTGGTGGTTTTGGGGAACGCGCGCCTCCTCCGCGCATGGCGTTTTTTTTTTCATTTCCCTCCTCTGGCGTGGCCAGCTCTATATGCGTGTGCTCTACTTCTTCTTCTTCTTTTTCTTGCATTTTCGTTCCTTGCCCGGTTCGGTGCGCTTTTCCTTCGTTCCCCACGACAAAAAACCTACCGAACCGCGGCATCTTCCAGTTCACACTCGCATGCTCCAATTTTCCAATTGCTCGCTTTGGAGCTGAACGGGGGGGAGGGCGAAGGGGGTAGTTTTAGCACGTATCCGCAGCCTCACAGGCACACCAATTTTCCCATAAGTTACCGGGAAAAAAAAACAACCCCCCTCATCAGCACTCGAAATCACTCATCTATCGGCGTCGGCGATGAAAAGCGGTTACGAAAACAGCCACCCGTTTTTATTAGTTTTTCGCAAAACCAAAGTAAAAATCAACGAAAAAAAATTAGTAGAAAGTGTCAGAACCAAAAAGGAAAAAAAAACAACTCGAATCCTACAAACAAAATCAACAAAATCCTTTAGCAAAAACACAATTCGTTAAAATCAGGTCAACGTGGCTTTTCTTTGATGACTTGTGTACATGTTTTAACTTCACTAATGCAATAATGAGGTTTATCTAGGCGCTTTGTAGATCCTTTTTTTAATTTGCAGAGCTTAAAATTTGCAGTTGATCATTTGAATCACATTAATTTCAATGTGATGCCATAATCGAGCAGGCACTTTCCACCTTACGATGCTTAATATTGTTTGGAAAAGAAAATTTTTACGAAAGCCTACGGTTTAAAGCAGGGGTCGGCAAAGTCCGGCCGGCCAACTGATTTTATCCGGTCCCTAAGAAAATTTTAGTGCAGAATATGAAAAAAATCTCAATTCTTGACGGATTAGTTAACAATATCACTCTTTCCTCATTTTCCCAAAAATGCACGTGGAAGTTGTTGAACGAGGTCTCCAATAGCATACTCGTATACTTTTTTAGCGTTTTCTATCGCATTTTCATGATTGCACGACAATTTACAAGTCTCCAGCGCCAAAATAGCGTGTTTATTTTACTCCCACCTTTATGAAATATGCATATAGAACACAATATTCAAAAGTTTTCATAAATCCTCGACATTTGAGCAGAGGATTAATGTCGATGGTAATAAAAGAAATTAATTTGCAGTACAATGAACCAAAAGTTGTATGTTGAAAAAGTACATAATTCAACGAAAATAAGGCCCCATGGTTAAAATAGTTAAAGGTATAAAGTTCATATATTTCATTTTATACACAGTTTTATGTAACTTTACTGTTAAAAAATGGTACTCGAGATAAGCCATGGTTTGATGTATCCGGCCCGTACTTACGAATTCTATTCCATCATCTGGCCCTTTTCAAGAAACGCATGCCGACCTCTGGTTTAAAGAGTAGAGTTTTCATGTTATTTTCGTATTTTAGTTCTTTATTAAAAAAAAAAAACTTGCGGTATTTTTCGACGATTTGTTTCCTCGTTCCCGGATTCCCAAGAGTTAATCTGCTTTTCAGCCAATTTTTTATTTAAATGTAATGGGTTTTGCCTTATATCATGCACTTGCACCATCCTTGTGTTGTGTCTATATCTGTAGTGTAATCTTTAGTTTTCCCTCTGTTCCTAGCTTTCCTTTAATGCTTTAATCCTTTTCTCCACCGGTGTTGGGTTTTAACCCATCGTGTTTGCACCATCCCGCATTTTGCACTGTCACATTCACACACACACACACACACACACACGCGCGCGTCACGCTATCCATCCATATCTTTTGTGTTTTTTGATCTGCTCTCGATAGCCTTATCATACAGCTGATAAGATCTTTCAGGTACCGGAGCGGGACAACGCGGGCAACATCATCCCGGACTGGAAGCGCCAGATGCTGGCGAAGAAGGCGCCCGAGAAGGCGAAGAAGGAGTTCGAGGAGCGGCTGGCGCGGGAGGCGGAGGACCGGCGGCTGTCCGCCATCCCGAAGTGGAAGCGGGACCTGATCGCGCGCAAGGAAGAGGCCGAGAACAAGCTGAAGTAAGTTGGTTGACGAGGAGGCGAGTGTTTACGTGTATTTTTTTGACCGCTCTAACACCCCCCCCTTGCTCGACACTTTCGCCAGATCGTCCATCTACACGCCGAAGGTGGAGGAGCCACCCCGTCGGTCGGACTCGTGGCGCAACCGGATCTCGCAGCGCGCCATGTCGATCGACAACATCAGCTCGTACGGCACGACGGACCCGGATCCGGCCGGCACCACCGGGCTGCGCTACAACAAGGAAAACCACCAGTACCAGTACCCGGGTGGGGCGCCGCCACCACCACCGCCGCACAGTGGCAACAACAACAGTGGCCGGCCGTCGGCGGCGACGAACGGGACCGGCACACCGCAGCAGCCCCCGCTCACGTCCAGCATGGCACCGCGCCGCTCGATGGAGAACATCAGCAACGGGAAGCTGGAGGGTGGGACCGCGCACGGCTACCACCTGCCGGACATGGCCCCCTCGACGCCGAGCGAGTCGGTGTGCGCGGCCGACAACGACGACGACAGCGAGCAGATCATCCCGTGGCGGGCGCACCTGCGGAAAACCAACAGCCGCCTGTCGCTCATCGGCTAGAGGCGGAACGGAAAACGTGGGGAAAACCAGCACAAACATACGCGGAAGGAAGCGTTTCAAAAGACAACCCCGCAGGCTCGCGAAGAGAAACTGATGATCACGTGGAGGCGGGAGAAAGTGCGCCAGTTGCGAAAGTAGAGGATAAAAGTTAACAACAACAACTACAAAAAAAAAGAAAAACAGACATGAATTAAAAGCCGAAGATTTCGTTGCAATATTATTTTTATTATTACGATTACTCTCCTACCAACCCGACAGTGGGACGCGATTCCTACGCGACGTGCTTCCTCATCGACATGACGAAACACCTGTGGACCTAATACACAACGCGGGAAGGGGAGAAGGAAGAAGAATATACAGTTAGCTAAAAAGGAAAAAGGTTTATACAAAAAAAGAAAAGAAAGAAAAAACACATTACGCCCCAACTGTTTAGAAAAAAAACCTGCACTGATGAGGTAGCAATTCGCTAGCCGGAAATAGTCGCGAAATATTTTTACTACTTACTTACTACTCGATATGCTATTATAATAATTATAATTACCCTGTATTATGTTATCTTAACGCAATAGGAAAACCTCCCACTACGTTACTAGTTATTGTTTCTTGTTTCTTGTTCGTTATAATATGAGAGATAATATATTAATCTACCGCTTGGCGCTACTCGCTGTAAGGTCGCTGGTTGGGGTGGCACGTTTTCACCCTCCACGACACACACACACATACACTAGACCGCGCTTTCCCCTCGGCTCGGATGTCTCCGCACGCAACTCCGGCCAGCTTCGGGTCGGGAGCGCTTGTTAGTACTTGTTTATTATTTTTAGGTACAATTTTCTCCTTTCAATTTAATATTGTTGGTTTATTGATCGCGTTTCGAAAAGCTTCGGAAGAGGGAGAGGGCTAGGAGGGGGGACTACATGCCCAGCAAAAAGGCACAAATAGTGGAGGATGACGGCACGCGGGACAAACCGGCCACAAAAAGGTGAACCAAGGCACGCAGTAATACATTTATGAGCAGGCCGTCGGATCGAGGCTTAGGGCTCTCTAGCGAATTTATATGGACAAATAAATCAATTCAACAATCATATACCGTCGCTGCGATACGGCTGCTCAATTGTTATTTATTTCTATTGATAATACGGCACAACGAATGATGACATTTCGTGAGGGAAACGGGCGAAACAACAATTATTTAACATTCTAACACGGGCGCGCTTCCTGCGCTTCTTACAACCTTTCAGCTATCGAGTGCGATACATTAGCGTGTAACTTGGGCGACTCGATGAAATGACTCCCTGTGCTATGAATGTTGGGCCCTGTCCGGTCGGCAGAAAGACGTCAAAACGAGAATTCAGGAGAAGCAGCGCGATTAACGAATGGAATTAAATGAACGGTTTGAAATGAAATAGAACGATTAGGGTTGACGCATTGCCTCACTCACTAACCACGCGGTGGGAAGGGGTCACGGTCGTCGAAGGGGCGCTGTGGAGAGATGGCGAGTGTAAGAAGCTTGTCTAGCAGCACCAGCAGGAGCAGGATGAAAAACCCGTAGCTCGGGGCGCCGAACAGCATGCCGCCGAGCAGGAACGAGCAGCCGACGACGGCGAGCACCTTGTAGGAGGCCAGAAAGCGGAGGCTGACGCGAGCGGGTAGACGCTCGGTGATCAGCTCTTTGGTACCGTCGGCCTGCCGGGCGAACCGGTGCACCGTGCACGGTGGCATCAGCAGCTGGCGGGTGACCATCCCCGGCAGGCCCTGGTTGAGCCAGAGGGCATGCATTTCCGCGCCGTACATGAACTGCAGCTTCGAGCTGACGGTGTGCAGGAAGCGCACCAGGAAGGCGTTCTCGTCGCCCCGGATCGGCAGCAGCACCGGGTCCTTCCAGTCGACCGCCAGCACCGGAAACCGGCCGCCGGCGGACACCGATATCGAGTCTTTCAGCTCCGTCATCACTATCTCCTCGCACGGATCGTCTTCGCCGGCCGGCAGATCGAACAGCGTGACCAGGACGGCCTCGGCGAACTCGAGCCGGCACAGCACGTTCGGCAGCTCGGACTGCTCCTGCGGCGGTGGCTGGAGCAGCGCGATCAGCCAGGCGAACCGGGAACGCAACCAGCTAGGTTCCTCTTTGTTCAGCCTGAGCGACGCCATCACGGCGCGCACCTTCCGCACCAGCGTTTGCAGGTTGGACTGCGTTTCCTCGCTGAACAGCGGCACGTAGTACTCGCCGCCGCCAAGGTGGAAGCTGGTGATGGCCGGCTGGTCGGTCGGCTCTTGCGAGGTGTCGGTTTCGTTTGGCGCTGACGTCGTCGGGATGTTGCGCTTGCTGGCGTCAACGAAGTCGCGCTCGAGTTGGCGCAACAGCGGCACCAGATTGTGCTGCCCGAACACGCGGCACAGCCGGTACAGCAGGTTCGCGTTGACCAGCCGGCTCAGGTCGGCATTGATCAGGCAGTTCGCCAGCTTGACGAACGTTTGCGTGTAAATCTCCAGGTTAGCCATGATGAACGGCTCGTACTTGGGCTCGATGGCCCGGTCCACCTTGGGCACCTCCTGGGACGGCGGACAGTAGCGCCACGGTTGGATGAAGCTCAGCCACAGCTCGACCAGGTTCATCAGCGACACGTCGTACAGCGGCCAGCGGGGGAAGGCAACCCCGAAGAAGCCGTTAAAGCGCGCGCTCAGCATATCGAGCGCCCTTTTTCGCAGCGCAACGAATGCCGTACTGTCCCGTCGGTCGGTGCAGTTGCTGAAGGTGTGCACCTGCTTGACAAGGGCGCGCATGCATCGCAGCACCTCCGCGCTCGGCAGCGGGTTCGTTCCGGTCACGTTAATGCCGAACCAGATGTCGAGGAAGATGTGCAGGATGCTCGTCGAGCGCCAGTGCACAATCCGGGCAGCTTCCGGCTGCGGATGGTCCGTCTCTACCGGCGCATGCAGGTCCAAACGGTGTGGCAGCAGATACTTGATGCTCTGCATGGGGCTGTAACCAAAGGGCAAGGTGATTTTCTCATACGGTGCCGCGGGGTTTGCCATCGCACTACATTTCGCTCCTACTTACGTCTTGGCGGGCTCAATATCCGGCATCGTTCGAACCAAAACATCCGCGTTCGGCGGTAGCACTATGTACTGGCTGTCGACCGGCAGGAAGGTGCATATATACGTGCAGGAAAGCATCACGTAGAGCGATCTCCCTTGCTCATGCTCTGGGATCGCCGAAAAGCCGTACGGAGGAACGAGAAGGTGCGACACCGTACCGTGGATGGCAAAGTAAAACAGGAAGTAATCGAACGGATCTGCAAGGGACAAAACCGGCACAAGTATTAGGCGCCGCTCGTCGGCGGGATGATAAAAATGCAATCAACTTACTCATCTGGAATCCCACCAGTTGATTGTTGAACGGATCTATCGAGAGGAAGCTTTTGTAGAACGAAGGGAGTGTCCCATACCGCATCGTATCCTGAAGCTTGACCTGCAAAACGGATACAGTAACAAACCACTGGTCAACCACTGGGCCAAAAGCTTGCAGCTACGCAAAACGGAAACGAAATCAAAACGGTACTGACCGGTATATCATAGAAAGGTATTCCAAACCTGAGCGACTCACCCGTCAAGCGGTACAACATGCGAAACATTGGTCCACTGATGGGATTGAAAAAGTTTTCCAACGCCTCGTACTCGGCCGGTGCCTGCTCGCGGGTGACGAATCGAAGTCGCCAGCCCGCTCCGTCATCGCCGCAAAATATCGACCGAATGAGCGTCGGGAAACTGTCGTGCAGATCCTTCAAGCTAGAGGGAGGATAGAGCAGAAAGCAGTGTGTTTATTTCGCTTCGAAGCACCATCTTGCTTTCACCACGGTTATTCATATCGGTACCTTGCGAGATCGAAGTAAGCCGCCACCTCTTGACATCGATACAGCAACGGTAGATGCAATATATTCTGAAAAACGATAATATATTGGATTTAAACTGGCAGTGCATGATCGACAACTTCTTACCTTCAACGTTTTCATTTTTGTAGTCTCCGGTTAACGATTGAGTGAAATCTGAAACGTGAATTCAATGGATTCCGAACAGCGGCTGATCACATAGCTTCCTTTGATCGCAGCAGACTGCTGTTTTCATAAACCCGAGTTTCAAAGTCTGAACGGAACTGAACGGATCACGATTGAACGCGTTCAATCGAGTCGTGGAACGGTTACCCAAAGCAGACTATATTTGTTCAAACTCATCAGATTAAATTAACTTCTACTAAACTCACGCGTCACGCAATAAAATCTGCTTGTATCTGCTTAAATATATTGAATTTCAGCGAAAGAACACAAATCTGCAACCGCGTCGCTGCCGGTCGAATGACAATTGCTGAACGTTAGAGGTACACGTTCGGTGTCGGATCGGATCAATCAATCTGATCATTCGGAGCGAATTATTTCTAAGGATGGAAGGAAATTGTACTGGTTTTACAAAACAACTTGAGCTTAATAATATTGGACTGCACAAATTTTTCACAAAAGAACAGTCGACAGTGGGTCTCAAACTGACAGTTTCAGAATCGAGTTAAACGTTTTTAATGAATTCAAGATTTGTACGAATTCAAGATGAGACATATATTTGCATGATGGTTCCATTATATGTAAAATTCGATTATACGGAGACCACCCGGTCCCAGAGACCCCGGATAATTGGCGTTCTACTGCATATTTAAACGGTTTAATATGACTTGGGTATGGCGTGCCATCGTTATTCATAGTTCTAGCCATCCTAGACGGAAAATCATAGTCAACATTGTGAGAAATGTCAACGATTTGACTGCTAAATGAAGAAGTAAATGTTTCCGTCTGGTTATGGGCATATTAGACACGAACATTATCTGTCATTTTTGCCTTCCAATTACTGTCAAAAATGTGGAATTCTGTTCACCCGTTCCAGTTTTTGATAGTAATTGGAAGGCAAAAATGACAGATAATGTCCGTGTCTTCTTCTTCTTCTTCTATTTTACGAGCTAGATTATATCCTCATAACCTCCTAATATGAAATTGCTTGACTTTTGATTGCTCTGCGTGCAGGAGCCAGTTCAGAGAGTCGTCATTTGTGGACCGATCCGACCCGCTCCGGACTAAGTTGTCAAAAAACATGGCCAAGGCTACTGAACTACCATTATGGCAGGTTATGTCAAAAGTGTGCTTGGCTTGGTCAGCAAATAGAATTGTTTGGTTTGAATATTGTGGGAATTTATTTTTTTGATGATGATGATGAATGATTGCCATGACATAAATCAGACTTTTCTAATTATTGAGATGATCAGTTGAATTGGTTTGTTAACAACTGCCATTTTGGAAATGATTAAATCGACATTTAAATCGTGATTAATGAACTGATGTTAACAATGTAGAATCCTATACTGCAGAGATATGGCTCGTTAGCCTAAGCAACGTTTTGCATGTCTGATTCGCACAATTTGAGGAGCTTTTATTGCAAAATGCCCATTCGACGCTAGCATATCGTGCGAGAGTCGCGACGGTTTATAGCTGATTATACCAGTCAGGGCATGTATAAGCACGCTATACCACTGCTATCGGCCGCGGGCCCGCTGGCAAGCGCACTTGTCAAACCGATCTAGCGAAGAACCCAGCGGCTGCTGAGCTAGGTGTGCCAATCATCCCATTACATCGGTGTGCCATTTGCATGCGAACTGTTTGACAGGAAGGTGTCGGTGTGCAGTGTCCTTGGTGAGAAAGAGAGATTCAGCCCGTGTAGTGTTGTAAAAGTCAGCTTTCGGGTTCGGAAGCTGCATGTTTCTTGTGTTTGCCCGAGCTGCGTCGTCGTAATTTCGTCGGTTGTGCGTTTCGCATCCGTTGCCTGTAGTGCCGTAGCGCGAGCCATCCGTTCAGTGCGCCACCCCGCGGTGGCGTAGACCAACATCCCAGCCAATCGGCGTCTCTGTCCGTTTCATCGGCCTGCCAAAACCCAACCCACAGGTCGCCAGCCTGCTGCGTCCGCCAGCAAAAACTACCAGCGCGCTGCTCCTGGCTGGCTTCGCAGCACACGCGAACCATTTGCATTTTTGTCTGCTCGCTGTGACAAATGACAGAGCGCAGCCAGTGCAAGGTAACTTTGTTCCCCGTGTAGTGTGGCTACGGCCTGCTGCTTTGCAATTGTCACCACAAGGCACAGGCGAACCCCCCCCGACAGCAAACCGTACCGTTCTGCATCATCATGTAACGCTGCTGCGCGCTATCGCTGCAACTATAAAGGGAAAACTAGCAAAAAGTAACAAGTTCTAAATGTAAAGCAAGTGCAGCGAAGGAGGCCTTGGGGGCGAACGAGAACACGGCGAAGACGACGACGACGACGACGACGACGACGCTGTGTTGTGTGTGGAGAGTGTGTCAACAAGTGGTACTTAATGCTTATACACAAATAGGTACGGCTTGGCCGAATAACAAACAAACGGTGGAAAGGCTGCTGTGGCCTAATCTCTTCGGCACGGGATCGGTGGTGCTGTATGTGTGCGCACACACAACGGGTTAGCAAAACAACGTACGACTCATCAATGTAAAAACGGAAAGGCATAAACATAGTGGACACACGGACACCAGTACACACATACACAACCACACACACACACCCACGTACACAGAAGAGTAGCCAGATGGAGATGGAATCGTCGAGCAAAACCATGGACGACGCTCGTCGGAAGCGGTAAGTTGGGGTTTTATCTGGGACACCCGTGACGGTGCCATTGTCCAAAGGACACCTTTCTCTGACCCTTATTTTCTCCCTTTTCTTTTTCCTCCCACCTCCACCCCGCGCGCCTCCCCTCCTGAAAGGCTGATGGAGCTGGAGCAGAAGATTCGCGATCCGTCCGGCATCGCGAACATCGACTGCCTGCTGGACGCGGTCACCGCGCTCGTGGCCGATTGCGACCACGACACTGTAAATATAATAAAGAACATAGAAATTTTCATCGAACGATGTAAGTAGCGCCGGTAGTTTGCCTGCTGTTGTTACCCACAGCCCCACAGTTACGGTGTACTGTACGTGTTTGTGTCGGTTTGCTTTTGTTTTTCTTCCCGTGGCAGACAAAGACTTGGCGCAGGACATCGTCAACCTGCGCATGCGGCCGGACGATTTCACCACGATCAAGCTGATCGGACACGGTGCCTTCGGCGAGGTGCACCTGGTGCGGCACAAGAGCTCCAAGCAGGTGTACGCGATGAAGCGCCTGTCGAAGCTGGACATGCTGACGCGCCACGATACCGCCTTCTTCTGGGAGGAGCGCTACATCATGGCGCACGCGAACTCGGAGTGGATCGTGCAGCTGCACTTCGCCTTCCAGGACACCAAGTACCTGTACATGGTGATGGACTACATGCCGGGCGGCGACATCGTCTGCCTGATGAACATGTACGAGATCCCGGAGAAGTGGGCCGTCTTCTACACGATGGAGGTGGTGCTGGCGCTCGACACGATCCACAACATGGGCTTCATCCACCGGGACGTCAAGCCGGACAACATGCTGCTGGACAAGCACGGCCACCTGAAGCTGGCCGACTTCGGTACCTGCATGCGCATCGGCGAGGACGGGCTGGTGCACTCGTCGAACGCGGTCGGCACGCCCGACTACATCAGCCCGGAGGTGCTGCAGTTCCAGGGTGCTCAGGGCGGGTACGGGCGCGAGTGCGACTGGTGGTCGGTCGGCGTCTTCCTGTACGAGATACTGATCGGCGAGACGCCCTTCTACTCGGAGGGGCTGGTGGGGACGTACGCCAAGATCATGGACCACAAGAACAGCCTGCAGTTCCCGGACGACGTGCCGATCAGCGAGAGCGCCAAGTCGATCATCAAGGGCTTCCTCACCGACCAGACGGTGCGGCTCGGGCGCAACAACGTCGACGAGATCAAGTCGCACCCGTTCTTCAAGAACGACACCTGGACGTTCGAGAACGTGCGCCAGTCGGTGCCGCCGGTCGTCCCGGAGCTGAGCAGCGACGACGACACGCGCAACTTCGAGGAGGTCGAGCGGAAGGCGACCGTCGACGTGCAAATCCCAAAGCCAAAAATCTTCTCCGGCTTCCACCTGCCGTTCATCGGTTTCACCTACACCAGCGACTATCAGCTGCTGAGCGGGTCGTCCGCTGACGATGCCGCCGCTGCCGCCGCCGCCGCGCAACAGGACGCAACCGACCAGAACGACCACCATGGCGCCCAGCGCGCCCAGCATCGCCACCGGCCATCGAACAACGCCGAGCTACAGCGGCTGGAGAACATGCTGCAGCGCGAGCGGAACGCGGTCGAGACGCTCGAGCGCCAGGAGCGGACGCTCCGGCAGCAGATCGAGCTGATCACGAAGCGCGAGTCGGACATCCAGACGCTCGCGAACGAGTACGAGCGCGAGCTGACGATGCTGAAGCACAACTACCGCGAGCTGCAGCGCAAGGCCGACGGCGAGCAGGAGACGCGCAAGAAGCTCGAGGGCCTGCTGCACGAGACGAAGCAGCAGCTGCAGGACGAGCGCAGCAAGCGCACGCGCGAGATGAGCAACCTGCAGCAGTACAACGATCGCATCAACGCGCTCGAGAAGCAGCTAGCCGACGTGCAGGAGAAGTACAAGGCGGAGGTCGAGGGGGCGCAGAAGAGCAAGAAGCAGATCGCCGAGCTGCGCATGGTGGCCAGCAATGCCGAGCAGCGGACGCTCGAGCTGCACTCCGTCATGAACGGGCTGCAGACGATGCGCGACATGCTGCAGCAGGAGGTGGCCGACCTGCAGAGCCAGCTGGCGCAGGAGCGCAAGACGCGCCTCAACCGGATGGAGCTGCAGAAGGAGCTCGAGGTGAAGATCCAGTCGATGTGCGGCGACATGGAGCGGATGGTGGCGCGCGAGCAGCAGGCCTTCGCCGACAACCAGACGCTCACCGATCGCATCTCCAAGCTGGAGAAGGAGAACGCGTCGTACGAGTGCGAGCTGAAGGCGCTCATGAACCGCTACCAGCAGGAGGTGAAGGCGCACCAGGAAACGACCAAATCGCGCCAGCTCAACAACGAGGAGACCAACATGCAGGAGGTCAAAGGTAAGTGCCGCCGTGCTCACCGTTCGTAGCGGCGAATCGCAAATCTAATCCTTCCACTGTTTGCCTGTTTGCAGCCTTGCAAAGCAAGCTCGCCGAGGAGAAGGTGAACCGGCAGAAGGCGGAGCAGAACTCACAAGAAAAGGAAATCCAGCTGTCCATGCTCTCGGTGGACTACCGCCAAATCCAGCAGCGGTTGCAAAAGCTGGAGGGTGAATTTAGACAGGTTAGTAGACACGAGACAAGCCGCCCTACCGTAGATTCTGGTAACCGACGGTTTCCCCCTTTTTTCCCCCAAACACAGGAGTCCGAAAAGGTGCTTGCCTTGCACAGTCAGCTGGAGCAGGAGCAGAGCAAGAAGAACAGCCTGCTGTCGGAAATAAGCCTGCAAAGCTCGGAGGTGGCCCACCTGAAGGCCAAGGAGGTGCAGCTCATGAAGGAAGTGCAGCAGCTGCGGGACACGCGCAAGAAGCTGGAAGAGGACGTCACGAATGTGAAGAAAAACCACAACATCGATATTCTTCAGGTGAGTGGGTCGCTTATTTTTATTTTCCTTGAGATTCACGGCTACTCTCAAAAATGTGTTCATCGTTTTAATTATAACATTTTCGAGATAAAAACTAGCTTGAGTAATATTCAATATGCTTACCCGAACATTATTCCAAAGCAGAGGCGGATCAATTCATTTCGCCGGGGGCCCTTCTATTCCAAAGAAATTTGTTGATAAATATCTTGTATGCCTATTTCTTTCAAAAGCATTTTATTAATACCGGAACAGTGCTCCAAAAGATAACAAAAGTTGTACTTTACGAGGTTTTACATTTCTCTTATTTGTCAGCATTTAAATTTTCACGAGGGATCAATATTCATGTAATTCAAATTTTCTTATTTTATGTAAATTAGAGCGGAATTATTTAGCGTGGTGTCTCCTAATGTATTTTTAAGATAATGTTTTTATTCTCTTCATTGAACTAACGTATGCATTAAAAAAAAATAGACAAATTTTCATCGACGATAAGAAAAAAGGTAACCAAGCTAATTGAATGAAGTAAATTTTAATGTAAAGTTACATCACTTAAGTACTTAAAAAAAATATTTTGACGGCCAGTAAGACGGCCAGCCGGTTCTTGGTCGAAACTTTAGCCATAGCCGACAAAACCAATCGTGTAAGGATGTTTTTCAGTAGTTGTGTGGCCTACAGGACCCCTTGCTGCTCCACTTGGGTTTTAAATTGTTGGAATAGATCCTACGTTTGAGATTTATCAAGGTTTTACCAGTTGGAAGTGGTTGAGGTACATAGATAGGGTTATTAGTGCTGGAATCGATTATGATATTTGACCGAATTTTGTGATTTTCCGAGCACATGTCTTACAGGAGCTTCGAGCCGGTTTGTTTAAGTGACTGGCCTCGATCGCGTCATCTATATAACAATCTCCATCTTTCTAAGTTTTCTTAACTATTTGGTCGGTTGAAGCGATATTTTGATCCAAAAACGGAATGATTATGCCATTTTCGTATGCCTGTCGTAACGGCCTCTGTTGTCATTTGGGGTCTCGCAGCATAGTACGTGACCGGACCAAGGCTTCCAAATGATTTTCAACCTGTCTCCATAAGTGACCAAATAGTTAAAAATTCATACCAGCTGAATTCGGTGGACAAGAAATGTCTAACAAAATCAAACAAGTTCGTTCCGCTATAATGCTGAAAATTTTTACACGTTATCAAACGAAGACGGTTTGCTGTTTTGGCCACCGCGGATTCAATTTTAATGATAAAGTTGTCAAACTTGTTTCGAATTTAAAAGAAATGCTACTCTTTATGTTACATTCAACTGGAAGTTGCTAGCGTTTTCCGTTTTTGCAGGGAAAATCGTTAAAATTTGTCTATTTTTTTTAATGCATACGTTAAACGAACGCTCGCCGGTGGCAAGGGTTAAAAATATTGTTAACATTGTTTGTACAGTACTGATGTATAGTGCATTTCTGTAGCAATTTTATATACTGTTTCTATTTCGACATTGGTTTTCCCATCGGAATTATTTTCCCCTGTGAAAATTATCTAATGTTCTACTTTCCAATGAATGTTAATTTCATCGACGACATTTTAAAACACTTTAAACATTCTTAAACGATGAATTTTCCCTTTCCATCCGAATCTTGTTGTTAATGGTTTGCCTCTTAACCGCCGAAGCGAGGTGGCCTTATAATTTTATTGAAGAAATTATTCTTTTTCATACTTTCGCAGTCGTCCATAGGTAGATCCCGTCTCTGTTCGAAAGCTAGAAATGCATTACGCGGCCCAATAGAATATTTAGTGGTCATTTTGACCAGGTTTTTATCTTAGAAAAATGTTGAGAGTATGCGGGAGAATTAGTTTCAGCTTGCTGAGGTCTGAATACCGTATGAAAATATTAGATCAAACGCAAACGAATCAAAATAATTTCTGATTACAATTACGGCAATCACATTGAACGTTTTGTTTCGTTTTTAGATGAAGGAAATGCAGGACCAGCTGGAGGCGGAGCAGTACTTCTCTAAGTTGTACAAAACGCAGTGCAACGAAATTCGCGAGGAGATGAACGAGCGGGTACGGCAGCTGCAGAAGCTGGAGGAGGAACGCGGCACCATACTGCACCAGCTGCAGCTGGCAAACGTGCGGGCCGAGGCGGAGGCGCTGTCCCGTTCGATCGCACTCGAAACGGTCACCGATCTCGAGAAGGAAAAGACGATGAAGGAGCTTGAGCTGAAGGACCTGCTGACCAAGCACCGCAACGAGATGATGGCCAAAGATGCGGCCCTCGCGTCGCTGAAGGACGTCGAGGCGGAGCTGAACAAGAACCTCAACAACAAGGCGTACGAGCTGGACGATCTGGCGCAGCAGAACAAGAAGCTGCAGGAGGAGATGTACCGGCTGAAGCTGGAGGTCGGCGAGCTGGACAAGTGTCGCGCGAAGCTGCTGAACGAGACCATCCTGAAGCAGCAGGCGGTTAACAAGCTGGCGGAGATTATGAACCGCAAGGACAACAATCTCACCAGCAAGCAGAAAATGAAGGTTAACTCGACGGCGGAGGTGCGCAAGAAGGAGAAGGAAAACAAACGCCTGCAGCAGGAGCTGACGGTCGAGCGGGCCAAGTACGACGAGCTGTGCCAAAAGCATAACGAAACCATCAGTCAGCTGTCGCGCGAGATCGACGTACGTATTCCCCGTCACACACACACACACACATACACACCGAGGCACACCAAATCAGTGTCGTTTCGTGCTAACATTCGGATTTGCTTCCTCCTTCCTTTAGATCAAAACCAAACTGCAGATGGAAATCGACTGCAAAGCGACGGAAATCGAACACCTGCAGATGAAGCTTATCGAGACCGCCTCGCTGTCGTCGGTCGACAACGACATGATGGAGGAGAACCAGGACTCGATCTTCGAGGGCTGGCTGAGCGTGCCGACCAAGCAGAACATCAAGCGGTACGGCTGGAAGCGTCAGTTTGTGGTCGTCTCGCCGAAGCGCATCATCTTCTACAGTTCCGAGCAGGATAAGCAAAACACTAGCGATCCCTTGCTGATCATTGACCTAAGGTAACGTACTATATTTCAGTGCACTAGCACGCATCTTCTTGTAATTGAATGACGTTCAAATCTAGCCCTACTGAATTGAAAATTAGTTCTTATTGCGCATGCCGCTTTATGCGGCCAAAAGGGTTTAATTAGAAATTAACATAACCAAAGTTGCTCCAGCTGAAGATGAACTAATGCATTAAACACTAGAATCCAAATAGCGGCTATTTTTACAGCTACTAGCATTTTTATAGCTCCAATCCGGCTCATTATTAAAAACGAGGCTTTTCTTAATGAGGGCAGCTCCGTCGAAGAAAAGAATTTTAGATTTTTCTATTCCAATGCTTCTTAGCGGTCATTTGTTTTGAGCGCTCTTTTTCATCACGCTTTAACTTTGGTCTTTTTGGGAGATTTTTCCGCATATTTACGGACTATCTTTTGGGCATTTTTGGGTTTTTTGATTCACCTCGTCATCTTTTTGCTAGCTCGATGTAAAAGAAAATGATCGATTGCACCATTTTTTCATCTTAAATATTTTCAAAAGTAAAAACATAAGACACGTAAAAAGTGTACTGCAGATAGCAAAAGCAAATCCATATGTTAAAAATTTAGTTTTATGTTAATGTTAAAGGTGGCCTAATGTTCTTGCTTTCTACCACGGATTTTTTTTGTTTGAATTAGCATTTTTTCTTTTGAAAATGTTAAGTTAAAATATGATTTAAAAAAGAATTCCGATCCGATCTTTTTGCTTTGAACAGAGCCTGTGGAATGATGGGGAGGTCTCATCACCTCCCCACGATCATCTCATCATACAATCTTGACCGTCAAAAGATTTTCAACGTGACGAAATTATAGTCTGTTGAAAAATGTGGTCAAAATGACTGAATCTTAATGATTCTTAATGAAAACATTAAGAGAAGCTTCCAAAGCAATGGTTTCTAGTGCATATTTATAAATTTACTAGCATTTGGCAGCATTTTGGGTTTGAATAAAAAATTCAAACGGCTTTGTATAAATAATCGGCTTTGAATGAAAAATTAGTTCTAATTGCCAATTCTTTATGCCGGCATGAAAAGTTTTAAATAGAAATGAAAATTACCAAACTCGCTCGAGTTCAAATGCAAGTAATGTATTTAAATTCGGTGATTCATGCTTTGATTACTTTGGTTTTTAGTTAGCTTATTTATGACTCGGGTTTTCATTCATCTGTTATTTAATCTAACATTTTAGACAATAATACCTTTCGTTTGGTTTAGTACGTTTTTAATATTGTTGGATTGTGCAATGTTTTTAGCGAAAATGTTGGGCTTCGTTGGACATTCCACGAGTAGAGAATATGCAGCATAATAGTTTTGATTGCCTCGTATGATTGTGCTCATTTTGTGTCTATATGTGTCCCCCTACAGCAAGGTGTTCCACGTACGCCCGGTAACACAAGGAGACGTAATTCGGGCCGATCCCAAAGAAATTCCGCGCATCTTCCAGCTGCTGTACGCCGGCGAGGGTGAAGCACGCCGCCCCGACGAGCAGCAGCAGCTCGACATCAACCCATCCCGCAGCGAGGAAAAACCGTTGACGCTACAATATAAAGGTAAGGGCAAGTCGAGCTCTGTAGGTGTTGCCTTGATGTTATTTTACCTCATCCGTTCCGGTACCGTTCTCACCCATTTGCAGGCCATGAGTTCCTACACATCAGTTACCATATTCCCACCACATGTGATCTTCCTTCGTGCCAGAAGGCCCTCTGGCACATGTTCAAGTCGCTGCCAGCCTACGAGTGCAAGCGGTAAGTGTTGGTTGTTTGTGTGTGTGGGTGATGTTTTTGTTGGTCAGGTCCGAGTGCACGTGCTGATGATGTTTGTTTGTTTTCAGCTGTCGGTTCAAGCTGCACAAGGAGCATGTGGACAACAACAACCCGCTCGCGCCGTGCAAGCTGCACCACGATCCGAACCACGCCCGCGAAATGCTGCTGCTCGCGACGTCCACCGAGGACCAGTGCCGCTGGGTGAACCGGTTGTCCAAGCGCATCCAGAAGAGCGGCTACAAGGCGAACAGCTCCTCCACCAGCTCGACCACGCTCGCCAGCGGCGGCAACACCAGTGCCACGGCCGACTCGACCAAGGGCATGCCGCGGTCCACGATGCCAAGGTAGGGTCGCGAAGGAGCTTCCGATCGACCGGCGCACAACGACGCTCGAACATTCTCCGCTCCCATTTCACGTCTCATTTGTCCGTCGATTTGTTTTCGTTTCGTTTCGTTCCGTCGTCTCATCGTCCGTTCCAACGACCTTTGCCCGATTCTTATAAGCGTACCGTAATCGTATCAATAATCTCTTTTAATAACTTTTCTTTCCTTCCCCCGCCTCGCCTTCAATCCTCCCTACCTTCCTTCAATCTTTACTTTCCTTACTCTCTCTCTCTCTCTCTCTCTCTCCCTCGTTTCTATCTTCTACCCCTCTACAGCCAGTCCACTCGGTCGAACTTTAAGCCGAGTTCCGCCGCGAACGTTCAACGGTCCGCAACCCTGCCGACCAACGCATCGCTGAAGCAACAGCCGCAACCCTAACCCTTGCCGCGGATCGGGGTCCTTGCGGGGGGAAGTTCGTGGTGGTGGTGGTGGATATCTTCTCTCTATCTCTCGCTGCGCCCCTCGCCCCGGCCGGGCTGGAACTTCTTCATCTCTGTGCATCCTATTTAATTTCACTCACCTGCTCAATCACAATCAATTTCATACTCCCGGAAGGAAATAGAGAGCAAAAAAACGACGAGTGTCGTACTTGCCGCGTCCACCGGCCAAAGCTGAATGCCACTGCTGGCTGGCTGCGCTGTTCTAATCCCGGCAGGACCATACAACGTTACAAGAACGTTACCACCCCGCGACTAAAACCCATTCCGTTCAGATTTAGTTAGATAGCTTTCTAATTTACGTATTATCTGGCAGCGGAAGTGTTAACTTCCTTTCGAATTTTTCAACTGTCGTTTGCTTTGCGATTCGTTGACGCAAATCGAACAGTAGCAAACCCTGTAGAATTGTAGTCCAAATTAGGCACTTATTGAATTTTACTACTTGTGTTGTTCTTACCGCTTGAGCACGGTCCTGATGGCGCTACAACACCCGTTGTACGCCTCGGGTTGTCGTGTGTTGTCCGTTAATCAATCGAGTGCAATGTCGAGAATGTACGAATTCTCTTTCCATTCGAATGCGCCGGTTAGATAGCACGACGCGGTTTAATTTTCCCTTCCGTTTTACTTCACGAACATGCACCATTATTTAGGCATATTTTATGAGTGAAAAGCCAGCGGATAATCGTTCGAAACATTTGTAGTCGGCGTGTAGTTTAATAGTTCGAATTTCGATGGGTGAAGCAGGTCGACATAACACGCCTGTCAATGTTCTCCGACGAAAGGAGGAAGTACGGTAGGAAGTTTCGCACGCTGCAGAAGGTTTCAACGAGCAACACAAGATTTTATCGTACGCCGCATTATCGAGAGCTTACGAATTCGCTCCATCCGAATGCGACGATTAGATAACACGACATGGTTGAACTTTCTCTTACTTTTTATTTCAAGAACGTGCACTATCATTTATGCACACCTTTATTTAAAATTAAAAATCGAATAATTCGAAATAGTAGGACGGTAGGAAGTCGTAGTAGAAAATTGAAAGCCAGTAGAAAATTAGAACGTTTATACAACCGTTGCCGCAGCCAGCAGTGGCCTCAGCCGGACGAAGGTGAGACGATTCGAGCCAAACACACACACAAAACGATCGGCTATTACACTTTTATTGCGCCTTTTTAATCCATTTCTGTCCAAGCGCTGCCAAAGAGACAGGCTTACAAACGATAACAAACCGGAAACATTCGCTGTAGGATTAAACTAACCGATGTACGCCGTTTCCATCAATTATAATTTTGCTTTCATCAAAACAAAAACCTTGTATGTGATCATCGTAAACAACATTTCCAGCCGCTTAACCCACGCGGTTTCGCCTCCTTTTTCTCGCCCGTCCCCCTTTCCCCCACTTAAGGACACGTTCCTAGACGCTTTCGAACCATTGCACATTCCTCATGGTACAATAATAATATTACTTCCATGCGGAAGTACACACAACCGGAAACTGAAATTAACACACCGATTTTCTCAAGCTCGCGCGTTCACATCGCAGTTCAGATGTTCCATTTTCTACTTAATTCTCACTCTGATTTGTCTGTGAAATAGTTCGGTTTATTATTTTGTTTTTTGTTGAAAATCCGCATGCCAAGTGTGTGTGTGTGTGAGTGTGTAAGAAAAAGGACAGAGGAAACGAAAGCAAATCTATTTTAATAAGTGCCGCTGAGGAAATGCGCGCGCCCGCACGTTGCAGAAGAAGGCGGCGCACTGTAAATAGCTCGTTATTACTCTTATCGATTAGTAGTGGAGTCGTTATAGTTATACACCCTTTTTTTGTAAGGCAGCGGTGAAAAAAAAACAACGGAGAAGCGGAGGAAAAGTAAGAGTGGAACGCGCGGGAAGGTGTATAAAAGGGAAAACAGATGGGATAAAAAACCCGGATGGTCGGTTTTACGCGCGAAATGTTTGATCATCGTCCGGTAGTATTAGTATTATAGTACTCTACCCCGTCCCGTTCCGTTCCCGAGTGGGGCGGAAAGAAGGTGGGCGGGGATCCAAATTGATACAATTCCGTTGGCCGTTGCAGCATTTCGTTTGCTTGTTTTTATTTTTTATATAGTAACGGGAAGTATTTTTAGGAGGTTAGTAAAGAGAATTTCTAGCAGGTAGTGTATTTTGTTGGGAAGTTAACCTATTTTAACGTAGCGCTAGAAAAGAGAGAGAGAGAGTGAGAGACGAATTGAATCGATGAATGGACGCGTGGTGGGGCGGGAGGTGACACAAGCAGCCGGAAATGCCAACCGCGCTCCTGCTGCGTTAACTACTAGATCAATGAAAAAAGTTGGGGAATTCTGAATTCCCATCCTAGGCTGATGATGCTGATGAAACTGATGAGGAGCTTACCTTTACACAAGACACAATCAATCAAAGGGCGAGAAACGCAAGCGCGTTGCAGGTTCATTCACTAGGCTAATGTTGTAAGGGCGGTTAGTTTAGCATTTATATTTTTATAACACTTTACAAATCGTTATATCGGAAGAATCGATGCATTTTTACACACGCCTACCTACTAATCAAAACCCCTCGGTTGCCAGCCACCACAGCAGAACACACCAATCCTAGACGAGAGTAGAGAAACCAGCGAGAACAATCCTGTCCCGTGAACGAACCGTGTTGTGCCCCAGCGGAAGCTTGAGAAAGCAGGTCACGCAGGAAAACTTAAGTGCCTTTGAATGAACGAAACGAACGACTTATGCCCCAATACCGTTCTCAACGGTTCGAACTATTTTGCCCACAATCCGGCCACACCACCGATATTACTTAGACGATCCTACACCAGCGTCCGAGGAGGTTTTATCATATATACAAATATATATATACATAGAAAAGCGTTGTGTTACAAAAGCTAAATTATACAAACTGGGCAAAACCGGGACAGGAACGAGAGATGTACATAAAACAGTCCCACCTTCCGTCTCCTGCCGGGAAGGTAAAACGAACGCAGGAAAAGTGGAGCGGGGCGATTGTAGGGAGACTCACACAGAAACATTGTCGTTATGGAACTGCAAACATTCGGTTTTTGATAGCCAACCAATAGAATGAATGAATAAAGGACAACAAATTGCTCATGTTCGAAAGGGCAGAAGGGTCCAGCTCGGGCTGAGCTGTGTTCGCTTAAAGCAAAAAAAAACAACAAAATTGTCGTTTGTTTTGGTGAATTCCATCGTTCCTCCGAAAATCCCGTAACCAGAGGCGGATTAAGCGTTCTACGGGCCCCAAGCAAATATTAGTTGAATACCTCAAATATTGTATGATTTGGGGTATTATTCACCATTCATTTTTAGATTAAAATATTTCTTAAATTTCAATTTAAATCACACATTTTTAATAAGCAACCAAAGTTAAATTAAAGTAAAATTTTCTTTAACTTTCCATTGAAAGGTTTATCTAAAAGCTTGATATGCAAAACTTATTTCATGTGAAACCATCAATTACTTTTCAAGAGAATAATTTTCAACGAATATTATTGTTATTACCCAAATTGTCAATTAATTTTTTTTTTACTTTTAAATTAAACATTTTCCTATTTTGAAAATTTTCTTATTTTTTAATAAAATCTTTCCCTGATCTCTTAAAATTTCCTTCGTCCAATAATATCATATTTTAACGCAAAAAACACTGTAACACTTTTCTGCATCAAAACACAGTTCAGATAAGTCCGATCATTTTCACATTCATATTTTTCACTAATGTACCTGCATTCAAATGTAAATTCACAAACTTTTCATGCGTTTGATAAAATAAGAAAACTTTATTGCAGAATAATTAAAACATTGAAATAAAAAAAAAAATAGCCAAAAGGACGAGGCTCCAAGCGACTGCTTTTTTGCTTATCCTTTAATCCGCCTCTGCCCGTAACGTAGCGGAAATTAACAAAAACGAACCATTTGCTAAACTGTATCATCTTTATTTACTCCTTTGTAGTGACGGCGAAGAATTGGTTGAATTGGTTGTACAGAAAAAATGTGACAAGGGAAAATTGTTCTTTTTTTCGCATACCCAGACAAATGATACAATTGGTAGAGCAATTTTAACGTGCATCACGTAAAACTTCTCTTCTTTCTTTTTCAATAGCCATAAAACGTTGAACATTAAATTATAGGTGCATACAGTCAGACAACAAAGTGAGCCGTTTTGTGGAGTTCTTTAAAACAAAGTGACCTACAAGTAACTTTTTCGAAATGCTAAGAATTCTTTGGATAGAATAGAGGATTATTATTGAAAGGTCGTTTAAATATGAAAATGGGTGACTGTACGGATATTTTATTGTCTGTCTGTATGTATATAATGCAATTTTAACAAGTTTTCAAGCATGATCAAGATAAATAACAACTCCATCAGAAAAGCACAATTTTTAATTAATCGTATGACTTATCCGGGTATGCGTTAATCTCTTGGTTGTAAAACGTTAAGCTAACGAGGGAAGAAGAAAGGTGGACCGAATTCGACACAACCTTGACGTACAACCTACACGATCGCTTCCCATACCTTCCTAGTGGTCACGTTAATACAAGGCGATACACGAGATATGACTGACGGATGAAATAAACTGTCTTTATTGGGCGACTTATATATAAAAATATAATTTTGTTCTTTACGGAACTAAGCGTACAGCGTTTTGCTCCCGCCGTTGTATTGCACATTAGCCGCAGCCCGTTACAAACGTTATTTACTAGTGTGTGAAAAATAATTTAACAATCGTGATTTATGTGAACAGCATTCTCAGATAGATGCCAGAAATTAAGGTCCTGGAAGTGTTTGCAAAAGCAACTGGCTAACGTTAGACAACAACAAAAATAGTACGTAATACATAGATAATTATTGCACTTGGGGGTCAACCTTGATTTAGGACTGTTTGGGACGAAAATGTTATGTGCGCGCTCGTATTAGAGGCGTTTCGTGGTAGAGAAACGTGCTGCGGAAATGGCATCACACAACGTGCCGGGAAGGTGCGCTGTAAGCCTCTGTCCCTTCGCTTCGCGGGTTTTATGCACGAACTCTGGCCTGTATCGGCTGCAATGGCGCCGTTGCAATAATCCCGCGAATTGTTATCACTCAGTGGACCCGGCCCCGAACGTTGTTGCGGCAGCAAGTTGCACTCTCTGTCGCACGTTCCGTCGTCTTCCACCGACATTTGCTTACTTAACTTACAAATTTAACAAGGTTAGCGTACGGATAAGAGGTTATGAGGGGGAGGAGGGAAAGGGGATCAGCCTAGGGCGACTGCGGTGGTTCTCGGCTGAAGTAGGGCGCGGTGTCCTGTACCAGCAGCGTATGGCACACGTCGCAGACGCGCGCCGGCTTCCGGTTGGGACCGGACGGCACCGACTTGGATAGACACGGCTGACAGTAGATCGTGCCGCAGTGCCGGCAGTGCTGCTTCCGGCGCGTGACGGTGAACTCCTTCTTGCAGTTCGGGCACTGGTCGACGTCGTCGTCGTCCTGCCAGCGCACCTGCGTGTCGGCCGAGCGGATCTTCTCCAGCTGCATCTGCAGCGACTGGGACAGCTTGACGAAGTCCTTCTGCACCGCCTCGTTGTTGGCCAGATCCTCCTGCAGCACCGTCATCTTGGTGCGCAGGTCGCCGTTCTGCCGATCGAGCCGCTCGTTGGTCGCCTGCAGCTCGATAATTTGCATGCGGAGCTCGGAGTTCTGCTTCTTGTGCTCGGCGTCCGCCCGCTCCAGCTCGTCCCGCTGGCCGCTCAGCTGCTGGAAGTCGTGGTGCTGCCGCTTGAGCTGCTCCTGCAGCTGGTAGTGCTTCTGCATGTAGTGCAGCTCGGACTTTTTCGCCTCCCGGTCGCGGCAGTGCTGCTGCTCCTGCAGCAGCGCCACCTCGTCCTGCATGCTGCGGGCCTTGCGCTCCGCGAACTCGCAGCCCGCCTTCGTCACGATCAGGTTCTCGTGCAGCGTCAGCACCAGCTCCTGCAGCTCCTCGATGCTCTGCGGGAAGTTGATCTCCAGGTCCTTGAGCGCCACCGAGTTGGCGATGTACTTCCCCGACAGGAACTCGTTGTCCTGCTGCAGGCTGTTCAGCTTGTAGTAGACCTGCTCGCGCTCCTCGGTCAGCTTGGCCACCTCCTCCGACAGGTCGACGTTGAGCTGCTCGAAATCGCGACGCAGCTTGTCCAGCACCGCTTCCGTCCGCGCCGCCCGATCGGACACCTTCTGCACCTCGTTCTTGTGCTCCTCGCGCTTCCGGTGCCACTGCACCTCGAGGTCGGCCCGCAAGGCCGCTTCTTTGGCAATTTGCTCCTTCAGACGCTCGACGCTTTTCTCCCACGTGGCGTTCTGCTTGCGCTCGCTCTCCACCTGCTGGGCAAGCGTGGCCTCGAGCGCCGCGCAATTTTCACACGCCACACGCGTGTCCACCTCGGGCACCTGTTGCACCGGAACCGAGCTGCCGCTGCTGCCCGTGCTACCGGTTCCGGCCACCGTCAGCATACCGATCAGGGCCGACGTTTGCACATCCTTCTTGTCTCGCGCCACCGTGAACGTTTCTATTTCCTCGTACGCCAGCCGTAGCTTTTCCTTCAGCGACTTTATTTCCTCCTCCAACGGCACGACCAACGAGCGCAGCACTTCAGCATCTTCCTGTGCCTGCCATTTTGCAAAAGTAACCGGATAAAAAGAAAAAGTTCTAATTAGCTTCACATCATTGCCATCATCGACATCGACCGTAAAGCTGCTTATAGACGGATGCAATATTTCATTGCAATGAAATAAAATTTGACAGTTTGTTGCATTGCTTTCGTCTACCGAGTTGAAAACATGCAATAATTTCATTTCATTGCAATATTTCAGTAATCCAAATTGGATGGATTTGAAAGAAACTTTCATTGCAATATTGTGATGACATTTCTTAATCAACAATGTAGATTGTCAGAAGGATTGTTGAAACAGCAGCATCTTTTTTCTAGCTGTTCATTTTAGTGTTGTTTCGTAGAATAACCGAACCAAGAACATCTTTATTATGAAGTTCATATACGACTATATTTATTTTATGTGTCTTGTTTTTGAATCTTCGGCGTGACACCATCCGAAATCTACCACGGACATTCTTAAAAAGTTCCGGGTTGTCTCGGCCTCCGCCATCACATCATCCATCAGAGACTTGTCTCTATTTAGAAAAATCTTTCTCGCCCATTTCCGACGCAATCGGCGTCCTTCCAAATGGCGCTGGTCTTCGATAGCATTTTTTAAATGTATCAAGCGACTCTGAGCCACCGACAAAGCAATTACTAATTCGGAATGGCGCATTTTTAAGCAATAAAACCAAACTTCACAAGCACAACACTATGTTTATCTGGATTTGTACATTTGTTTTGTCAACAACTCCATGAAACAAGTTGATTGCAATATTGCATCTGTGTACCTATGTACATTGAAATAAATATTTCAAGTTGAGAAATGACATTTGGTTGCAAGAACTAGAAATTTCTTTCAACTGAAACTTTCATTCGTCTACCAGCACCTTAAGCGTTACAGTTTTGTTCAACCAGTTTTGTTCAACCAACATCAAACCAGATCTTGAAGGAGGGTTCAGTTTCACCAAAACCGAAAAATACAAAAATATAAACCACACGCTGCAGTGGCGATGTTATGAACATATTTACACACACACACAGACACACGCACAACACAAGCGCACATTAAGATTCGCACAAGCAACGAATGCTTGACGCACTCTCTAGTTTCGTAAATGTTTACGTATCCGTCTCTACACCCACTGGAACTGTTCAGCACGCGGATGTGTGCCATCCATTGTTTGACACCATTGGTTTGTTTTTATTGAACCACACACAATCACATTTCACTCTTACCACGTCCACTGTTGCCGACGGATCCATTAGCGAATCAGGCTTTAAACAATTATTGCAAACGCTTTCGTATTCATGCGAAACACGGGAACGAGGCAAGCAGTCGAGCTGCTTATGACAGCTCGCCAAAAGCACAGGATCTGAATGAAGGGTGTGGTACAGTGGTTGATAAGCCCTGACGTAAAACTTTCATGCTAACGCGGGCACACTAGCATGCTAATGCAAAAAAAAGGGGGGAAAGTGCCTCAGAAAATAATATATTAGGAAACACATCGAAAGCATAATGACATACGTACATATTTCTTTACCTTCCGCATTGATTCCTCCAGGTTGTCGCAGCTGCCCGAATCGGCGGCGCCGAATTTGAGAATGATTTTTTTCGCCTGCTGTACCGTTTTGGCAAGACTGGGCGAAACCTGCAAACCAGCAGACGAGCGGAAAAAAACAATCTCATTACGCCTGCTGTGATGGTTACCCAACCGATCACGTTGTCCCGCAAAAAAACAAAAAAAAATGGAAAAGGGATGAGCAACACTCGTACCTGATTGGAATCGGCAAGCTCCTCCTTGAGTTGCGTTATTTCCTCCGTAAGCCTACTGTTTTCGTCCTGCAGCTCTTTCAGCGAGTCGCGCATTATTGAGGACTCGTCCAGCGTCTCGTTGACCAGCTGCTTGAGCGTGCGAACCTCGTCTTCATTTTTGTTGCTGTGCTCCTCCGCATCCTTTTCCCTGCTGTACTCCAGGATCGTAAACTGGGCCTTCATTTCTTCCAGCTCCTTCCGCGCAGTGTTCGCTTCCAGCGCCAACTTTCTGCATTCGTCTACGGACCGGTAAACCAATTGCAATTGCAGCCTTTTTTCGTACCCGACGAGGATGAGACTTACTCTCCTTGGAAAGGTACAGCTCCTTCATCCTGGCCCGCTGCTGGTTGAACTCTTCCCGCACCCGCAGCAGCTCCTTCTGGGCATTTTTCAGCTGGCTCTCAATCGCTGCACCCTCCTCGACGGCAGCTGGTTCCGCCGCGCCGCTGACCTCACTTGCCATGCTTTACGGGTCCGGTCCGGTGTCCAGCGTCCCTGCCAGAAAGAAGTTAACGCACACGCGGTGAATCGGGCGATGTTGCTAAAAATTTGCTCATTCAAACAACCAATGTTTACCAATCATCCGAAACCGGGCAGGATTACACAGCAGGGTTGCAGAGGGTGAGCGAATATTGAGACAGTTTTTCGTTATTTTTTTTTTGTTTAACGCTCGCATGTCAAACCACTGGCACTGGCTGATAATGACGTTCGTGTGGTGCTACAAAACCCTATAACTATAAAGTGTAGCTCCGTGCAAACAGAATCGCTGCAGGAAAGCACTCTCGAGCCCAAGAGATGGGATCGATTTTGAGGGGTTTTAAAATACTCAAATCAAATTTTTCCTCATTCCGCCTGAGCGTACTGGAAAAGACGATGGTCAAAATATAATTATTTTACTTTCGTTCATTGTAACATGTAGGAACCTTGTGCGGTACACCTGGAACTGTCGTAGGCTTGACACCACTTGTTGATTGTAGTAGTTACCTTGGGTGGTCTTATTGACAAGTCAGTCCCTGCGCTCACGAAAACACTTGGATTCTTTTGATAACAAGCAGTAGAATAAACAACGAGGCAAGATATTATAATTGCTGTTGCGAAACGGAGTTGCTAGAGTTGTGGAAAAGTGTGTTCGCATAGTGTATTTCTGTGAAAAGACGCAGTTTCATCATTCAACCCAACCGCCCCCCACCCCCGTTCCTGTCCAATTAAAAGTGTGTTTGTTTGCCAGCAAGGTACTACTGCATGAGGGGTAGAACAGCAACAACAGCTCACCCTCCGTGGTAGCGCTACTTATAGCAGCTAGCTCCAAAAAAGCTGTGCCTCCACAGTGTCTTCTCTTTTTCGGAACGTTTAGCTAGAGCATGCAAAACATCTAACTGGCGCTAACGACGAGTCTCGAGTCACGGTTCGCACGCCACAAGGCTCGCCCAACATGGCGATAGTACCGTCGAAATTTTACCTATAGAGAGTGTGTGCGGTGTTGGCCGAAGCCATCGAAAGCGAGCCCCATAAAATCCTCTCGTACCAACGTGTTTGCACCAGACTTCGGGACGGTTGGCGGAGTCAAAAAACAAAAACAACAAAAAAAAAGTCAAAGGACCCAAGAAAACAATACCATGCAATGGGTTTGGAAAATGGCGCAACTCTAACCGTGCTGGGAGCACACTAGCACCAAGAAAGTAGTACACAGTCGCTAGGCTTTCGGCAGCGTTCGAGGAGAACCAAATCGCGAAACCGACGATGCACAGCTTTTACAACGGTGAGTAATGCCATCAGATTAGCGGAACCATTTACGAAAACGGGGGGGGCTCATATTTTTAAAACCTTTTGTCATACTTTGTGCCCTGGAAAAAAAAAGGCGGATGTTATCTTGCATTGCGGGCGGGGCGGAGAGAGGTGGCCGGGTTCTTTCTTTTCCATTTTTCAATCGTCCATGCCCAAAACCCGCCGACGGTTGCGGATGTTGGCTAAAATGTTACTTAGCAATTGGTAAATATAGCCAGGAGAAAGACTTTTCACGTGCAACAACATGCGCAACAAGCAGAAGCAGAAGTATGGAGCGCTGTATGGGAAAAATAAACCCACGTACCCACTCGCGTTTTCGGAAGGCGTTTCGGGATGGGTTGTACGTATGTGGGAGAGGGTAGGAGGGGAAGGGGGAGTGTGGCATAGCACTGCGGCACACGGTGGTGCAAAAATGATATTCGCAATATACGTTATGAAAAAAATGCCAAAAATAGGGATTGTCGAACGGATCGGTTCTCCTTCTCTCCTATCTATATATACGACTCACGCTCTTTCTCTCTCTCTCTTTTAGCTTCCCTTTCCTCCCATTTGTGCTATTTTTAGCCCGGCTTGGCAATAATCAGCGAATAGTGAGATTCTAAATTTAACCGTGGCCGCTGTTTCGTCGCCTAATCTTGCTGTGCGGTTGTATTTGAAGCACTTCTTCGATAAACATATCTTACGAGCATCCGTATGATTGTTTTGTTTACGCTCTGGGGGAGGAGGGGGGAACGGTGGAGGCAGCGGGGCCGGCAGAACCACGGTTTCGGCAACCGTGTCCTCTGGCTGGTTAATATTTTCCAATTCCACGCTCTCCAGCATTCTTTCCGGCGGTCCCACACTGTGGTGGTGCCCCAGCACACATCGTAAACATAGAGACACAAAACCTGATAAGGATGCCAGTCGAAATCTGGCAAAGTTTGCCGCATCCGTTTCTGCTCAGCGTTCTGCTGTATGCTTTAAACTATTTTAACATCCAGCTGGTCGTAGTCAGCGGCAGCACAGTGGCTCGACCTCAGCAATTAATTGAATTATTGTTGATAACAGGTTGCTTGTAAAATGCAAAGTAGAACACCAAACATCTCCCGGCGCAAAATCTACCGAAACGCCAACCGTGTTATGGTTCCGCATTTCCGAAGGAGTCCACTTTAATGGTTTCCCGGATTAAAAATGTACAGCTTGTTAATTTTTGTTTATAAACCGGTAAACATGCTGCCTCCGGTCATGTGCGGAGGGCGACGACTACTTGTTTTTTGCGCCGTTACCAGATAATTGTAGTTGCTTACATCGTTTCGATGATGTGCTCTAACGATTTACCGGGGCAAATGTTTTTTTTTGTTTTTTTGTTCGCAAAATTTTCCATCCGCACTGCCCACCTACCTGTCCGCCTACGAGCAGTAATTTAAATTAAAAATAAAAGTAGCTTCCCAATCGGAACCAGATGGGTGGGTCTATGTATTTTGTCTTGGAGCGGGTGGTTTTGTTTTTTATTTGTATTTGTTGCGAACGGTTGAAAAATAACATAAATTAAAAACTAATTGGATTCACCGACGATAATAAAATACCTGGTACCCATGGATCCCGACGACGATAATGATGTGCTGGCAAGCATTTATTTATTGGTTGTGCTTTAAGCAAAGACACACGCCCATGCAGACACACATACGCACGCAAATGTCTACGTATTTTGTGACAAAAAGTGTTGTTTTTTTTTAGCAATTTCTTTAGGTTCGATGGGTTGTTTTATTCCGTCTGTTGGCCTTTTCCTTGGCTCGCAGCTTCTCTGGCGAAATCGCGAACGTCGTCTCGAACGGCGGAGTCGTCCCCTCCCACAACACTTGCGAAGATAATAGAAGGAAGGTGCAGGATGTGTTTCATTTCCGGTTTCCGTGGCGATTGGCTGCGCGCGTAGGTGGTGCTTCTGCCCGGGGATGTGCGGGAGGAAAATGTATTGGGACCTCCGAGCAAGCACACCAAGGTTACCGGTAAGGACCTCCATTGCAAAGGCAACCGCCCGTTTGCCGCCCCAGGAAGAGCGCTATCGTAGCGAGGCCAATTTTAGAAACCGGGAACGCAGAAAGGAAGTGTCGAAATGCAGGTCCAGTGTGTCCAGTTGGCTGCTGGTGATTGGTGAAGAAGGCGAATGCCGATAAGTGTACGGCGTGAAGGCACAAGGCAGGCAGGATGTGCTTGGGCTTCGGCGCCCTCGCCTTTATTCCGGACGGCTCGGTATTTTTGCATATGCAGCGGGCGATATCGGCAAAAGAAAAAAACGGGAAGAGGAAGCGCGGGTAGCGAACTTCTCTTTCCGGCTGTGGCGGTAGGCGGTTCCAGCCTCTTTGCGGCGGGGCAAGATATAAAATCAGCGGGATGTTATATTTATAAATGACAACAAGTGCGCAAACCGATACGGCGCAGTAGCTATTAATAGAAATTTTCATTATACATAGTATTCATCCACACAGCCATGCAAACACGCGTTCAACACACGGGTCCGCCATTAACGAGCCCTTGCCAGCGGCCGAGCAACTGAGAGGACCGTGTGTGTGTGTGTGTATATGTGCGAGCGAGAAAAGTCAACCCCCTCCCCCTTCCCACCAACCCCGCTACAACATATATCATGAAAACACAGCACCACTCCGCAGGTCGCGAGGTCCTACCCGATTGACCGCGGCCTACAACCCGCCATTCGAGTTCTATTTTAGCATTCCATTTTCCGCCTGCTGGAAGACCGACGGGTCGACCTCAGAGCGTAAGTTATTCCTTACCCATCGGGTACAGTATAGCACGTAACCCTGCTACATACTGCTAGTAGGAACCGTTATCAAGGTGTAACTCCCGATGTAACTTTTTAAAAAAATTGTTACGACAACAGCACCGCTTACTTGCTTCACTTCACGTGGAAATAACGTACATTCCATGGGTAGTACATACTACATTCCCAATCCCGGGAGGAAACCCGTTAACGCCAAACGCCACAACCGTCCTTTGAAGTTGTGTAGCACGGGGCTCGCAAACGTGCGGCCAAAACTTTGCGTTACGAAACGCACCTTCGCCACACATTCCAGGAGCTGCTTCCAAACGCGCCCAAGTTGCTCCTCTGTACACACGGCCGACGTCACTGGTGACATTTAGACTTTTTCCAGGACCCGCTTTGTACCATTGCATCCGGACAATTGCCGAAACTTTGTCCCGTCGCACGAGCGAGTGCGGTGTGTGTTGCCACGGAAGTCGTAGAAATCAAAAAGTTGACCCTCCGGACGGTCCAGCTCGGCCCCGGAGTTCGAAGAAGTCCTCCAAACAGGGGAGCGGCTTCGGCTGGAAAAGGGGTTCGTCCGCTCCGTTTGCGTCACCCGGAAAAGTTATCAAAAGGCAAAATAACACACCGAATGCAGTAGAAAGTGGTACTTGCAAGCATAGCCGAACGGGAAAAGTGATTCATCTGTTCCATCCATTATCCATATTCCATACATTTCTTGCTGCAACAAATATGTTCGTAGATTGGGAATAATTTGTGTTAGTTTTTATCCTAATATCACACACGTTTCTTTGTTCGCGATACACTGATTCGTGATAAACAAGTTATATTTGGGTTTTTCGAAAAGTTATTCATCTCAACCTCAATCCTGGTGTTGAATACAGTATTCTCCCTCCGGAGGTTATCGAAAGGGCGAACACACATAAGCAATTAATTGGAAATGTTTTTATTATTACAGTTAAAAAAGTAAAGCCGCGAAGTTGTGCTAAAACGGTGCTCTTTTTGATAAGATAAGGTTGATGCTCTTCTTTTTTTTGTCTGTTGTAGGAACACTGAAATGTAGTTCCATTTCGAACGGTTGGTTCAAATAGGTCCGTTAACGATAAACGGTTCAATTTGATGAGTTCAACCTTTGTCGAAAGTTTATCTCTTTTTATTTTTGTCATGTTTAACTTCACTCTCTTTTAAGTTTTTGTTTTTCGACCAAACTGTTTTGGTTGATTTTAACTTCACTTCCTTTTTTCTATGCAAGTGCAATGCAAGTCTTTGAAGTCAACCACAAATTATTTCGAAATCCGCAAATCCCTTTGGCACGAAGTTACTCCTTTAAGTCCATAAATATTGACCCCAGCTGATTGTGCTGCGTCTCTGGCTTCCCTGTCATATTCTTTCGCCAGCTAGTTCTTCTGGCAAAAGTAATCGTGGTTTCTCTGGCAGCCCGGTGCACCCAGATGTGCCGTTAAAATATTGGGAGATGCTAGCAAAATCATTCACGTATAAAGCACGAACGAAAGATCTGTAAAAATAACCGTTGTTTAAAAAAACGTCAGCGGTTTTGGTTGTGTTTGCTGCGCAGTTCACACAACAGTTGGTGACCACTTGTTTATATGGAAAAATAAAAGTGAGCATTTTAAAACAACATGCTCACGGTAGTTTCAAACAGCCCAGATGTTGTGTTGTACAAATAAAAGGTAGCTGAAGCTAGGTTGAAAAACTGGCTACCAACGACTGGTCGATAAACCATAGTCACTGCTGATTACAATACACCATACGTGATCCATCTGAGAATGACGGTAAGGTGTTGGAGAGTGTTAGAAAGTATTGATACTACGAATACAACATCTTCCGATGCATTCGAACACATGTTGTTTGGAGACTACATGCCAAACGCTTAAAATTAATTTACGAATGTTCAAAAGTTTTTTATTTCACTCTTAGAATCGAATCTTGGATCTGATCAATGAGATCCGTGGACTTGAGGATCATTACTTCGAGTTGTTTTGATTGATATTCTAAGCTTCCTTCTTCAAACTTGTAAGGTCTAGCCTATTTGGGGATTATCATCCAAACTAATGAAATAAACGACCATTATTTTTGTTCGATTGACGGTTTGACGCTATATTTCCTGCCTGCTGCGCTTACCCCTAAAAACAGCATGTCATTTGTCTGCCATATTGCTCTTATAGATCATATCATTCTTACACCCCTATATTTAAGACGTACCTGAAATCTTGGTTACTGCACCTGGTTTCCTCAACCCGTATTTAAATGTGACACTGAGCGCCTTTCACACCACTTGGTTCACTGAGAGTACCATTGATTTCGTGCCTGGTTCATATAAAATATCATTTACAGTAATCTTATGTCGATCTCCGTTGCATCCAGCTCGATCATTTGATGTGATCCTCTTCGATGTGATCCAACCATTTTCTTGTCATCGGCTCATCCAGGGCTCGGCATACATTTCCTAAAAAAGGAAAAGATAATTAAAAAGAAACCGAAAGCGTGGCATGGATACCTTAAACGATGATTTAATATATTTTGATACTAGTACTAAACCCTTGGGAATGGAGTATTAAACTTTTTTTACATTTCTAACATTCATTTTCATTCATTTTCATACTTATTTTCATTAAATTTAGATCCGTTTCAACATACAAATTTTAGTTTGTTTTACTGTTTATTAATTTTATTTTCATTTAATACTCTACTCGACTTATTTCAAAGTATCTTGGCGTACTCTCAGTTTTCAATTTTGAGGATCTTATTTTATTAGGTACTGGGTATGGCAATTGTATTCCTTGAATGTAGCTTTTTTGGATGCAAAGTATACGAGTTATTGCCGGTTTTGGACGAGACTCACGAGACTAGGAAATTGGAGAACGATTAATAATGCTAATACGATTAAAATAGTCCAACAAAAAGTAAATGACGAATTCAACAATTTTAATCTTCATTTTTGGGAAGAAAACAAACCGGACAGCCTGAGGGTTTTTGTGTGTGACGCACTAAAATATTCTTTCGGGCCGGATAAAATCACATGGCGAACTTTGTCGACCTCTGAGCTTATCGATAACGATGGGTTCCTAGTTGAATTTCTTTCATTCCATGTGTTGCATTTCTTCCAGAACAGCATTCGCTCTATGCGTTCCGTACGCCTGTTGATTTTTATCGTATCATCTTTTGTTCTTTTTTAGACGGTTTGCTTCTAGTAGCCAGATGTTACTAAACAAACATGTAGAAACATGAAACAGCTTCACTCTTCCGCTTCGATCTTTTGCTAAATTGTAGTTCCACAGCAGTGCTAAGTACATCTTACTTTTCCGGTAAACTAGGGTATGAAAATACGACGTTTTGAGTTGGAAAAATTGAACATAATTTTTGCTATTTTGTTTATGCCGTTGTTATCGTACTGCATATGCATACAACAATCTGCAACTTTTGATTTTGTGGTTCGAATTAAATCCTTTTCTTTCTCGACTGCAAGTAGAACAGAAGATTGATAAGAAAGCATTCTGTCCAGTCTGACTTTCGTAGTATAAAAATAATAATTTTTAAGGGCTGATGCCGTTCGTTGCTTCGTGCTAGTGTGGTTAAGGTGACTAAATAACGCTACTGCATTCTATAATGGATTCAGTAGGTCGTTGTGTTTAAAATGTAACAGATTAAGGATGCTGTGCTTTAGTTGAGGATTGTGTGGATAAGCTTCGTAGGGGGTTCAAGCTGAAACTTATGTCTCTGAACGAACTCGTTCACTTTCTAAGCAATTTTTAAAAAAGTTCTGTTAGGTGATCTGTATTATTAAGTTTATTTAATTAGTATTACCTTAAAACTGCTTTCTAGATTCTATAGAGCCAATTGCGATTTTATCAGTTTGAGTTCTATTTAACACGTTGACTGCCATAGCTATCATTTTTGATAGCCAGCTGTCATTAGTTCTAAAAAGTTTTTGCTTCATAATTATATGAAAATGCAACATGAAAATTATAACAACATTAAAAACTAATACTCTGGGAAGGTTAGTCTTTGCCTGGATGTCGAAAACCGACTATTTAATCAATTTTATAAACAATTCAAATCGCCAAAGATTGTTTTAAAAAAGTGTGCTAAAACTGCTCGGCAGTCAACGTGTTAAGAAGTTCCATTAACTATTTGTTTTTATTTTAACACACTTAAGAAGAAAGCATGTCTACCTTTGCATAGTTTGAAATATTTGGTTTGTAAAACTACCAATAAAGGTTTGAGGTTGTGCATTTTTCAATATTTTTAAAATAATATAAAATTTAAAATTTAAATATTTTTAAAATATTTTTCCCAGGCATAATTGTCAGCAGCATTACCTTTGTTCGGAATAAGTGCGTAGTACTAGAATTCACCATTCCGGGAAAAGAACTAGCCCACCCAAGAGATCATGCTTGAGCCAATCCCTCATTTCTAGCAAGAATGCCATTACTTGCTTTTTATTTTGCACTAGGTAAAACGGCGCGGATACAGAGGTCCATGTTTATGTAGTTATTTGCATTAAAATCGAGTGAAGTTTAAGTCGTAGATTCAGCCAAATAAAAACGCTGTATAACTCAAAGCCTCAGCCAGGTTAGAAGAGTCAAGCTGCATCAAGCTTTGTGTGGCTAATCCTAATCCCGATTATACTATGATATGATATTGGCTCAAAGGTTGGCTTATGACATGCTAATGGGGTGAATGATTGTGATTCAATTCAGGATCTAATTATTCTCTGAGAATTTATGTGAAGCCGCAAGGAGTAAATATTGGTAACTAAGGGTTGTGTTTTAGGAATTCCTTTTAAAGAAGTCATTTATATTTAGCTTGGTTAGACGGGCCGATGTTTTGGAGGGGATATTCATTTAACTCGAGTGAGCTTAATACAATAGATAATATCCTTTCTTTATTAAAATCCTTAGCTCGTTTGGAAGATTCAGTCGCTCTATCAAACAGTGAGAGGCTCATCCAAATCATGCTTATTCTAATGTTATATTGACTCATAAGCTGGCTCATGGCAAGCTCATGGTAACGAAATTATCTGGGTCCTAATTAATGACTAAATTATCATGTCAAAAAGAGGAACAATTCATGATTAAAAGATTAACCTGAAGAATGTGTTATACATTTGCTGGATATAATAATTTATTCACCATCATCAAGCCAAATCCAGTCAAAGAAAATCCACTTGGATTACATCCGTCATTTGTCAGGCAACAATAATTGACTAATGTGTCTAAGAATTATCCCGGCTTTATACCTACTAAATGAGGTGCACGAATAGTGCTGGTAAATTGCAAAGAACGTTTTGAATTTCGCATAATTATCCGTCAAATTTAAATATCTTCTTATTTATACAGTTCACCTTATGGGACTTTGACAGCGACGTAAAACCGGGGTCGGGTATAAAAATCTCAAGATTCCGTTGATAAGTCCATGATTGAATCTTTTGACATACAAATTGCATTGAATCGTATGAGTAAAGAACAAAGCACACTACTATAAACCACCTTCGAACGATTAGTCAAACGATGTTAAGTAGGGTAGGAAATACATAAGCGGGGCCAGCCTGTATTTCTGGATATTGAAATTGTTTCGAAAGCAAATTTTCACTTCATTTTCACAATGAGTTTCGTATCCTTTCATTTTACTCAAGCGAGCTGATTGCTATGGCGATCAGCTCAGTCAAATCAAACCTACACCCGGATCTTAGCAAGCTTCGAAATTATATTTCCTTGAAACGTAGACGACATTTGCTCTGTAAGTTAACGTTGAAAGATTCGTAAAATTTGCTTAGGATTGTTTAAGTTATTTTGTATTTTGTAAATGCCTTTTATGGAGGCGCGCGTGTCAAGTGTCTGTGTGTGAGGCGCCTCAGGAATGTGTCCTACAGGAACTGACCTGTAGTACGTTTTTGTCAGAGGTTTTGGGTGATGGTGTTTTTGTTTCGGTGATGATGTGATGTGATAATAACACACAGGAAAAGTGATTCGATCGAGCTGAACAGTTTGCCCGTGCTTATTGAACACGGATTTGGTGCAAATTTTTTGGCACTATGTTGAGCGGTACACTTAAACTGTGGTGTTTCCTTGGTATGTTTATTGGTATCCTTTTTATCTTCCAAATTTTGAGACCGTTTTAGAAAACAGGGTTTCCGCATTTGATGTGGTTGCTAAAGAGATTTTACAACACTTTAAGGGCATCACATTCTTCTAGTAGTGGAATCACCCTTTTAGCGTGCCGCTGAGGATTTTTTATAATAAGATAACATATATTCCAATTCCAACTTCCTAAAGGCACATAGTGTAGCCTAAATCATACGAGATACACCACAAAAGCCGCCGGTTGAACAACCATGTTTTCCGCTCGACAAATTTCGCCAATATCCTCAATTTTTTTTGGAATAACTAATTTAACCTACTTTACACAATTGAAGAACAGAAATTACCTATAAAAGCACATAATTTAAAAACATCCATAAACAACCTTTTAAAAATAAAAAAAATTTAATGAGGACTACCATTTCAGCTCACTTTATTTGTTATTATATATTTACTAAAATATATACTAAAAAATGGCAGTTTGTAACCTTATCGACGTCTAAGTTCATCTCAAGCATAATATTTCTAAGATATTTCCGCGTATTTTACAATGCTTTCACTACTTTTCATTACAAACGATCAAGAACCATTTTTTAAAAATAAACTTTCCTATATATCCATAACGGATTTTCACAAAAAAAATTGACTCATGATGCCAACTACCAAAACGATGAATTATGCCCGTATTTTCAACAATTTCAACCGTATTTTCAACAACCCTGTGTAAGAACTTTTTCCCTTCTTATGATTAGATATTTCCCGAAATTTGAATAGAGAATGCTGAAATCACTAGAGGCTGGACAGCGAGAGTCCATCCTGACTAACGTTTGCATTAAAAAAAAATATATAGACAAATTTTGACGATTTTTCCTGTATAAACGAAAAATGATAGCAACTTCCTGTTAAAAGTAACATAAAATGTAGCATTTCTTTTCAATTAAGAATAAGTTAAACAATTTTATCATTAAAATTGGATCTGCTTTGGCCAAAACAGCAAACCGCCTACGTTTCATTATATGTAAAAACTTCAGGCAATATCACGGAATGAACTTGTTTGTTTTTGTTAGACATTTCTTGCTCGCCGAACTCAGCTGATATAGATGACTACTTTGTCACTTGTATAGAGAGGATAAAAAATCATTTGGAAGCCTTGGTAAGGCCACGTACCGTGCTGCGGGACTCTAAGTGCAACATAAGCCGTAACGACAGGCAAAAAGAAAATGGCTTAATCATTCGGCTCTTTGGACCAGAAGGTCGCTCAACTGGCCAAATTGTTAAGAAAACTTAAAAAGATGGAGATTGTTATACAGATGTGTTGATCGAGACTAGCCACCCAAAAAAATGGCTCGAAGCTCCTGTAAGACATGTTTCCGGAAAATCACAAAATTCAGTCAAATATCATTATCAATACCAACACTGATAACCCTATCTATGTCCATCAACCACTTCCAACTTATAAAACCTCGACAACTGTTAAAAGTAGGATCTATTCCAACAATTTAAAGCCCAAGTGGAGCAGCAAATGGTCATGCAGGCCACACAAATACTAACAAATATGTCAACATGAATGGATTTGTCGGCTATGGCTAAAGTTTCGGCCAAATATCGTATGGTCGCCTTACTGGCCGTCAGAATATTTTTTTAAAGTACTTAAGTGATGTAACTTAATAATAAAATTTACTTCATTCAATTAGCTTGGTTAATTTTTTTCTTAGTGCCGATGAAAATTTGTCTATTTTTTTGCATATGTTATCTAAAATCATAGTAAATTTGGCAGATTGTCTTCTAATGTGTGTGTAATCAGTTGTCTGCATCAATCTTATTATACTTAAAACTGGTCGCAGTGTAGATTGACTGTTAAGTAAAGTCACTGGGTGACACTATTTAATGTTAAAAATTAGAAATATTTGATTAGAGCATGTATGAAGCTATCTTTTCCTGAGAATGGCGAGTTTGACGTAAACGGAATTTTAGAATTTGTGTAGATCGAGCAGAGTCATTGTAATACTTTGCACGTGTTTTCTCCTATGTTTTTTCACTGTACACAAAACATAGATGAGAAATACGCTGTACTGGAAATAGACCAAAGTGGAAATAGACGGTGTGTGACGAATGATTTTGGTTGTGCGAAATGATCATGCTTTGTGCATTGTCTGGGAGGAACAGCACGTTTTACAACAACCCGATCCACCGAACTTTGTCTCGCAAGATCAGCTGGAGACAAGGTTGCAGTACACCGGGCCAGAAGAGGTCAGGTTGCTGCTGCTGCAGGTGCGAGATCAATATTGTTCGCATATGGGCACGATACAGATCCGCTTCTTCGAACGATTATTCTGCACCTCAGTGTGTTGCAGAGGCGCCGAGGTAATCAGAGCCTGGTGATGTACTTTAAATCGTAACGATGATGATGTAAAGGAAGCTCTCTAATGAGAGAGACAGCGAGCAGCGTGTGTCTGGGAACTGGACGCCAATTGGAGATAAGCTGTTCTAGAGAGCCGGAACGAGAGCGCCTGACATTTGCCCGCACGACGACGCCTGCCTGGATATTGTTTCGCGGTTCGCGGATCGTGGGTCGGCGAACCAAACGAGAGATCCGTGGCGCGAGAGCAGAGCAGAGATAGAGAAAGCGAGCGAGCGAGCCGTGCCTTAGAGGAGCAACTGGCGGCTGGATGTTGTGCTGTGCGAAATGGCCAACACCGATAGTACAGCGGTGGTGTTGACGAAAGTGCGCGCTTGGGCCGCGGCGGCCTCTCTGTGTGGTGGTGTAGTAGCGCCCCGCGTACGTTACACTCCGACTAGCGGAGCCTGCCTAGTATAGCAGGCAACTCTTTCCACCACACTGGCGTGTCCTGCGCGTGGACACTTTGCGCGGGATCGAGGCAAGTCGGTGTCGCTGTGCTTCGCCACCGCTCAAACGCTGTCGAGCAGGCAAGGTGAACGGTTCGTTAGTGTGGTTCGTACGTCCGTCCGGCACGGTCGCGGTCGTCGCCGTTGTCGTAGTCGTTGTCGTAGTCAGTCAGTCAGTCAGTCAGTCAGTTAGTCAGTCAGTCGGCCACCGGGAAACCCGCGACATGTCGTGTTAGTTGCTTCGGGCCAGTGGTAAGCGGAACGTACACACATCCAGCCTGCCTGTCGGGCACAAAACAAACTCAAACCCAAAAACCCAAAACGCACAAACAAAGTGGTAAATACAGTGTGCAGCAAGTAAAATCGGACGCTCGTGAAATAAGACGGTCTGCCGTCTTTTCACAAGCCTACAGCATTCCCGGAATCGAATTTCGACCTTCAACGTATACATTTCTTTTCAATAACTCTTTCACTATGAAATTAAGTTGAAAACGGAATCAAAATCGATTGTTTTACTGAAATATGGCCCGAAATGTGCGCGAAGACCCGAAAAGGGGACACGCAAGTAAAATCGGACAGGTTGGTTTCTTTGGCGTCTGGTGTACTTTAAGTGACCTAGGTCGTTCTAACATCACATTTATGAATTGGTCACTATTGTTCTTATTATTTGTTATATTCCCAAATCCCATGTACCCAAATTATCACCAAGAATACGAGTAAAAAATAACAATAAGCTGAACAAAGTTAGACACTAAATCATTTTTGATTATTTGCAATTTTTTGTAAAAACTTAGCTTAAAATGAATCTTTATCATAACTTATCAGCACAGTTAACTTTTACAAGGCAGATAAGAGTTAATAAGAGTTAAAGTTTCAGTATTTTTTAAAGTTTCCAAATGCATCGGTAACGACTTGTTGCTGTTTTGGCGTGCTTTCGACTTGATTTCTGTACGCTTCTTTACTTAAACTCTGCCATTCATGGCTTAAAATTTGCTCAAGGGATGTTAAATTAGTTGGTCGTTGCGAAACAACTTTTTAAAAGCTTCCTAAAATGCTTTGTTACACAAATCAAAACCACAATCAAAAAGTGATTGTGAGGGAGTATTGAGCACTTTGGGCAATTGAATAATAACCATAATCCAGCATCCAGCAATGTGTGCTTTGGGTTATTATGTTGATAAAATACAAAAATTACCATAAGTTTTAGTTATTAGATGATAGGTTCTTAGATTTCATGATATTGATGTAATACACCTTGTCCTAATGATGCCGCGTGTGACATGTAGCTTCCGAAGGGACTTCGACGGTAGTTACGATATCATATGATAGATGAATCTTGT
>KE525195.1:607650-651400 GCA_000441895.2 Anopheles sinensis | reverse complement strand
ATCATATGATAGATGAATCTTGTCAAACTTCAAGGTTTTTTTTCACTAATATGTAAGGTAGTTGATAATACTTCTATTTTTTCGACTAATTTTCGTCATTCAATCGCTGTTTTCTTAGTGTATTACTCTTTCTTCCCATGTTTCAAAACGGGTGACTTGGGAAAGGATCATTTATTTGGTTAAATTCAAGGCTTTGGTTATGAAATCAACAAACTTTCATTTCATAAAATGATTCAACTCTATTCTGTGTTCTTCACAGGTAGTATGCTTTCATGTTGGGGCCATATTACTGATCATAATCTGATCTTAAGTCCATCTGACACCAACAAGTTTAATTTTGTTGTTTCCGTTAAAAATGTTAATACTTTAGTTTCTTTATTTTATTGTCTACCTTGCTTCTACAAAGAACAATAGTGGCCAATTCACAAATGCGATGTTAGAACGACCTAGGTTACTTAAAGTACACCAGACGCCAAAGAAACCTACCTGTCCGATTTTACTTGCGTGTCCCCTTTTCGGGTCTTCGCGCACATTGCGGGCTATATTTCAGTAAAACAATCGATTTTGATTCCGTTTTCAACTTAATTTCATAGTGAAAGAGTTATTGAGAAGAAATGTATACGTTGAAGGTTGAAATTCGGTTCCGGGAATGCTGTAGGCTTGTGAAAAGACGGCAGACCGTCTTACTTCACGAGCGTCCGATTTTACCTGCTGCACACTGTATATTTGGATTTACTCGCACTAAAATTCATCTACAGTGTGCAGCAGGTAAAATCGGACGCTCGTGAAATGAGGCGGTCTGCCGTCTTTTCGCAAGCCTGCAGTATTTCCGGAACCGAATTTCGACCATCAACGTATACATTTCTTTTCAATAACTCTTTCACTATGAAATTAAGTTGAAAACGGAATCAAAATCGATTGTTTTACTGAGATATGGCCCGCAATGTGCGCGAAGACCCGAAAAGGGGACACGCAAGTAAAATCGGACAGGTTGGTTTCTTTGGCGTCTGGTGTACTTTAAGTGACCTAGGTCGTTCTAACATCACTATTTATAAATTGGTCACTATTGTTCTTATTATTGTTATATTCCCAAATCCCATGTACCCAAATATCACCAAGTAATACGAGTAAAAATAACAATAAGCTGAACAAGTTAGACACTAAATCATTTTTGATTATTTGCATTTTTTTTGTAAAAACTTAGCTTAAAATGAATCTTTATCATAACTTATCAGCACAGTTAACTTTTAAAATGCAGATGAGTGTTAATAAGAGTTAAAGATTCAGTATTTTTAAAGTTTCCAAATGCATCGGTAACGACTTGTTGCCGTTTTGGCGTGCTTTCGACTTGATTTCTGTACACTTCTTTACTTAAATTCTGCCATTCATGACTTAAAATTTACTCAAGGTGTGTTAAATTAGTTGGTCGTTGCGAAACCACTTTTTAAAGCTTCCTAAAGTGCTTTGTTACCCACCATCAAAAAGTAATTGTGAGGGAGTATTGAGCACTTTGGGCAATTGAATAATAACCATAATCCACCATCCAGCAATGTGTGTTTTGGGTTATTATGTTGATAGAATACAAAAATTACAATAAGTTTTAGTTATTAGATGATAGGTTCTTAGATTTCATGATATTGATGTAATACACCTTGTCCTAATGATGCCGCGTGTGACATGTAGCTTCCAAGGGACTTCGACGGAGTTACGATATCATATGATAGATGAATCTTGTCAAACTTCAAGGTTTTTTTTCACTAATATGTAAGGTAGTTGATAATACTTCTATATTTTCGACTAATTTTCGTCATTCAATCGCTGTTTTCTTAGTGTATTACTCTTTCTTCCCATGTTTCAAAACGGGTGATTTGGGAAAGGATCATTTATTTGGTTAAATTCAAGGCTTTGGTTATGAAATCAACAAACTTTCATTTCATAAAATGATTCAACTCTATTCTGTGTTCTTCACAGGTAGTATGCTTTCATGTTGGGGCCATATTACTGATCATAATCTGATCTTAAGTCCATCTGACACCAACAAGTTTAATTTTGTTGTTTCCGTTAAAAATGTTAATACTTTAGTTTCTTTATTTTATTGTCTACCTTGCTTCTACAAAGAACAATAGTGGCCAATTCACAAATGCGATGTTAGAACGACCTAGGTTACTTAAAGTACACCAGACGCCAAAGAAACCTACCTGTCCGATTTTACTTGCGTGTCCCCTTTTCGGGTCTTCGCGCACATTGCGGGCTATATCTCAGTAAAAGAATCGATTTTGATTCCATTTTCAACTTAATTTCATAGTGAAAGAGTTATTGAAAAGAAATGTTTACGTTGATGTTCGAAATTCGGTTCCGGGAATGCTGTAGGCTTGCGAAAAGACGGCAGACTGTCTCATTTCACGAGCGTCCGATTTTACCTGCTGCACACTGTATATGTGTGCACCTCCCGTGCTCTACCTCCCTCGTCCATTTCACATATCCCTTCAGCCACGCGGTCGTGTACTTTGTGCAAAAACGTTCTTTGCAAACGTCGTATCCAAGATCTCCGAGTTATCTATCCGAGGGGGGGAAAAAAAAGGCCACCACAAACACGGGTTTGTCTCGCTACTCCGACACTCGATCGTGGGCTCCCTTTAGGGGGTTCGCGTGCAGTGTTAAAATGGCAGAAATTCGGAGGACGTGTCACGGAAAAGGAGCAGCAGTCCAAGCCACCAAGAGACCCCGCGAGTCCCGTGAATATGTGTGTGCGCGCGCCTTTCGGCGTGTGTTGTTGTTGTTTTTTACGAGCTTCCGTGCGTAAAGAGCGCAAAGTACGGGCTCGATTTGTTGTTGTGTGGTTGCTGTTGCGGTTGTTGCTGCCGCTGCGTGTTTGGTATTTTTATTTTTCTCCAACCGTTGTTCGCCTTATCGTGCTTTCTCTTCTTGCGAGAGAGGCTGCGTCTAGCTAGTAGTTATCGCCGTCGTCTTCGTCGGTAGGTCGCTCTAGTGAAAGGAAATAATTGCGTTTGCGGCACTACGCGAATCTTCGCTTTCTGTTTTGGTTGTGTGTTGTGTGTGGGATGGTGTGGTGTTTTTTCGCCTTTCTTTCCTGCTCTTCCGTTTTTTTTATTTGTTGCACTTTTGTTTGTTGCACCGATTAGAGTGCGGCGTGCGCTAGAGAGAGGTTCCGGAACTCGGAGACATTCCTGTCTCCAAGCGGGGAAGATCAACCATCAACCTTTGCCCACCGCCTGGTAGCTGGTTGAATCGGCATGCAAAATCGGGGGATAGCTGACACAAGCATGCAGAGACGACTCCAAACAAATATCGTCAGATTGCGAAGTGCCGGGCGATGCTCGCGAATGCATCGAAGCGTAGACTTGGATGTCAACTGTTGCGCCAAACGTTGATAATCCCGACAAGGGATGCAGACCATTGAGGCGTTGCATCCGCTTCCAGATAACAACGAATGAGATGATGAAACAGCAAGCAAGCAAAACAAAACAAACAAAAAAAAAACCCCAATGCTACCGGGATTTGTTTGGTTTCACTGCAGCGTTGGGATAGGAAAACTCGCCGCCTATCCTTTCGGTCGTTGGAAAGGCTTCGAACCATAATTTGAATACAAACAATTTTGTAAATCAACTCTGGATCTAAGATAAATCCAACACTGCAATTTCCTCACCGGTGTTGTAGTTATTTGATTTGACTAGATCCAAAAAGGGGGAGGGTTCTCAAGGGCTATCAAACACCGGAGGGGTTTTTAGCCGGTACAAATCCGGCACTATTGGACAGGGATAAACAAATAAAAATAACCATCTTGGTTTCCAGTCCCGCTCTCTAGCGCCCGACTGGCGCCCTTTGCTCGCCCTTCAGTAAGCGCCTAGGGGTGGGGAAAGGAATGTACATCTGCCCAGGGACCGCGGACAGGGTATTATAAAATGCGCAGTAATCTGATAAGAGCGTGTACGGCCGTTTCGACAACGGTGAAGGAAATTCATTTATTTAGAGGGGAAAGTGGGGCAAGGGGGCATCCTGGTGGGGCAATATGCACCGGTATGTTTCTAGCAGCTTTTTAAATAAACCTAGGTAGCAGAATATGTTCATCAGCGGGTCTGATACATCCATTTTGGATTTCACGCCTCAAGATAACAATTTAGCAAAAAAAAGAGGTTAAGGCAAAATAAGCCTGACTTCAGCAAATAAGCCCCAACATAGTTTAGCGATATGATAAGTTTGCTAAATTAAATACGGCAATACTGCAGACAATTATCAAGCACATCAATAAATCAATAGTAACTTTAGGTTGTACATATTTTGTATCCTTAACTCACACATGATTAATTTTCGATAATTAATAATGAAATATAAGATGTAAATTTCATGGCAACAAAAAAGGGTTTGGAGTTGGAAACACATTTAACACAATTTCTTGAAATGGTCTGCCTTGGGTTTTTTAAAATTATAATTAAAACAAATCTTATCTGGAAAAAACGGCTACTAGGTCAATTGAAATAATCACTAGCGGGGTTTTTTGCCCTACAAGCAGAATAAAAAAAAGATGAGGAGCCTGAAAATGAGTGCTCTTAACAATCTAAATGTTATTAACAATTTGAGAGTGTCAATTTCGTTTTAGTAATTTTTTGGAAGTAGAAGAGAGGATCGCGAATCGATTTGTTTCATGAATGGACTACGAGAATTCGCTTAAGGGATGCATCTTGCCTCACTTTGCCTTACAATTGCCTACTAACGGGCAAAACGTTAGTCCAAAAGGAGCTATTAACACCCGTATGGCTTGAGTTTAACGCCGTGTCCCCTGAGATGTGCTTGTTTGCATCTCGCGACCGCACAAGAAGTGGTCCACCGTCCGGTGCATCCATCTTGCTGCTGACTCTTCGTTGACGTTGTTGAAATTGGGCAGGACGAGGCAAGTGAGGCGGAGATATCAGCACAACACAAGCTGTCAAAAAAATGTCAGAGGAAACCGCACAATTTTCGGGGTGCGCGAAAAAAAAAGGTCCGACCGGCTCAAACTTCTAACACCGACATTGTGGCAGTTGTACGGAATGCGGCTATATAGGCTAACTGCGAAATGACACGAGCTGCGAGAGCACGATGAAAGTGGAACCGGTTTATTACGCGATCCCTCGCCCCCCTCCCCACCCACCCTTCCCTTTCTCGCAAGACGGTGGGGAGGATAGAACAACCAAGGTGTAAGGTGTTCACCAAACTGAACGCACTAGTTGTAGCTAGGCAGAGTATGTCCCCTGGGTTCGCTGGAAAGGGTCGATTTTCGTCCGGTAAGCCTTTTTTTTGCTGATTTCTTACTTCGGCTCGAGATTAGATCGATGAAATGATGGAAAAGCGGTGAGGTTGGCAATGATTCTTTCGCGCAAGAACGCGACCGATTGGTACGGTATCAGTCGAATGAAACGAAAGAAAGAAAACACAAGCGTGTTGACTTGCGGTTTATTGTGGTTTTTAATGTCCTCACTATCAACTTCAACAACACACCAGCAGCGGCAGCAGCAGCAGCAGCAACACGATCGACAACAATCAATACACTCACTTCAACAAGCAATAAATACATCGTTTGTTTATAGCGAGCGAGCAGGAAGGGATAAAGAAGCTAGAGAAAAAGAAGTGGAACCAAAAGGTGAAATTATGGCTTGCGGTATAATTCGTAATCTTCCGTGTACCTTCGCGATAATGTGCCGCGTCAGTACAATACGTTTAGTCGTCGTCTCGCTGTGTACTACGGTCTTGTCGATGTGTGATGCCAAGTCTAGCCGACCATACATACTCACACACCAAAAGGTCCCCGCGCTTAACAGGGACATATGATCTAATAGATCTTTTGTTTTGTGTGGCGAAGAAAAGAAACAGTGTGATGAGAGCAGAGAGCGAAAGATGGATAAGCTAAATGACGGATGACGCCCATAAGAAGCCCATAAGAACGGAAGTAACCACTACAGGTGTTTTAGTAGGGGCGAGCGAGTTTACCCAACAATTTGCACCCCCGTGTTTTTCCTCTATTTTTCTTCCCGGTTTTTTTTTATATTTGCGCGCGACTCCAAGCGGATCGAAGAAGGCATACTACTATTTGCCTGCCGCTGTACGCGCAATACAACAACCCGTACGGCGGGTTGAACGTACCTACACATCTGCAGATGCCGTGGCCGCTTCCGTTTCGCCATACGGCTATATATAGATTCGGCCAAACAACAACGCGCGGACGGTTTGCGTACGGGACGGTATGGAGTTTGACCTTGGGCAGGCCACGTACACTACGGTATTCCGCGTGGTTCCATCGTCCGCATCATCCGCACTGGAGATGGGGAGCGCACTATTATCATTACTATATAATACTCCCTTACCCATGCCTAGCGGGAAATTATTTATTTTACACAAGTCTATCTAGTCCACTCACTTGCCTTTGTGCAGCACGGTTCGAATGACTATTGCTTTTATCTATCGCATGTGCAAATTGTTTTCTTGCCATCGCGAGCCTGTGCGTTTTTTCACCTGCTGCTCCTCGGTTTGTTATTGTCCATCTTTCCTGCCACAAATCTCTTTGATTGATAAAGTTGTCTTGATACACATGTTCGCCTTCTGGATTGAATCTAAAGCGGAAAATTCTACGGTTCGCATCTTTCATGCCAACAACTTGAAAGAAGATTTACTTTGCCCGATACGCAAAGTAACGTATAAACGTAAACGTTATTGAAACATGTTTCATATGCTCATCCAAAGCATTGGAGATCAATCAAACTCGCTTCCTTATCTGGAGCACTTTGCCTCCTACCTTTGATAACTCTTGCGAGTTCAACATACCTTTATTGTTACAGCTGCTTGCGCAACTCTCAATGCACAGCTGCGACCAAGTTTTTAACAATTTCTAGTTTTCTGATTTTTTAAATTAACTTAGCGGTCCTTTTTATAAAAAAATTAATTCAGCGTGGAACGAATAGTTTTACGTTTCATACAAACTGCACGGACGCATAATAAATTATTGTGTCGACAACCAAAAATACTGGATCGAATTCAACTCGTTGTGCAGAGGGGTATTGGTGTTTTGGTTACTTACACTTTGTGCCGCAGTGAAACAGGAAATTGAATTTTGCTTACAAGCAGATAATTGAATCTCATAAGAGTCCTTTTAGGGACCTTGACAAAAGAGTACCTCATTCTAATCATTGTGATGATCGTTGTTTGTGATTCAAATCTCTATAAAGAGTTGTTTTTCACATCACTACAAACAAAAACTCACTTTATGGAACATAGTGCTCAACGAATTTTGATGTAATTGATATTATTGATTTCAACAACAGTTTGTTCTTAAAACCAACAACTCTTTCTTTTATGTATTTAAATGTTGCTGGTAACCTTTTTTATTGTGTTCTCCTTATTTACGAAATTCTTTAACGTATATAAATAATAAACAAATAGCTTAAATAAATATAAACATAGAGAGAGAGAGAAAACGTTACAGCCTTTAGATCGTACAATACAATACAAGCTTCCAAGCCACGAAAAAACAAAGGGTTAGGAGATGGTTTGAAATTGATGAATTTAGTATAGGTTAATATAATATTAATCGTAATAATTTTCAAAAATTAACAACCAGAGATTTTCTCATTCACCGTTAATGTTACAATACATCTGTTTTCGGGTAAAGCATAAAAGAAACAAATCGATGGTTTGATAATTCGAGCTGCCTATATTTTTCAGTCAACTATGCTTCATTCGGGTGTAAATAGCTTCTCGGTAATTTGAGCCACTTCCTAGATTTTCCCGCTCCGTACGACGAAGGAAGCTTTGTTCGTACGCCAAGTTCGAGGATTCAAGGATCAAAAGGGACCCGGCAGGGGAGGGGCGCGCCGGCACCACCGAAGGGAAGGGCCAAAAACCTAGCCTTGGTAAGAGTAAGGTTCCACCATTATGTTAGCTGGAAAAACCGACGTACGGGAAGCGACTCCCCGCGGTGTGTGTGTGTTTTTTTCGGAAGTCTAAACCCAATAAAATAACGGTACCAGTGTTCTGCACAGGCTCGGCATAATTTTTAAAAGCAACCTTACGAACGCCTTGCCCTCGGGTTGCGATTTTAAAACACCCGCTGCAGCGCTCTTTGTTGCAAGTCCGAGCCGTGCGAACGCATAATGCAACGTCGTGGAAAATTGATTCGTAGTGCAATTTTCCGGAACAAAAAGAGGGAGAAAAGGGAAACATAGGGGCAGCGCGAAATGCAAATACTTCGGGCCCCAAAACAACAGCGATGTCACATACAGTGAAAGCAGCAACAACAACAACAAAAAAGAAGTCCAATAACAAGTGTCTCGTTATGCCGTTTGCCGTAACCCTCCCCTACCTGGCGAGGTAAATAAGGGTAGGCGGGCGGGCGGGCGGTTGGGGGAGGGCGTTTTAGGGGGTGGTGTACCACCCCACCGTCGTTGTCGGTGGTAGTTCGGTAGCTGGAGCCGCCCGTCGGATGTGTGTTGGGGCGTAATTCACTTTTTTAAAGGGCAGAATCTATCGATTTGTCTAAAAATAGCTTCTCCAGCTAACTGTGTGTTGTTTTTCTTCGCCGTTACCGTGTTGTTACTCGCCGCCTCGAGTTGAAGGAGCCCAGCAACGCCCCACACACACACGCACACACACGTACGCGCGCGTGGGCACACACACACACACACACACACAGTCCCCACGAATGTGTGGTACTTATCTGCAGCGGCAGCACCACCCAAACCCCCCAGTTTTCCGCCCTGCAACACCTTTTCGGCTAGGAAAAGCTAGCAAAAGTAACCGAGGGAACGATGTTTCGTGTAAAAGAAATATCCCGCAGCTTCCCCCTGAGCCTCCTTCCCCCGTTAAAGCCATGCGGTTTCGTTTTGTTTTGTTTTGCTTTGGGTAGTTTAATAATGTTGTTGCTCTTGGTTTGGTTAAAAATTCCTCATCGTTTCATCCACACGGCTAAAGGGGGGTGTATGTACATACATATGGTGGTGTTGCGTGTGTCCGTACGCACCGGCTCCCGCGAACGGTCGAATATGTTGCCCTTGGTGCCGTCTCGCAAACAAACGAAGGCTCCACACAATGCACAGTGGGCACCGTGGGGTACACGGTAGGGTAAATAGAATTTTTTTACTTCATCATTGTGAATAGTTCAATTTACCATAGTGCAAGTATACTTCCACAAAATAAAATAACGGAAATTTCATTTGACAAATAGGTGTAATTACTGGAAAAGAAATAAAAAAAAAAATAATTCTGTAACACCGTTGATAAAAGGAGACACTTTCCACGATGGAGACGCCTAGTGCCTCTGACTTCCCAGGAGGGTTTAATTAAAATATTTTTATAATTTAATTCGCGTAGGTAATTTCCTCATGGTATAATAGTATGGAACACAAGCCAGACTATAATCTGCCCTTTACAAACTCTAGCAGTAGCGCTCTCTTTTCCATATTGCCGACTATCAACATGCGATTTTTAACCTTTCCTGGCTAAGATTTTCCTTATCCTTTTTTTTTAAAGTTTTCAAAGCAAGAGTTCTGTAGCAGAAGTTTTAGTTAAATAAAATGCCTTTCCAAAACAGTCCTCGCTATAAAAATCGTATTCAAAACACAACAGTAAAAGATGCTCAGAAACGATATTTTTTTAATATTCTAATTCTATTTTGGATTCAGGGCTTTTCTTAGGTTGTGTTTGAAATTTAAAGGCATAATTCTTGGTACTTGTTGTACGTTAGATCATTGTGTTATTTTCATGCAGCCTAATGCTAGAGTTTGGCAAGGAATGGTCGCGATGGGTCTTCAAAAGACCAAACAAAAAATATAAGGGTTTGGTGTTTTTGTTTACGTCAAAAAAAACCAACAATGCTCGATCGCTGTAGCCTTCTTCTCCCATCACACACCCCCCGCATACCTGGCAGGAAAGAGCATAAATTTGGGCTCCCTGACGCCCTCTGACAGAGCGATTTGTGTTCGCGTTCGTCCTCCCACTTCGTCACTAATGTGTGTATCGGCTTCCTTTTGCCCTTTCAGAAGAAATGGCACGTGATTCGACGATGGGCAGAGACCGAGTGCTAGTCGTACCGAACGCCGGCATCGCCCTCAACAGCAGCTCGTCGTCCCAGATAACGGCCCCGGCTGACATCAGTCAGCAGATACTGGAGGTGAGATTCCGTCGGAGAGGGCGAAAAGAAGGGGGAGGTGTAGGGACCGCAAGTGTGCGTCAGCGTCGCGCCGGACGAAACTTATCGGCACCACCATGCATTTGCTACCATGCTTCTCTACACACATGCTTTTGCTATTTTCTTCCATTTTCTTCCCCCCACCCCCATTACCCCCGGGCAGCTGCAAAAGGAGCAGGAGCTAGAGAAGCAGAAATTGTGGCACGCGTTTCAGGAGAAGAACAAGGAGCTCGAGATGCAGCACCGCCAGCAGTTGGAGCACAAGTTTCAGGTAAGCGTAAGTTTTGCTCCGCGTCACGTGCGCGCACGTGTGCTGTAAAAGGAAGCGTCTCTCTCACCCCGTCGTTCGTTTTTTTTTTTTTGAGGAGTTACGCGACCAAAGGATAGCGGAGGAAGCCGCCCAGCAGCGGGAAAGGCGCGAGCGGGAGGCGATCAAGCGCAAGGAAAAGCATGACTGCAGTGCGAACGCCAGCTCGGAGGTGAAGCAGAAGCTGCAGGTGCGTGCTGAAGCTGCTGGAAGCCCTCAAGGAGCCCTTTTGGTCCTTTCGTCGGTGGCAAACTTTAACCGGTCACATGACGTAGTAGCCGTTGCCGGGTGAAACCCGTGTGGGCACCAGTGACTCGCTCAAGAACACCGTCATCTCGGCGTCTTGGGATGATTCTAAAAAGCGTTTTTTATTTCTCTCTCCCCTCCCAACAGACATTTCTAATTCAGAAAAAGCAGGCGGCTGCATCGAACGGTTTGACGTCACCGTTACCGTACAGAAACTGGTAAGTGCACGCAAACCCGCTAGCCGCTGTCGGCGGGCACGTCAATACTCAGCCTGACTTTCCCGTTTATTTCCTCCAGGGGCGTGGTAAAGTCATCCTCGGGCGAGTCGCTCCCTGGTGGAGCGGTTGCCGCCGCGGTCAGCTCGCATCCGTACAAAATCCCACCACCGCCGAGCTCGATCGCCAAGTACGATGCGGACTTCCCGCTCCGCAAAACCGGTAAGTACAAGGCGCAACAGCGGCGCTCCGACGCAGCCGTTGGTCGCGCGCCGGTCAGCATTTCCATCCACAGCCTTCTCTCGCTGCTTTACTTTGCTCCCTCGAACCCCCGGCGCCGCTGGGTGCGCCCCCACTTCCGCCATCGCGCCCGCCATTGCGTGTGAGCGTCGCATCAAAAGCGAAACGATGAAACCAAGCTCCCAACGCCTCTACTAAACGCCGTTTTGTATCCCTACGCGGGAAGCAGTTGCCGCTTTTGTTGTTGTGTTGCGTTTGTAGAAACGAGGAGTACGTTGAAACGGCGCCAGCGAGTGCCGGCGTTTGGTTTATTTTTTTCAATCTCTTGCATGCCCGAGTGTGATCCGTGTTTGTTTCTGGTTTGTTCCTTCGGTTTGTAAGTTTAAGCAAATTAACAAACGATATTTTGAGCCTTTTTTCAGCTTGCCCCCCCGCTAAGCAGGTGCCTTACGCCCCAAGCCAAAGGGTGTAAAGACGCATGTTCCAGGCCGCTGGTCGGCCGGAGGACCATAGGTTTTATACAACGGTACAAAAACGTACGCGTATGGTCCACAAGAACTGCTCCGAGCGGAGAATACAGCAGGATTTCTTCTCTTTACCTTTTTTATTCCCCCTTTACATAGACATAGTACTTTTAAGATGCTATTAATGCATAAAATTAAAACATCTGACAGAGGGTGCAATAAGGGAATGTATAGAATATTTTCTCGGTCGGATTTGACTATTTATTTTTATTTTTTTTCTTTTTGTAGAGTTACCTTCCTCCTAGTGGTTTTACATAGCTATTTTTCAATACTTCACTCAGGGTAAGTGAAGATTGTGAAGAGCAGAAGCGATTTCAATTATGCGCTCCTCCGTTTTTGACATCGCCTGGAATGAGGGGAGTGATCACTATTGTAGGATCATTTGGCTGCAGTGTTACTGTACAAAGCCGTACAAGAGAAGTAACACCGAATGAAATACTTTTATCGTGTTTTTCCAATGGCACTCGTTACCACTGACCGGCTATGATTTAATAAACTCAATAAATTTTGCAATTCAACTAGCTCCACTCTATATGTTCATAAAAGTGAATGAAAATATTGTGGATTGGTTGCATAAAACAAAATATAAGCTACAATCGAAGGATAGTAAGAGAAAATATTCGAGCTGTATAGAATGAGGCGTGTAGATTTAAAGACGCTTTCGATCATTTACCTTTTCCGTCCTAAGGAATAGGTCATTGGTTGGTCGAAGACTAAGACTTCTTACACTTTCTTTCGGATTGCTTTCTCGTTCTCGTGTGGTGGCGAAAAGTTTGTTTGTGATCGAACAGACGAGCCCGATTTTGTTGGTTCATTCCATCGATCGAATCAAGCCGAAAAGCCTCGATTTTCAGAGGCGGCTCATGGAGGCCGGCGGGCAACATCTCCTCCTTGGGGAATACAGTGTTCTTCAGATGTTTGTTGCCATCTCTCTCTGTCCTCCTCTCCATTCCAGTCTCCTAGTTCGATACAAGCAAGCGAAAAAAAAACCGGCAATGGTATTTTGTCCTGTCAGCCTTTTCTTCTGCTATCGTTCTTTCCTTATTTTCCCTTTATTTTTTGTTTTGTTTTGTTTTTATTTTTATTTTGCTGACGCACACCGACCCACCGGCACGCCGCGTACACTGACACCGTTTACTAACACCTTAACCTACCGCCCCCTCCCCGTACCGCCGCAGCATCCGAGCCGAACCTGCTGAAAATCCGCCTCAAGCAGCGCGTTATCGAAAAGCGTTCCCTCAATGGGCCGCTGGCCGCGCGCCGACAGGAGCGCTTGCGCCGGCTACAGAAGCAGCAGCATAACCAGGCAGCCCTAACGCAGGCAGCAACAAGTACGTATCCGCCATTTCTGCTCCGTGCTCATCCCTATCGTTCACACACCACACTATACACACTCATACAGTCGGCAGCAACATTGAGCGTACACTTACAACTATTTTATCCGTTTAAAGTCTGAAGTAAATAGCTAACAAAAACACAAATGCGAAACATCTGAAAATTTAATGAACGTTCATTACTTCAAATGATGATCAACTATTAAAGCCAAAAGCATCATATGAAGAAACTGAAAACTGGGAAGTCAACATTCATTGTCTTCTTTTCTAAAACTGATAATAGTATGAAACTTACAGGCAACTTTCCATACCTTTTCTCTAAACTCATATGCAAGAATAATTATTTGCGGAAATAATAGCAAAAAAGTGAAAAAGAAACGGCATCATATTTTTTCGTTTTTCTCCAATCTTTTGATTACAATTATTTCAGAAAATATAAAAATGCCCCTGAGTAGTAACAAACGACCGTTATAACAGTGAAAAATAACAAAACAATAATTTCTTTGATGCCTGATTCAAAATAAAGACTAGTTTCACTCGTTTCCCGTATTTTTTTCAAATGAAGTTATTTTGAGCATTTTTTAAAAATATTCATCAAGAGTATTGGAGTGAAACATAATATTTTAGTGCTTGTCATGATCGCCTTAGACACCTTAGCACTTGTTGCAATAGCTAAAACATCGATTTCACAATTGTTTTGATCATTACTTGGGCATTCGTCGATTGTCATTAATGTGCCATAGATTTGAGCTACCTTGATCTTTGAAAGTGTTTTGAGTGATTTAGGCACATTATACAATACCAGTAGTAAACAACGTACCAAAATGAGGTTTGAATCATTGTTCTACCGATGGCAGTAGCTAAGAAAGTAGTCAACGTTAGGTTGTTGGTTCTGAACTGCAAAGTGTAAGTTCATCCAGGTACCATTGGACGAATGGTAAATTACAATATCCTTTCGATTATCATTTTCGCAAATAAAATTAGCCAAAAGCTTTAATTTAAGTACCGTCCGGCCATACTACGGAATAATCGTTGTTGCATAGTTGCATCAAGTCATGGTTAGCAAAGACGAACCGTCGCACAATTTTGCATTGAATCAATTTTACTATGGAATTTCGTGTAACATATTTCAAACGAATTACAATTAAGCAATCTGTATGTTCCAGTGATAACTCAATTTTTGTATAAAAGTACGTTATGTCAATGTTTCTTCAAGTTATGATTGAAAAACTCAACACTCCATTAAGTTTATGCTCAATTTTGCAGCCAACTATACACAGAGAAAGTTGTGTTCATCATTCCTTCAATTTTGCAGAACCAACTTAAACAACAGCAAGCTGTTGTAATCGCTCGAGACTGTTTTCGTTCGTGGGTTGGGATTAAAAAACAAAACCAAAATTCTCACACATCTTTCGATTACTTCATGTAGCTTTTTCATAGATTTGTTTGATGCTTATCAGTGGGTGTGTATGTGTGCGTTTGTTGTGTTATTGTGTTTCGTTTTCAATAACATAATGTATAATTTATGTTCAGAAAGGGTTATGATGTGGGTTACCATGCTTCACTGATTCGCTCGTACGAAGGTGTTTGCCATTGACGCTCATCCAAATCCTCTTGTGTGTTGCGCAGATTGTCCACCGGCGGTCAGTGTTGCCGGGAATAGCGATTCCGGGCCGAACTCGCCGCCGACCGTCGGTAGCCGCGCGTCGCCGACGAATGCGCCGATCCAGGAGGAAAACGAGGACCCGCAGTACGGCAATGGGGCGGTCCGGTCGAGCATCAACGACCTGTCGCTGTTCAGCTCACCCTCGATGCCGAACATTTCGCTCGGCCGGCCGCACCTCGGCACGTCCATCACCCATTCGACCACGGTGCCACACCTGGTGAGGAATGGAACCTGTGAAACTCTACCCCTCTCTGCGGCGTGCGATTCTAAGCAACCCTCTCTGTTGCAGGGTATCAATTCGATGCGGCCGGCGCACCTCGGTCCCGGTGCAGGAGGAGGCCCGCCCGGTGGTCCGCCTCCGATGGGCAATCCGTTTGTCAACCCGATATTGGAGATCGCCGAGCAGCAGATGCACCATAGCCAGGCCGTCGCAGCAGCAGCCGCTGCGGCCGCTGCTGCTGGCGTGGTCGGGCTCGACCGGACACAGCTGACCGCCATCCATGCGGCCAGCAGCTCGGCCGCCTCGATCTACCACCATCATCACCACCATCACCAGCAGTCGATCACGGACGCTCACGTCGCCCAGGCGCGCCTAAACCGGCAGGGACATCGGCCGCTCGGACGCACCCAGTCGGCGCCGCTACCGCTCGGTCACCCGATGCTGGCCGGGGCGGCCGGCGCCGCCGCCATGATGAACATCTCGCAGACGCACTTCGAGAACAGCGACGTAAGCATGCGCGCTCTAGCGGCGCGACCCTCACCATCACCATCACCACCATCCATCACCACCATCCCATTCTTACTTGCGTTTCTCTCGTGACAGGCCGAACGGCAGGCGTACGAGCAGCATCTGCTGATGAAGCAAAAGATCCGCCACACGGCCCTGTCGCGCGCCGCCAACTGCGTCAACCGGGAGCCGCAGCTGCGCGAGGAGGTCGAGTCGAACGAGGTGATGGACCTGACGGACAAGAAGCAGCCGCCGAAGACGGTGCTGGCGAGCAGCGTCATCAAGAGCACGTCGCACTCGCACCTGCTCGGTCCGCCGGCGTCCCACGAGGAGCTTGGGCGCCTGAATGCGGCAGCAGTGGCCGCGGCCGCCGCCGCCGCCCAACATCACCACCAGCAACAGCAGCAGCAGCAGCAGCAGCACCACCAGCACCAGCAACAGCAGCAGCACCTGTCCGAGCTGATGCAGCAGCATCAGTATCATCGTGAGCGGGAGCTCTTCATGCGCCGCTCGATGCACCTGTCCGTGCTGGAGGATCCGTACGCGCACCATGTCATGCCCGGCGGCGGTGCCGGCGCTCCATCCGGAGGAGCAGCAGCGTCCAGCCTGTCGCTGCGCCCGCTCTCGCGCACCTCCTCCAGCCCGCTGGTGCACCTTAGCACCGGTGGCGGCGGTGGCTCCGCCGAGCAGCAAAGCATGTTCTCCGACACTGGCCAGCAGCAGCAGCAGCAGACGGGTGGGCAGGGTGACGATGGACAGCCTCCGGTGAACCTGACCGTGCAGAACCGCAGCCGCTCGCTGCTTAGCTACACGCACGAAGGCATCGTGCCGGCGTCGGGAGGCGATGGAGCCTCCGTCTCTGGCGGCAGCTCGCCGGGGGTGGCGCTGCAGCTCACTACCTCCGCGTCTGCGTCGGCCATCATCGGGCAGCACCACCACCACCAGGAGGGTGAAGCGGCGCAGCAGAAACCGGTACCGTCGTCCTCGTCGTCGTCGTCGCTGACCGCCGCCGCCAGCACCACGCTCGCCTTCGACAGCCTGATGCTGAAGCACGTGTGCGCGTGCGGCGACAACGCGAACCATCCGGAGCACAGCGGGCGCCTGCAGAGCATCTGGTCGCGGCTGGCCAGCACCGGGCTGGCGGCGCGCTGCGAGAAGCTGCGCGCCCGCAAGGCGACCCAGGACGAGCTGCAGTCGATCCACACGGAGGCGCACGCGCTGCTGTTCGGCACGAGCCAGCTGAACCGCGCCAAGGTGGACACGAGTCGCGTCAGCTTCGTGCGGCTGGCGTGCGGGGGCGTCGGCGTCGACCTCGACACCACCTGGAACGAGCATCACACGGCGGCGGCGGCCCGCATGGCCGCCGGCTGCGTCATCGACCTCAGCTACCGGGTGGCGCGCGGTGAGTCACGCAACGGGTTCGCCGTCGTGCGCCCACCTGGCCATCACGCCGAGGCGGACGCCGCCATGGGCTTCTGCTTCTTCAACTCGATCGCGATCGCCGCCCGGCTGCTGCGGCGCCGCCTGCCCCACGAGATGCGGCGCGTTCTCATCGTCGACTGGGACGTGCACCACGGCAACGGCACGCAGCAGGTGTTCTACGACGACGCGTCCGTGCTCTACCTGTCCATCCACCGGCACGACGACGGCAACTTCTTCCCCGGCACCGGCGGCCCCACCGAGTGCGGCGTCGGCGCCGGCGTCGGCTACAACGTCAACGTGGCCTGGTCCGGCGGCGTCAATCCGCCGCTCGGCGACGCCGAGTACCTGGCCGCGTTCCGCACCGTCGTCATGCCGATCGCGCGCGACTTCAATCCCGACATCGTGCTCGTGTCGGCCGGCTTCGATGCCGCCATCGGCCATCCGGCCCCCCTCGGCGGTTACGTCGTGTCACCCGCCTGCTTCGGTCACCTCACACGCGAGCTTATGCAGCTTGCTGACGGAAAGGTTCGTACGTTCTGCACGGGACACAGAGCACTCCTGTCTGGTTGAACATTATCGTTCTAGCATATCATCTTAAGCGAGGGTAGCGTAACTTCAACCCTTACCAAATTACATTTTACCTCGCTTACAACGGAAAAGGAAGGAGAAAGGGAAAAAGGCTTTAAAATGGTCATAAAAGATTCCCTAAATAGACGGAGCCATATTTTTTAAGAAACATTCTAAGTTACATTTCCAATTCCTTATAGTCTCAAGTTTCACCAAAGTTTTATTATGGCTGCACTAAATTGGTTAGATTGAGGCAAGGTGCAAAACTGTCTGGGTATAATTTCAACATCCCTAAAACCTTTTATAGATAGTTATTAGACACGGCTTTTATCAGTCATCTTTGACCGTCCGATTACTTTCAAAATCGGCTCTGGCAACGCGTTTGACATATAACTCGTGTAATAACGCAAAGTTCTACCAAATGGTTTTTGTAGTTATTTAATCAATTTATTGTTTGAATTTAGCGTATTTATTTACGCACAGTAAGAAAACAGGATTAATTTCAACTAACAAAGCGAATAATAAACAAATCCGCACTTTGACAGATAACTTGCAGACCACAGTAAAAAGAAGTCGTGCATGCTAGGTTCCGATTTTGAGGAAGAAATATTTCTGCCAAACGCGATTTTACAGTAATCGGACTGTCAGAGATGATTGATAACGTCCGTGTCTAATAAGGGCATCAGTGTAAAATGTTTGTCAACTTGAAGAGCTTGTGAATGCACCAATCCAATGCCAGTGCGTATTAAACCGGATTGTCTTCTGGGGGAAACCTTAACACTTTATGTAATTTTGTTTTCAGTCATATCTCCTTAGTAGAGAAACTTTAAATTTAGTGAATAATTCAAAAGAAAAACTATTAAAAAATACCGCAGCCAATGTGAGTCTCTATAACGATCCTCAAAAAATTGGCGTGAAATATGACGTGACATCAAACACAATGTTTTGATGGATTTAAACAAATGTTTTGATGGTGCTAGGCGCTGCCAAGTCACCACAAACAAACGTTATGTCCGTGCCTGGTTGAACATTATCATCTCAAGCCAGGGTATCTTCAGACATACCTAATACTTTTTTTAAATCTCGCTTACACTGGAAAAGAAAGGTTTTTCTGGACTATAAAAATTCCCTACATAGACAGAGTTAACTTTGTCAAGAAATATGACTGATCATTTCGGCATTAGATCTCCTGAATACAGGCTGGCCCCGTTTTACGGCACCTTATGGGACTGGGACAGCGCCGTTAGAGCGAGGCCAGGGCCCAAAAATTTCCATGCTGAAACATGTTTCCTACGTTTATAATACCTACTCAAGGCTTCCGTTTATAAGTCCATGTTCGAATCCTCTGTCATACAAATTGCATTGAATCGTATGAGTAAAGAACACGGACCGCTACTATAAACTAGCTCCGAACGATTTATCAAACGACGTTAGGCGAGGCCGAGTAACGGCGGGGCCAGCCTGTATGTTTAATGCAAGGTAGTGGATTGTTTTGTAAAGTAGTGCAACCTCTTTAAACGGGATTATCAAAAAGTAGCAAACGAGTCAAATCAAAACAGATTGTGTAAATTTTTAACTAACAACGTTTGACTCAATGAAAGTGGTGACGGGACCAATAGATAGAATCCATTGTGCAAACAACATGCAAATGGAATAACATGTTGAAATCCATTTTCAAGGAGACTGGTTCTGAGAAATCTTAAATCGTCAGTGGCCACCGTGAATTGTTGTACCTTTGTTTTGAAACCAAATTTTCTGCTTGAAACTGTCACTAACCAACGGTCGTTCTTTTGCTCGTTTTCTAGCTTGTGCTCGCCCTCGAGGGAGGCTACAATCTGCCGGCGATCTGTGACTCGGCGGAGGAGTGCGTGCGGGCGCTGCTCGGGGAGAGTACGTCCGCGATCGCACCGTCGGAGTTGGGCCGCGTCCCCTGCCCGGCGGCCGTCGAGACGCTGCAGAAGACGATCGCGATACAGGTGTCGCACTGGCCGTGCGTCAAGCGGTACGCCCACACGGTGGCGCTGTCCGCGCTGCAGGCACACAGCAGCGAGCGCGAGGAGTCGGACACGGTGACGGCGATGGCCGGGCTGTCGATGCAACCGCTGAAGCGGTAAGCGTGGGTTGCGTGACCCGAACCAGCTGCTTCCGCTGCTAAAACTTCCCTTCCTCTCTCCGTAGCACGTCCGAGGTGGCCTGCAAGGATTCGGAAGAACCGATGGAACAGGACGAGGCGAAGTAACCGGCCGTCGGAACTGGGCGTGGAGAAAAATGCACTAACGAAAAAGGGAGAATAAGCTAGCTGCCTGCCAGCGGAAACGTGAGCTTGCTTGATTAATGTTTACACAAACACACACACATACACCATGCAAGAAGTGGAGTTTTTGGCCGGGTTTTTCGGGGAGCATCCCCCCCTTCCCTCCCGGCCGTAAGAAAAGCCGCGCGAGGTGTGGGTAGTTTGTAAGATTGTTTTCCGTTTTGTTTTTGTCCAACGCGTGTTTACGAACGCGCTCTTTTGGCACGAGCAGATTATGAACAGAGAAAGCGAGAAGGGGAGAAAGAGAGGGAGAGAGAAAGAGAGAAAGATAACTATTTGATTCTAAGCCCCAAGGGACTGCGTGAAACTTTAACGAAAAAGGAATGCTCGATGAATTGATTTCAGTCCGGGATAGTGTCGCGTAGCGGGGAGAAGATAGAAATGAATTACAGTTTTTGGTTTTTCATTGACGAATAAGCAGATCGCACCTTTGCAGCCAAAGTAAAAAAAAAAAAACGGCGTGCTACATATGTTTAAGTAAGAGTGTCATTGCGTGGTAGAATTATTGTACGCGTGAGCAAATGAAAAAAGGATGAAAAAGGAACTACGTCAGTTGCAAGTCAGAATGGAAACACGTCGAACGTGCTTCCGCATCGCCTCACCAGGAGAGAATGGGAAAGCATAGCTGCAAACCCAGTTGATGGGAAATTGATTATTCACGAGAGATTTAGGAATCAAGGAAAAAAAGTTAACTAATTAAAGGTAAAGCATTGTTCGATTCACAAAACACAAAAACAACACAAAAAAAACAAAAAAAACGAACAGAATACCGCAACCACACACAAGTATATATTATTATATATGCATTCAAAACGCGCGCGCGCACAATTAGCACCGACCGTTTGTTTTGTATGAATACAAACAGCGAATGTTTGATGTGGAAACGGAAACTGTTTGTCTCTAATATTTTAACAACAAACAAACACACAAAAAAAACCGAGCAGAAACGGCTAGTATATTTTTTGGGAAGATGGAGAGATCATTGGTGACCATGACACAGGATTTGGCCGGGCCCACGCACGCATGCATAGTGTAAGAAAAGAAAAGAAGAAAACAAAAACGATCGATGGTGTGGTTTAGAAGTACCTTTAAAAGGATATATCCTCCTGAAAATGATGATCCTGCGATCAGCAGAGTGAAATGAGCGAGCTTTTCCTACTATTTGACCACACAGAACACCGGACCGGACAGAGACTTTCACACACACACACACACATAGACACAGCAGACGCACTACAAGGAGGGGCAGACGAATTCATATCCACGCCCTGCCCTTTCCTCCCGCCCGCACCACCTTCGGGCCTTTGGGTTTTTATGTCTTGGTTTCCGGTAAACGGGGATGGTCGGATGGGTGGGGAGAGGAAGGGGGTGTGGTTTGAGTAACGCACACACACACACACACACTTTTAACGGACTGGTTTGGTGAGTGATTTTATTCGGCGGGTTTGTTTTTTTAGTGAAAGAGCAGATGCCCTGGGAGTTCGAAAAGGGGGGAGGTGGTGGGCTCAGTTTTGTTGAAAATGGGACGAACGGTAAAGCCAACATCTCATGGCAGGCCTACTGGAAGGGATGGGTGTGGCGGTCTGGAGGGTGGTTCGTTGGGGTTGTTGTGGATCGGGAGGGAGGGGTGGGGGGTTGGGAATTGATTTTGTTGTAAAGATAAAAAGAGCAAAACAAATTACTGACGTGAGTTCATCAAAGCTTTAGCTATCAACGATTGATGGTGATAAAGATTTATAAAAAATTATATATATATATCTATAAAAATATATATATAAAATATACATATTATATCGTGTGGCGAAGTTATTTCGTAAGGTTGAAAACGAAGAAAACGAACAGAAAATTATTCAGATACAACATAATACAAGGTGGAGGCACAGCAACCAACTTTGTCACGAATTATTCCGTCTAAACTGTATCTAGCAAAACCAAACCTGTTTAGAAGTTGTCGTGGTCGTACCCGTTGTGTTTAGAAATTCATACCAAGAGAGCGAATTTGATCTAAACAGCGAAACCTAGTTTCTCAAACAAAGCAAACATTAAATTCAATGTAGAACGAAGACGATGATCGGTCAGGTAGCAAAACAAACGGCTAACACAGGGTAACGAAAGAGTTGCGGGCGATAACGTTTTGCTTCAGGGACTCCGCCCGGACGTGGTCCGATATCGCGCAGCATAGGAAATTGTTTTAGCTACGGCCGCGAACGGCGGTGCCACCTCAAAACCCTACCGGGCACGCTGCCGACACCCCCTTTTTTTTTAAAACAAACAGTGGGGCTTTTTAGACGCTATAACTGGATTGCTCAAAACGAAGGATAAGTTGACGTCAGGTTTAAGAGATGCACATGTACCTATCTGTGTCCGCTTCCAATGCTGCTCGTGTACCTTTTCCCCCCGATCCCTGCTCACCTACCATGCCTACCACGCGCTTTGGCAATTAGCCTTCAATCCTTTGCGTGTATGTATGTGTGTGCGTGTGTGTGTGTCTATGTGTGGATGTGTTTCGTGAGAGTGAGTGTGCGTGCACTTAGCCAATTAGTTACTGTGTTGATGAACCGGAGGGCAGGTTCACAACCCCTCAAACGCCCGTTAGCTGTTAACAGCAGCACCGCGCATAAAGCTAACCACTACGCGCATAGATTTATCCGATTCCCAGAGCCCTCGGGAGGCGTGGAAAAGGGGGTGGCAAGAAGAGGCAAACAAACGAAGAGATTTGGGGGGGGGGCGGGGGGGAGGTTTTAAAGGCTTCCTCCTGCCAGTGATATGACAGATTCAGGGTAACGCAAACGTACAAAACAAAACAAACGCAGAGAAGCAAATATGAAACGACAGTGTTACGCTTACATCGGTACGGATGCATCAGGAAGGAAAGAAAAACGGAAAGGAGGCAGTACATTCAATGGAGGCGCCCAGTCACGTGTAAACAAAACAAACAAAAAAAAAACAGAAATAAGGCAAACAAAACTACACATCAGAAAAGAAGAGAACCGGCAGTTGAGAAGAGAATCAAACAAAAACTAAACGAAACGAAACGAAACGAAAACGAGATCAAACTTCGAGGAGAGAAACTATGCAGTTTTCATAAGTGTACAACTCATGTGGTTGCGTCCGTGTGTGTGTGTGTATTTCTTTGTATTTGTATGTGCGCGTGTGTGTGTTTGTGTGTGAAGAAGAAGATATTTAAAAGGATGGTAGTTTCCTAGATTCTGTATGTGCAAATCAAAACATATTAAAAACGGAAACACAAACACACACTTTCAAGCAGAAATTGATTAATCCGTACGTCCGGGGAGGAGGTGGTAGGTTTTGAGAGAAGGGGATAAAAATAGCATCGAGATGGGGGTGGGTTGGTTGGGTTTTGGGAGAAAGACAAACACATATACGAAACAGTAGATATTAAGGAATGGATTCAATTAGAGAAGAAGAGAAACGTTTTAAACTTTTCCTATTGAACCTGTTACATGGATAGAAGGGTGGAGCACATGAGCCAGATAGAATCTGCTAGACTTACTGACACTTACATACACACGCACACGTACAGCGTACACACAGTGACGCGCATATTTTATAAACCTCCCCCCTTCCGGAGTACCGGCGATCGGAGAAGAAAAAAACCCACCCCTTTTCTTGTCCCGACGCTGCATGACATAGTCTCCCACCATCCCCCTCCCTCCCTCTCCCTCCGCTCATCAGAGGTAGGACACCTGCGGCTAGTTCGGCTACAAATGTCGCACGATTCAGACTTATGCATTTTAAATAGAAGAGAAACGAATATTTTTACTAGAGTAGTGCACAATAAAGGTGTCGGAAAGAGAGAAAGGGAAGCGGGGGCGGGGGTTGAGGGCAAATCAAACGGAAGCGAAAGCACTACCGGTACAGGAAACAAACCCGATGCAAATGAATACCCCCTCACGTAATGCGACATAGCAACAGTTTAGATATATAGATATATATATATATTCATATACTTCCACCTCGCGAGCAACAGCGGGTGTGCGTGTGTGCGTGTGTGTCGTGGACTAAAAAAATCGTTGGAAAAAAAGAAAATCAAAAGGAAATGAAGACGAAAAACAAACTAAAAAAAACAAACAAACATTTAAATGTTCAGTGTGCTCTCCAGCGTGAGGAATGTGCAAGTGGCTAAAACATATTTAGTGCAAAAGAAAAAGATACATGTGCAAAAACAAAAAATGAAAACATAACAAACAAAAAATGATGGTAGACAGGAAACAGGACGAGATAAGTGTGATGTTTTAATGGTACTATTATAACACTACTCCCACTACTACTACTACTACTACTACCACTCCCACTACTACTACTACCACTACTACTACTTCTACTACTAATACTACTATATTATTATTATTATTATTATCATTATTTCAACTCTCATTTTCTGAAAACTTGACGTGTGCCTAACCACACCAATATCTTCGCTAACACACATACACACCCACACAAACGTTCATCAATTATGGCAGGCGGGAAAAGCGGGAAAAGCGTGATCAAACAGTGCGTAGCGTGTAGGGTAGTAGTAGATGTACACTCCGTCGCTTTTTTTTATTGTTTCTTTGATTTACAAAGAAAAAGAAACAAAACGAAAAAACAAAACAAATGAATAATTGTAAAACACAAAACACGAAGAAACGAAAACATAAAAAAAAACAATGCGATACTGGGATAAGTGCTGGCCACTTTGAAGAAAAATAAAACGCGTACATTCATACATTACACTAGATGATGATATATATTTTTTTAAATATCATTATCAGATGGAAAATGAACCATCTTGCTGCAGAGACAGAGAGCATAAAAGAAGGATAGAAAAACGGGAAAACGGGCGTAGCGTCGGTAACAAAATATTCATCAGAGATGGATCATGCCTTCAAGGGTGAAGTTGATCGAGCAAGTTCTGCTTCGGAGCTGAGGATCTGTTTGAAATTTGCACCGCGGGAAAAGCGGGAAGGGTGTGCGAATGTGGGAAACTGTATCAGACACTTCCGAAGGACTCTCTTCCGATGCCAAACACCATTTTGTTTTTTTGGCAGGCGAGAGAAGGTTTATCTGCAGCAACACGGTTTCAGTGCTCTATAGCACTACTAGCTGCACGCCTTTTCTCTTTTGAACTATGTGTGCACGTGTGTGCGTGTGTGTGTTTGTTTTCCCAAATTTGTACACAAACCCAGCGAGGCACTAGGAAAATGCGTGTCGCGATTAGTTTGTTTCCCTCCCCTTTTAATTCTTTCTCTCTCTTTCTTTTTCTCTCTATCTATTCTTCCCCATCACTATCTCTCTATCTCTCTTTCTTATCCTTATATACGCGAACACACACACACACAAACACACACAAACGACGTACTTTTCTTCGACATCGATGTGTCCTTTTTTGGGGATCGAAACAGTTCGGGGATAGAGATGATTTTCCCCATTTCCCCACAAACAAAGAAGCGTGAGGAAATGCGGTGGACCGGTTTAAGAGGGATGGGTGAAGGGGGTGGTGGTGGTGGTGGGGAAATGTTTCGCTGGTCGGATGCAAACGAATGTTCCGAAGCTGGACGCTATGCCATTTTGGGGTTGGGGAACTGTATTGCGACCATTGTTTTTGGATGTTGATCCTTGATGGTATGTGTGTGTGTGCCCGGAATGAAATTCAAATTGGGAAGGAACAAAAACTTTACCTTTCAACATCAAAAAAATTGAAAAAGAAACAAAACCAGTTACGAACCAATTACAGCAGAACGGAGTCAAACGAGCATTCACAGCAAAAAAGAAAAACAACAGAAAAACACACACACTCAAGAAACGGAAGCACACTTGCATGGAACAAGAAAACAAAACAATTATACGTCAAATATGTAACAAGTAACGCATACATATAATTAATCATCTTGAGACATTCCTATTAAACAAAAAAAAAACAATGTTGTTATTCTAAGAGAACAAAAAGTATTTTATGAGAGAAAAGAGTATAATAAAATATGTTATGCATAAAAAAAAACAAACAAACAATTTTTTTTGAGTTGCAGCGAATACGGTGAACGATCACGGTAACGATTCGTTTGGCAAAATAACACTGGTTTATAAATCAGATTCGTTTTGCTCGAACAATTGCTAGTTTTGTGGCTTATTATTGTACGCCGCGGATTGTTGATCCGGAGCCTTACATAAGGATAAGGGATCGTATAAAATCTCGAATTTCCCGACCAAGTTTAGTCAATCCAAACGAGCGTACTGAAGCATACATTTAATTCATCTCAGAAGTATTGGCAAATTAAATTATTCTAATTGAGGTTAATGAAAGAAACACACAGCTAAATGGAAGAAAGAAAGTTAAAAACCGAGAAAGAAAGAAAAACGAAAGAAGGATAGTGCTCTAAAATGTAGTTAAAACGTTTTCCTGCCAACTGATTTTATCCGGCCCGTAAGAAAATTGTAGTGTTTCATGTTTCTTAATTTGATCGGATTTGTTCATGATATCAGGTTTGTTTTGCCTGAAAAATAAGATTAAAGTTGTTTAACGAGGTGTTTAATGCAATTCCAGGTGACAAACCTCGTATACTTTTTGTTAGGCTTTTCATATCGTATTTGCATTATTGATTGTTCTAAAATTTACTTGTCTGGTGAGTCTCGTCCAAAATCCGGCGGCATTAACTCGTTTAGCTGGCATCCAAAAAAGCTACATTCAAGGAATACAATTTTCGTACACATAACGAAATAAAATAAGGATCGAATATTGAAAATTCCTCGAATCTCAATTATTTAAATTACTCAGAATACGCCAGTAAAACCAAGATTGTTTAACATAATGTGAGTAGAGGATTAATTTCAAGTACATTTAAAGAAATTAATTAATTGTACAACAAATCAAAACTTATATGTTTAAATAGAGCAACATTCAAGGAAAATAAGTAAAAATTTTTTTAAAAGGGTAATGGTAAATTTTTCATTTTTACCACCTTTTTATGTAACCTAATAATTTTGAAAGATGACACTCCATTCAAAAGGATTAAGTACTGCTTTGAAAACACTTAATCATGGTTTATGATACCCGGCCCGCGCTTTGGGTTTTTTTTAATCATCTGGCCCTTTAAAGGAAATGTATGCCGACCCCTGCTTTAGGGAGACTACGACTTGTTAGAACCTTTTTTCATTACTGAAATACACGGATGAACAGGTACAGTTACCGGCAGGGAAAAGTGGAAACCTGGATTTTTTTTTATTTTCACTCAATATTTTTTTCTTAACGTGAAATAAATACACTGAAAATATCTTTCTTATCTTGTTTTACTTATTCGTTATGAGATTCATTAATTAATAAGTGAAAATAACGCTTTTCAATTTAGAGACAAAAATTATAAACATATATATTTAAAAAAAAACAGTGACATAAGAAAGTGGACACTTCAAAGTTTTAAGTTTTTCATAAAGTTTTTCTGAAAAAATCCCCTCAGTTTGGTGTTTTGATATGTTTTTTGTCAAAAAGCGATCTCCTTGGCCAATTTGATAGTCATAGTCATGGTCGTATTTGACTTATGTTTGTTGATATGTTTACTCTTCTTGAACCTAATGGTTTGGTATCTCATTGCATATAAATTTTGTTTTAGTTTGTTTTTGAATTTCATAACATAAAATATTGTTTATGGAGCTTAAACTATACTTAATTATCTTACGCAAAATAGCACGCAAAGCGTGTGGAGACATTGTTATGAAATTTAAATTGTACGGTTTCCGCGGAGAACTGCCCTTGCGGAGGTAGAAAGCACAAAACCGTTACATATATTGACACCAAAATCAATCACAAATAAAAAGAACGCAAAAGTAACCACCAATAATGTTTTGAAAACACTTCAGCTATCACTTTTCGAACTAACTTTCTGTCGCCGTCTCGTAGCACACGGGTTAGAGACCAGATTCAATGGAAGGCGCTGTTATATCTGTGTGCCAAACTCAGCTGAGCGAATGAATTTTGCTCAGAAACATGCTGTTGAGCCCCTTTAGTATTATAAAATGACTCTTGTATCAGTTGAATTAAAACATGAATAAAAACCACATAATCGTGTGTGGCGCTTCAGGTTAAGAGCATCAGGATCGTTAAACGCATGGCCCAGAGATGCATTGGGAACGAAATGTGGTGGTCTATTGGTGTTTCTCGAGGAATGGATAGCGATGCTTTGTAAAAATAGATGATATAACGACCATAAATTGTTGCATAAACATCTTGAAGGAAAATCTGAAGGTTTCATTCATCCAGACGAGCCTGATGGATAAGTTCCTTTCCCTGCAGGACAATGACCCAAAACAAACTGCCAAGAAGACCAAGTCTTATTTCCGGTCTTGCCGGATAAAGCTGTTGGAATGGCCTCCTCAGAGCCGGGATCTAAACTCAATTGAGAAGTTGAAGACAATTTTCGATGCCAGGGTTAACAAAACGGATGTATCAAATAAAAACAACTATTTTGAAGCTCTACTGCGCGCTTGGGAAGAGTTAGCTCCCCAACACATAAAAATCTAGTAAAAAGCATGTCAAAGCGCCTTCAGCAGGTTCTTCAAGCCAAAAGAGTACACAATAAATACTAAGATGCATTTATTATAATTTTTTTTATGTATACTAATGAACACCTAAAGTGTCCTCTTGCTCTTGTCAATGTTTTTTTAAATATATATTTTTATAATTTTTTTTTAAATTTAAAAGCGTTTTTTCGCTAATTAATTGATGAATCTCATAAAGAATAAGTAAAACAAGATTCGAAAAATATTTTCAGTTTATTGACTTCGATTAAGAAAAAAATATTGAGCGAAAATGTCCACTTTTCCCTGCCGGTCACTGTATACATTTTCTTTGGCTTCTTTCTGCCCTCCCCTTGCCAAATGAAGATACGACAAATTATGTTACTAATTTGATTAAAATCATAATTTTATTTTTCTAAACAGCTTTTAAGTTGTAGGTCGATGATTTATACACAAAATAAGAAACAATGAGACACGTATGCATGTAAAACAATAATATCACGGCGCCGTTAATGCTAAACTAATGGCCGATGGCGATGTGCCCGAAACCTGGTGGTCTCGCATGCCCCAGCCCCGTATGTGTGTGTGTAAGTATGTGTGTATGTCTTCTTCGGCTTCCTCGTCCTCGTTCTTATTCGTAATCTTCCTCTCCTACTACTTCTTCTTGTGCCGTGCGAGAACAGCACGTGCTCTTGCAATGAGCGGAAACGAGCTCCATTTGCTCCGTTGTGCGCATTTGGAGGTTGTCTGATTCGCGTATCGAGGTTGGTACCGCAATGTGTACGGGGTGTGGTGTAGCCATACACGGGTACCTCCTGTAGGTACCACCGTCACGATACCGATCGCTGGTGATCGTGCTTGCCTTCGCGTTTAGAAAACGGTTGAGTCGTTAGCAGGGCGAACTATCGTGGCCCGGGCCGACGAACGAGCGGTCAAAACAAACTGGTTCAGATGCTGTGTGAACGTTGGCAGATCCTGGTGGAGAGAGAGAGAGAGAGACGTTGTGTTTCAATATCATAGGTTTGGAGAAGGGTGACGAGGAGGCTTACCGTGCACTGGCAGAGCTTATCCCGCAGCTCCGGGGTCAGTGTGTGGCACGCGCTGGTGAAGAGGAGATCGTAGAAGTGGCCCCGGTTGACGCTGGCCAGCTCGAACAGCAGGACGACGAGCAGCTCGTGGTGCGCCTTGCCCTCCACCGTGACGAGCAGGTTGAGCACGGCGTGCATGAACGACGCGAGGTAGTGGTCGGTGAACAGCGGCTCGCGGAACAGCCGGCAGCGTTCGTTCAGCGCCTGCAGCGACTCGAGCACCTGCTGGACGAGGTCGCTGTCCTGGCTGGCTGTGATCACGCGCCCATACGCCTCCACAATGGCGCGGTACTGGCGCTCCGTTTCCACCGCTGTCGGCTGCGCGGAGGCAGCTGCAGTGGCGAGCAGCTGCGCCTTCACGAAGTACCGCCAGCGGTCACGCAGGAGCGCGTGGAAGAGCTGGAACAGGGGCGCGCCTAGGTTGTCCGAACGGGACCCGAACCCGCATCGGTGCTCGTCGGCGAACGCCACCGGCAGCACGTCCTGCACGCACAGCTGGACGATGTCGCCGATCAGCGTTCGGTTGCCCGGCTGCTCCACGATCAGCCGAAAGATGCCCAGCAGCGCCTGGAGGGCGCGCAGGTGCTGCCGGCTTTGCGCCTCGGCCCGCGCCTGCCGCATGAACAGCTGGATCACCTGCTGCAGGAACGGTTCGCCGAGCTGCACCTGCAGCGACTGAATGGCGGCGTGCGCGAACTGGACCATCAGCTCGGGCGTGAGGCCCACCGTCTCCTGCCCGCTCACCACCAGCCCGTGACCCTGTGTCACCTCGTACACGTGCAACACCTGTGAAGCACCAGAAAGCATTTGAATTAGAGATGTGCGTACTATGCAAGAATGAGTGTGTCAGAAGACTCTTACTATACACCATAGACTTACTTTTACACCATACAGTTTTTTTGAAGAACTATTTTTAAAAAGTTTAATCTTTTGTAAAGCATACTTTGTGCTTGGTTTTCGCATACCTCTTGTGAAATAAATTTTAGAAGCATTTTTCATGCAACGTTTCTCGTCCACTGAATAACATGTGAATCGACATATCTCTCTCACTAAAGTCATCGAGTGTCTATTGTATGAGTTAGACGGATGCAGTAGCCCAGGTAATACATAAGCCGCCTCTAGGAGAAATCTAGAAACGCTAGATATCTAACGTCTTCCCAGAGACATGGTTTCCAGGGTTGGCTCCAGGTTCCGGAGCCGGATTGAAGGCGTAATCGACGCTGAGGGTAGATATTTCGAATCATTTCAATAAATACCATTGTGAGGTACTCTTTCTACCAAACAAAATTATCCTAAATGATTATTTTTTCTCAAAATACATTTTTTTTTCATCTTCCGTAGGAAACTGTAAAATTTTCTTTGAACACCCTGTACATATTTTTATCTTAAAGAAAAGATTTTGTAACGTTCACCGGAAGACTGATTTGAATACAAAACAAAATACAAAATTTTATTTCACTAAATTTTAATGCAAATTGAATGAAATAATAAGCAATACGTCCAGGCCGTCCTAACCAAAAAAATAAATAATTAAATGAATGAAGAAACAATAAAAAACATAAGTTAATGTTAATAAAAGTAGCTGTTTTTAATGCAGTAAGCACTACAAATTCTTAATTCTTAATTCTTTATGATTTCACATAAATTAAGACATTTATCAGGGACACGTTGAGAATTTATATTACTTAATACACAATTGCTATTTGACTGAAAACTTCAAGCTTTTCGATAAATTCTAGTCACAGAATGATTGACTTGTTTTATCTGCACTAGAGAACAAAAATAGCACCACCCTGTTTTTTGCCGATATCATTTAAATGTTCATAAAATTCAAGATTTTTTCAGTTTGGAACGTTGGTTCAATCACTTTTACTACTTTTCAGTGGTTTACGATCGTTGTAATGTGGACTTTTAACGTTTAAATCAAATAAATCTTTAAATGGCCTGGAAGTAAAAATAGCACCACTTTGGTTTTTGTTCAGCAGTTGCGAATATTTCAACAATTAAATGTTTAAGGGGATTTTTAAGACATCATTTGTTAGAATAGAACTCAAACTATAGGAATTAAGTTTTATTAGCCGTGTTTTATTTGGACTTTAAAGTCATTAAGCAGAAATAGGTCTAGAACAGTGATGTCAAACTCATTTTGGCCTGCGGGCCGGATTGCAATCAAAAACTTTCTTGCGGGCTAAACATAAAAATATATCATTTGTTAGTCGATCATACGAACTTCTAATGCAAAAAGTAACAGTTGACGAAGAGTAATTCATATCTGTTATGTTGGTAAATCATTTATATGTTAATTTGTAAATAAATTATATAAAAATTATTTATTTCATTTAAGGTTGAAAAACATATTAAAAATTCTTACTGAACTGTAAGGAAGTTTCGATAATCGTAAAAAACACCAATAAAAATAGTTCAAACTCAAATTATTTTGGTATTATTGTAGCAAAACTGGATAATAAATTCGTTTGTTTATAAAAAAAAGTTAATTTCCCGATTTTGTTGAGACTTGATTTCGCTGCACTTTGACTAATATTTCAATTTTGGGTTTTATTGACTTGGCGCATACTACTTTTACCGCACTAATCAGATGGCTTTGAGATAACCATTACCACATTTTGGTTTTATTTACATTCATTTTAGAAAAATGTTGTTCGCTGACATAACCAAGTATCGAAAAAATCTGACCAGCAAGTCCAGTTAAATTAGGATACTTAGGAATCAAATAAGGATAAAATTTCTCTACATATACCAACAAAGATAAAAAACCTGCATCTTCCAATTCAACCATTGGTTTTTCTTTATTTTCCATGACAATTTTAAGCATGTCCCGGAGTTCAAAAAACCTATGCAACACCTTTTCTTGTGGAGATAATGAAGGTAAACTGTATCTACAATATCGTACGATGACGAAATGACTTTGTTATTTAGTTGTAATGGCCAAGCCAGCAGTATTGTGTGTCAGTGTGTCATTACTGAAAGCCAATTCGTATTTTGCTAATTGTTACCCGTAAACTACCCATAAATATGGTTTTTGCGTTCATGCAGTCACAAAACAAAAAAAAATTTCTCGTAAATTTATCTGAGCTACAGAAAATTCATAGTCCGATAATATTTATTTATTTCTGCGTAATTCCTAGGCGGGCCACATGAAAAGTCTTCGCGGGCCGGATCCGGCCCGCGGGCCGTATGTTTGACATGTCTGGTCTAGAACAATATCGCCTTGTCGAAACTGATCATGATGCAGCCCTCTGTTCCATGAAAACCGGTCCAAAAACTTTTTTGATTACTTTTCATAGCAATGTTCATGAAAAATTCTGGTAACGACGCCACAAGCATAAACGAGGGGGTTTAACCCAGCTTACAGTGATAGATAGGCGAAATATTTATAAATAAAAAGTAAAACAGAGAAGAACAGCATCGCTAACTCTTGTGGAATTCTTCATAAGATGCCACCAAGGCATGTGCTGCAAATTATGTTAAGCTACAAGTGGCCAGAAAAATTCCGCAAGCCCAACATGACAGAGCGGCATGAACTGAATCGGTTCAAATTGGCTATGAGTTATGTTTCTTGAAGCGAAGCATGCTAAAGAATTCTTTTTCAACAAAATAAAATTTATTCTTCGTTTTTTCGATGTTGGCAATACTTTTGGCATGATTCTCAACAAGAAACTGGTGTTAAATTGAGTCAGCACATTGGTTGGTGTTAAACCATTGATTTGGGGAGATCCCTTACTGCGGCTTAACTTACCTTACCTTGCCGAATATCTGAGTGATAATGAATTCGAATATACCAGAAACAAAGTTAATTGAACAAAATGAGTGTTCGATGGTCTTAAACTTCGTTTTCAAGCAGAATAATACCGGAATTCACAAGATTATGCTGTTTATAGGCTGGTTTTGTGACAAAGAACGGATATTTCAGGGTGATCATCTTGATCATCGTGGTTGTCTTCAAATTGCAATAAATTAAGCAACATGCTAAGTCGTATTGTCGTATTCTGCATATTGAAGGGATTAGATACAAATACTTGTATACTTACTAAGGACACAATTCAATTGTATTTCAATTTAGTTTTTGCTTGAATATCTTCAATTAACGATATGCTGAACAAAAACCAAAATGGTGCTATTTTTACTTCCAGGCCATTTTAATGAATTATGTGACTTAAAAGTTAATAGTCCACATTAAAACGATCATAAACCATAGAAAAGTTGTGAAACTGATTGATCTAACGGTCCCTACTGAAAAAGCCCAAATTTTATGAACATTTAAATGATATCGGCAAAAGACAGGTGAGCCTTGTCGGAATAGAAAAACAAAGTGCAAAGGTGTATAGGCGAAGTACCGGGAAATATCAATTACCGTGCTGTATTTGTGCAACTCTTTTACTCATGGATTTACTCTTTTGGGATTCGAATCACTGTGGTGACTTACACCTGATTTTTTTCGTTTTGAATCCCAAAAGAATGACTAACAGATTAGAATCAGCGTGATGATTGTTCAGCTTGATTCAGTTCTCTAGAAAGAATTGTTGTTCTTATCAAGCAAAACATCAAGCATCAAACTCGCATGAGACATTGGTAAAATGTCGTGCAGGGAGTGCCTGGTTGTCACACTGATGGACCAAGCAAAAAAGCAAAACAGTGTGGAGTATAATATTTGAACTGAGGAACAAATTGAATTTATTAGGGATGTTCACCTGTGCAACCTGTAGTAATGGTTTCCAACAATATCCCAAAGCTATAAATCAGCATTGGACCGCACAAAATTCTATCTGTGATAACCGAATCACCAACACTGCCTGTGTTTCTCTTACTCACTTGCTGTAAGCAACAATACAATATGAACTTACAATCATATCAGATTGAATAAAGCTGAAGAAGACATAATCGATTGTTTAATAAGTTTTATCATGAATACCGTAAATGACTTTGGGGAAGCAATATGTCTAAAAGCTGTATATTTAGTTAGGTAAGTACAGTATTGGACAAAACAAGTGCAACTCAAATCGGGCAAATATAAAAAGCATGGCTAAACTTCCATGTTTCGGAATCGAAATCGAGCAAGTCACAGAAGTTGTCGGGACAGTAGTCTAGATGTTCACTACATGATTATTGCAGCGATTATGTGTCCCCACACGGTTCACCGGTTATTTTATGTTGCCAAGAGCCATTTTGCGCTGGTCAAAACAAGTGCAACTTCTCACTTTCATCGACTTGTTTCTCTAGAAGTGTTTAAAAAAAGGTGAACAAAGGTTTCTTTTGTTGACTGAAGTGTTCTTTATTGCGTTATTGTACCATAACAAGGTCAATATTGCATAATAAGTATTGAGAAAGGGTAATACTCATGTTTTTCTTATATTCATGTTGTTAGACACCAAAATGGCTCCTGACAGCCTTGGATAAGGGCTATGAAAAAAAAAATCTATTATAACAAGACCGGAATGTCACAAAACATAAGTTGTGATAGATACCAATGATGAAAAATTGACCGTTTCAAGACTGTGCTCGAAATTTCGTTCAATCGAGAAGATTACTGTGGACAATAAAAGTGGAAGACCATGGTCCACCTCGTTCAAAGAGGACTCTATGATCGTCAGATCCATGAAGAAGGATCCTTTTCAGCATTCCTTCAAGTTGCAAACTGATTTACAGTTATCTGTTTCGGACCGGACAATCGGACGACGTCCTGTTGACGCCGGATTATTCCCTGCGAAGAAACATCTGATTTTACTTAGGAACCAGACGAAAAGATTTGCTATTTTCTCAATCTCTTGTAGTGCCGAAATGGCGGACGGTTCTGTTCAGTGGTGAGTCAAAGTTTAACATCTTCGGAAGCGACGGGATTTGCCGTGTACTTCGGCCTACAGGCAAATGTTTAGATACAAGGTACTGCCATAAGACGGTGAAGTATGGCGGAGGCAATGTGATCGTCTGGGGATTTTTTTCTGCGACTGGCCTTGGTCCAATTCATCAAATCGATGGAGTCATGGACCCTTTCATGCAAAATAACGTCCTTAAAAATATTATGCTGCCTTTTTCTGAGTTGAATATGCCATAAAAATGGATATGCCAACAGGATAACGACCCCAAGCATACCGCCAAAGAGATCAAACAGTGGTCTAAGAATAATCAAATTATGGTGATGGACTGGCCACCCCAATCTCCAGATCTGATCTCTATCGAGAACCTGCGGTAGATCGTCAATCAGTGAATTGATCGTGAAGGTCTTCGAAATAAGGATCAGTTTTTAACCCAAAAGACTTGGCCAGCAATTCTACAAACTTAATTAACAACCAGATGGACTCGCAGATGCAAAGCCGTAATTGAAAATAAAGGATTCTCTACGAAATATTGAAAGCCAAATTGAATTTGGTATGCAACACGGGAAGTTGCACTTGTTTTGTCCAGTGGAAAAACATTGATTTTTCATTATTTAATTTTTTCAGAAATACTAATGTAAGATTAATGATTTTTTTCGTTGTAGTTAACATGGATAGTGCTTTTTCTACAAACTAAAAATCATTTTTCGCTCAAATTAAATTTTTATAAACCTTCAATGTAGAGTTTTAGGAATATGATTGACTAGTTGCACTTGTTTTGTCCAATACTGTAGCTATATATTAAAATCAAATTCTGTTGTGTGGTAACCACAATCAAAAGTTTGATTAAATAGAATTGAATTCGTTTATAATTTGGGCCAGATTTGCTGTAGTAACGTCATATTGATCCTACATAATTCCTAGCAAAGAAAAATCAGAACCATTAAGCGCCTACCCTAAGAACGCCATTACGTTTCTTCCCCAAATTTTCAACGGCTGTATAAAAGTGAAAACAATTCTAAAACAAGGGAATGACTTGAGTCAGCCTTTCAGTAAATTCAGTCTTGGTAAACTACATCACCACCAAAAGTAGAGGTGTATCATAGGGTAAGGTAAGCAAACTCAGCGTCTGTTTGGGGCACCGAACTTTCAAGGGTCTCGTTCTTTTTCTCCATGCTTTAAAATTTTAATGTTTGAATGATTTTTATTATTTTTTCTCAGACATTGGAATTGGAAATTGGAAATTGGACAGGCTAGACTCTTCACGACCGACACATTATTTGAAGATACCAGTAAAAACTCATATAATTATCCTACCACAAGTTTAAACTCAGTAAAAAATCATTGTACTATTCATTTCAAAATCATTGTGCGAACAATATGTCGCTGGAAGTTACATCCGCAGTAATGCCACTTAAACTCCACCTTAAAAAAATAGCGCTACGGCACCTCATTCGTGCCTCAAACTCGAACCCCCAAGTCATAAATAATTTTGAAACGCTGCAAGAGTTAGAGTGCCACAGCTAAATCATAAAAATTTATCAGGAATTCGTGTCCCTCTATATTCCTGATGACAAAAAGAGCTATTACCCGCTTCGATTGTTGCGATTGATGATTCGAAACAAATGGAATTGTCGAAACGTCGTCAAAATTTAATTCAACATATTAAGTTATTCGGATTCGGATTTCGGTTACATTAACAGCATCTCGGAAAACTTCTGTAAGTTTGAGCAACCGTGTAGTGTCTACGTTGCAGAACTGTCAGCAATTTTCTGTGCGCCAGCTAGTATTCAAACTCGCCACCCTGGGCAGTTCTTTATAATCACGGACAGCTTGAGCGCAGTAGAAGCACTAAAAAATTGGAGGTAGAAGATCCCTATCGAGGACAATTCAGGACAGCGAGATATTCCTCTTGGAGCGCTTTTATAACCTCTATTACGCCGCTAATATTAAGTACACCTAAGATCTTCTGTACATAATATAAATGCATTCAATATCGCCCGCACCGTGAAAATATAAATAAAAAAATAAAACTTAAAAAGTTGGCATATCATACCTTGTCGATGACGGCGTGAATATTTTAAAAAGTTGACATATCATACCTTGTCGATGACGTCGTGGAAGGCACCGGCCAGCATGCCCTTGGCTGCGCTTCCTAGCGACTGAAAGCCCTCGAGCAGCTCGGCCATCAGTCGCATCTCGGCTGCGAGTCGCTCTATGCTGGCGCGCTGCTCATGCGGCCCCCTCGTCCCCCATTCGGCTGGCCGCACTGCCAGTGTTTCGCTTGCCAGCAGGTGCACGTACTGGGTGAGGAGGGCGCAACGTTGCGCCAGCTGGCCCTGTGCCTCACTCGGCGGCCCGGCGTTGGTGGCGGAGGCGGAACGGATCTCGACGACCGTTTCGTTGGTGTGCAGCAGTTTGCCGTACCATGGCGCCAGCAGGCTGTGGATGATCGCCAGACGCACGTCCTGGGCCGTCGGGTGATCGAGGTGCGTGAGGCGGGAGACCGTGAGCGGACCGTGCAGCAGCTCGTAAAGGCACCGAGCGTTCACCAGCTCCAGCTTGGCTACGTACAGCAGCGTGTTGGCGGCCGTGCGCGTCAGCACCTTCCAGTCGTCCGAGCGGGCGTGATCTGTCGGCAGCAGCTGCTTGATGACCTGCGCGAGCAGCTGCAGCAGCTGCGGCTCGGTCACCACCGACGACACGCTGGACGCCGCATCGTTGCACAGCAAGCTTCGGAACGTCCTCAGTATCTGTGCGGTGCTGCGGGTGAAAGCAATACAAACAAACAGAAGGGTTAACGCATGTATGGGCGTTTGACACAAGTTCGCTCGGTGCCGATTCGGTGTTAATGAAAAATGTACTGAGATTAGTGTTGTGTTGTAGCTGGTATACGCCGTCTGCTGTCATGCTAGATGTTCTACAATGGATGTCGGTAGAGCAGCGGATAGTGTACCAGACTGTGATACTAATATTCAAACTACTGAGGGGTTTGTTACCGGGGTAACTCGGAGAAAGAGTAGTTAGAGGTTCGGACGTTCACTAGTACAACACTCGAAAGGCTCATGATACTAGAACGTCGAACTTTTCTACAGTATTCGCAAGGAATTCACTATTTTGTAAAGGAATATAGTGGTACAACAGCATGCCAAGAGAGATTGCCGAGGCTGCAAACGTTCGCCAGTTCAAGCGCTTGTGTGCCGCATACGTCAAGCATGTTGCCAAGTAGAACCCACGCACTTTTCATCACGATCACGAGCGCGTAAAAGTGGAAATTTGAAGTTGATTTTTCCTGTAGGAACTATATGGGTCGCTCTTGTGCAATCACGTGGCAGGCGCCTCGAATGCATCCATTGATGATATTTTCGTCGTGACCAACTGTTTCACGGATAAGGTTTGCTTAATTTACTAATCCTTGAAATTGGTAACTCCCCTCCATTTGTTGGAAAAGGAAGATATCGCCATGCACTCCGGAGAGTGGTTCCACGATTTCTTCCTGCTGATAATTGTGCTATCCGCTGTACGCAAGGAAAAAAGAGAGCTGACTGGTATTTTTCGAGAAGGGTCAATTTGATTCCACCACTTCGTGATTTTCATAGCATTAGAAACAAATATCTCTAGATACTTTCGCTGTCTCAAACCTAGTTTGGGGTAAGAGGTGGGACTCATCATCATCCTCATCAACACAGACAGACAGACAGACAGACGCTGGAGTCCGTTGAATGATATTTCTTACCTCAACCAACGCCACTAAATAACTAACCCTTTCCTAGTATTCCGAACTAATCGTGTTTGCTATAACAAATAGATGTCTTATCCAATCTGTCAAGGATCAGCCATGAGGCTAACCTAAAGAAGAGAGAGGGGTGAGATAATTTCACTTGGACGATCGTAAAGGATTTACCTTTCTAACTATAAGGTGAAATTTTTAATGAACGGCATGGATACAAATGAACCAGTAATAATAAACATTCGGGACATTTTCAGCAGTAATAAAATGGATTTCTAACAAACTGAGTAACATTTCATTTTACTTCAGAAGCAGACATCGTCACTTGCTCGGTTCATACAAAATACAATTTAGCAAATGCTTAGTAGAAACGTCAGCAGAACATTGCTGAAAATTGCCCTGGCAGAAATGCCGTAGAGTATATTACATTCATTAACATATTATTTAAAACCAGGGCTATCAACAACGCATCAATTAGAAAGTCTTAAAAAAGACATTATTTCCAGCAGAAATATAAAAAATTTACAGGTCTTGTTTTATTAGACTCAGAAAAGGCGTTTGGCACCATATGGCAGAAGCCTTGAATATACAAATTAATTAAATTACAATTCCCAAATTATTTAATCCATATCATAAAAATATTCATCACAGATAGACAGAATATAGTTCATATATCTAATAGTACCTCGGATGAATATACCCCTCCGGCAGGGGTACCGCAAGGTTGCGTACTATCTCCCATCTTGTTTAACATTTTCATCTCTGACATACCAAAAATGAAAACTTGTAATCAAAACCTATACGAGGATGATCAAGATCAAGTCATTGAATTACGCACTTAAGATCTACTCCAAATACTGTGAAAAATGGAAGCTTAAAATAAATGGAGAGAAATCGGACGCGGTCGCAATATTTTTCACACGCTTCACAAAATGTAATAAAATCCCGAACACTCAGCTGCAAATCAATAACACGGATATCCCAAGGAAGGTAAATATCAAGTACTTAGGGTTGACACTGGATAAAAGGCTAACATATCGATATCATAAAGAAAACACGGTTATCAAATTTGAAAAAATCTTTCGTGCACTGTACTGTTTTCTTAACAGGAAATCAAAACTAAACTTTAAAAAGAAACTTCTGCTCTACACTTCTTTGATCAGACCAATTATAAGGTATGCCTCCCAAGTTTCGATAACACGTGTCAAAACACACAAAAATAAACTCCAAACTCATTTGGTTCACAGTAGATGCAACATAGATACAATAGAACAACAAATTACCAAATTTTCGTCTAACTACAATAACAGAAAAAAGGTCTCAAGCAAAAGCATATGATTAAGCCAGATCATGATCTAGATCAGATCAAAAGCTATTATAAGTTTAGGATATAGTTTAAAGTAAATAAAACTTTTTTTGCACGTCATGTGGGTTTTTATAACGTACCATTTTTCCTTCTGAATCCCTTCTAAATGCCACCAATGATAACATCAATTCAAATTGGCTAGCTCAAACGTTATTACAATTAATGAGGAAAGATGAGATCGAACCCGTTAAAAAACCTTTATACATGTAATATGTAGCAACACAAATTAAACGCAGAATTATCCGCACAACGATGCCAGAAAAAAGTTTTATATGAAGAGATCATGTACTATCAGGATTTTTATCATAAAGTAGAACCATTTGTGGAGTGAGCAGCTTAAGAAAAACGTGTAACCGGAATTAGGAGTATAGTCTTCACCAAAAAAAAAAAACGAACAATGACTTAGTTTTATGTGGATTACCAGTAGTTTTGAAAGTTGTATAGTGTTTTTCTACTCTAACAACATGTATTTTGTAACAACAATTTAAAATTAAGCTTGATTCAAATTGCTTTGCTATTTTACAAAATTAAACACGTATAAAGAAATAAATGGTAAACAACTGCAAAGCATTGTAAAGAGCTTAACCAATGAGCTATCGTAAGGAGGGCAGCATTAATTAGATTGTGGCACTTGGAAAAAGATGGTTGGAAACAGATAATGGACGAAGAGAACGCTATTACAATTTTCCTCATTTTAAGCAGCTTGCGACCATATTAAAACAAATTGGTGGTCAGACCGCGATTATTAATAATGCGGCATTGAACAACGCAAGTTTGTTAAAAAATACAAAATAACAAGCTGCATGTTTAGGAAAATTAACCTTTTGTTGGACACTCACAACTTTGCTACTTCTACTACGCAACTACTTTTACAACGAAAACTGTTCGCACGTGAAGCCATGTTTTTTTTCGCAACGACTTTTTAATGTTTTTAAATGGTATATTGCAGCTGATCAGGTTTTTATAAAGTTACCTTATAATTCTTGCATTAATGCATTGGAGAAGAAAAATAAAACGTCCCTCGACCGGAAGATCCTGCTTAATAAAGTATGTGGAAAGCGCATTAGTTTTCCAAACCTAAGCAACTGTCCAAATAAAATCCGCTGAAGGTTGCACACATTCTGCGGTAATTGATATGGTGTGCTATTTATTTTACAGATTTTGATTTTCAAAAACGAATTGTAGTGTCAATGTTGCTTTGGTAAAAATTAATTTTAATTTAAAATAAATGATTCGATTTCTAATAATGGCGAACTGGACTTTGCAACATACATCCCTGAAACATAATCAAATTAGTTGCTTGGTTCTTTGCGCAATACTTGTGGTCTTAGGAATCAGTGTTTATGTAAAAATTAAAAGTTTTTATGTTGCTGTCGTTATCCGTTGTTGATAGAAACGAACAGTTCTAATTGAGAATGTTTTTCAGAGGACTAGGTGAAGAGAAATATTACCCTTAAAGTGGGAATCGATGAAGCTCTGAACGTTTTGGGGAACGTTCTATGAATATGGAAGGCTTTTTCAAGAAAAACTGACAATTGCAGATTCTAACACCCTGAAGCGGAAAGACACACGTCGTGTTTCTGTATAAATACTAATAGGAACTAATTTCATCAATTCGTGCCCTAACAATAATCATACAAAACGAAAATGAACAAACAACGATTGGTGTTAACATTGGTGTATAATAAAATAGTGCACCTGTTTATAAAATTGGATACCATAAGAGTCAGGCGAGTTCCAGCATAAATGGACATTGCGAACTCATCTCCGTTGGATGAAATGGGAGTTGAGTTGGTATATGAATGCACTGCAGAGTATTTTATTCCAAAAATTCTATTCGATGCCTTATCTTTGTCGAAATCTGTTTTGCTCCGGTCATGCGGCGAAGGCGGTTTTTTTTTGGAGTTAGCAAGCTCATATACCAACTATGAGCACAAATATTCATTTCAAAATGATTTATACACTTTTCCCGTTTCTTTAAAATTTCGTAAACTCATTTTGTTTTACATACAGTTTATCCGCGCCCTGTCTTCGTTCAACAGCTGTTTCATGACCACGTTTCCCTCCCTTGGCTTCGTTAACGCCTAATCAACTTGCATTTCTAATCCCTCTCGCTTTTTTCGCGTTGTTTTGCTAATTAATTTTACGAAGCAATCTACAGCACGCGTGGCGAACATTTGTAGGAACATATGCAATGAAATGCCATTTAAATTATGTTTACTATTGGAAGCTAACACTGTGTGATCAGCAAGCATGATAATTTGAGCATAGATTGATTTTCACTTCTACATTTCTGTTTAAATAAAGCGACACACCGTTACGTTAAACAAAGCAAAGAACACTTGTCATAAGTAGTATCCGATTATAGTTGTTCACTCTACTTACGCGGCAATCAAGTCTTGCGCTAGATCAGTCGGCAGCCGGTGGTAGAGCCGATCGGGCGGGTGCATGCTTTCGCTCAGCAGGATGAACAGTTCCATCTGCTCCCGTGCCAGCCAGCCCACCATGGCCGCCATCGACGGAACCTTGGCGTACAGCAGGGGACAGAGATGGCCCAGTATCTGGTCGAGCGGTATGAAGTCGCGAAAGTACACCCGCAGCCGCTCCTCGTCCACCTTGGCACGCAGCTCCGCCAGCCCGCTGTCCGGCGTGGTGGCGATGGTTTTCAGTATGTGCAGGCCCTGCCGATACGGGCTGCTGTCGTTCATGATCAGCTGCGCCAGCACCAGGTCGTGCATCTGCTGCGGCGCCAGCAGCGCGGCCAGCTCCACCACGTTCATGCACTGATTGTAGTAGTACAGCATGGCATTCTCTGCGCCACACAGCGAGGCCTAAAACGACCGAAAATGAGGTAAGGTTCGGGGAGGCGGTTGGCGGATGGTTACGGGTCATGTCACCTCAGATCCCTCCAGCTCGTCGTCCATCAGCTGCTCGAGCTGGTGCTGCGTGTCGTTCTGGTAGAGCATCCGCTTCATCGTGGCCATGGCCAACTTCACCGGCATCTCGTCCGACAGCACCTGCTTGAGGGCTGGGTGGGCGCTGTTCGCCAGCCGGTTGCTGTACATCGACAGCAGAAAGGACCACACCTTGAGCCGGGCGAGAAACGTGGCGGGGACGGTCGCGCGAAACGTGTACTGGTAGAACCGGTCGAAAAACTCCTCCCAGTTGAGCGCACTGTTCATCTCGAGGCCGCGCGCCGCGCTCCACTGCGTCAAATCGTTCAGCTTGTCCTGGTACAGCTCGTCGTCCAGCGGCAGCTCGGGCTGGCTGTGCAGCTCGGTCACGCCCTGCAGTACCAGCTCGAAGGTGGCCGGTGCCAGCACCTGCTGGCGGTAGTGCAGCTCAGTGAGCGCCAGCATTGCCGAGATGGACACGTCGTTCGTCTCCCGACCCGGCCGCACCAGGCTCAGCCGGATCAGGCACTGCACCAGCCACGGCTCGACGCAGCTCAGCTCGATCCAGGAGAAGTACTGCTGCAGCATCTG
>KE525195.1:592461-607630 GCA_000441895.2 Anopheles sinensis | reverse complement strand
GACAGATAGTGCAGACAGCAGGGTTCGAGGGCGCGCAGCAGGCGGGGAATGAATGGTGCCACGGTCGATTTAAACTGCTGCTGCTGAGCGTAGGACACGACGTACTTCTCCTGCGTGATGCTGTCGCCCAGCGCCCGGGCGAGCGCCAGCCCGATCGGGAAGCGCTCGCTCAGCAGCTGCAGGATGTGATCGATGTACTCGGGGTACTCGGCCGGGAACTGCAGGCTGGCGACGAGCGACAGGATTTGCGCTACCTTATCGCGCTTCAGGGCGGGCGTGTCGAGCGGGTAGTTTGACAGCAGCTTGATTAGGCCGATGCGTAAGCGCTGTTTCTCGGCCGCGCTGAGCGATGTGTATCTGTGCAGCGCCGACTCGAGCGTCGAAGAGCCGAAAAACCATAGGTACTGGTTCTGGAAAGTGTTCAAGTTGTCGAGACAATACTGCCAGTTAAACACCGTGTCCCGCATGTGCTGCAGATCCGCATCGAGCTTTCTCTTCTCCGCGTTGGTCGTGTCGATTTGGTAAAATCGGACTAGCATCTGCTCCACCTCCTGCCGCATCCGGCCATCCTCCGCGGTGTACAGTGGCTCGGCCTGTGACAGATTTCAAATGCAACGGAATCACATCGCCGTACGGAAAGTGCCGGAAAGCCGGGCCCTGCCTACCGAGGCTCTTACCATAGTGTGACTGGAACGTGCGACCGTGGGACGTCCTATGAATGATGGAATGGTTGATTGAATACTTTTATCCGTGGCATTCGGATACGAATACGTTTCCAGACAACTATGCGCCGCTTTCTAATGCACGTCCACTACGAGAGCATCCTCCACTTTCCTCCACTCCTGCCGGTTGCTAGCACTTCACTTTTCGATGCCGGTAAACTCTTCCGCACGAGCGAAACCGTCGCGACATGCCTACAAAATGATTCCGCACTCGTACAAAATGAAGGTTGGGTTTTAACCACGATCAGTTAAAGAGCGAGGTCACCGCATACCCATAAAGCGATTGGGAAAATTTGACAGTTCGTTCAAATGTTGTTGCACTGGCAGAAAAGTCGAAACAAAGTTGATTAAGTAAAACGGTTTTTTTTTAATATATTTTATCAACTCAGCAAGTAAATGAAGCGTTCAGTATATAATCTCTGAGAAGGCTGTGGAAGAGCGTTGCATTTGATTTCGACCATTTCAGTGCGACCAACAGGATTCATGTCTCTTGAATTCGCACCGAGGAGCACTTTCAATTATTTTTCAACAATGTACACTAGACCACAAGGGTGATCTAGAATGTCCGGCGAGACATACTGTCAAAGAGAGTACCACGAAGCTCTCGCATAATAAAAGTGTTTCTTAAATTAATTTTTGGTTTGGGTCACAACAACGGTTGTGATGAAAATAGCTTTGCGCTAACCTCATTCTTTGCCAATCTTGGTTTGAACTGTCAAAAACTGCCGAAATATTTCGATATCGATGGTACAGGGCGTCTCAATATTAAGGTTGATTCGCACCGAGGCAAGTGCAAGTGGCAAGTAAGCAGGCAAATGGCAAGTAGCCGCTCGCACTGGAGCAAGCACTTGCCGGTAACTAAATCACTCACACAAGTACACAGGAAGATATGAATTTTAATTTACCGTTCCTCTGATCTTGAATTAATAAAAAGATCGAACACTTATGCTGCCAGATAATAAACCTGTAAGATTAGTCGAAATTTATCCTAATCATATCACCTAGACGAAAAAGTTTTTGTTTGACAACTTGTATTACACGATTTGTCAACCTATACATCCACCTACTTGCCTGCAAAAATAGGATCGTTTCTATTCAAGTGGCAAGTAGCTACTTGCCACTTGCCACTTGCTAGGTCCTGATTCGCACGGGGTAGGTACGCGGCAACTTGCCACTTGCCACTTGCACTTGCCGCTGTGCGAATCAGCCTTTAAAGACATTAATAATTACATTAATTTTAATTTCTTGAATACAAATCTACCGCATGGATCATAAAAGTTTCGCTCAAGTATCCATCCCGGCTGACAAATCGTCATGCTTTCTCGCTCTGTCTAGTTGACAATTGTTAATAACAGAACGAGAAAGCATGACGATTTTGTCGGCCGGATAGCGTTGTATGGTTATGCTGGACAGGATGGCAACATGATCTTTCTAAAGCATTTCTTGCGCGTTTTGATACAAATTGAGTTAAGCAGTCAATCTATACCTCAACCAATTAGGTCAAACCATTTCTTATTCTAACGACAGCGCTACTGTTCAAATATTCGAAAAGAAGGCAAGTGCCACCCATTGCATACCTTCAGGTGCAGATGTGGAAAAATATACCAGCTACGATTTAGGAGATTATTATAAATTTCGTGCCTTTTTAAGTAGTATTAAAGAAGGCGTTTTGCTAAAAAAGGGTTTTCGGTGCAAAAAGGGGCAATAGGTGAGCACGTTCTAACGGTTCGTTTTACTTTCCCTCCTGGGCAACACACAAATTTGTTTATCTTGGGTACAGTGCATTGACAACTTCATTGAATCTGTTATTCACACATCCAGCCCTTCGTCACAATATCAAATCCCCCCGCATCAAATTAAACAACTGGTTTACTCACTTGGTTTGGAAAAAAACGAGAAGCTTGTTACAAAATGAAATTCTCCAAAACATAATCCCGAATAACCAGCTCAATCTCCAGGCTGAAATAAATTCATAGTTGAAAGGCTCACCAAGGTTTATAAAAAACCTGCAACAGCTAAATCGCCATAAAGGATGTCAGTGTCATTGGCATAGAAAAAGAAAACAACACACTTAAAAAACAACAATCGCACCAAAGTTGATCGATTCAGCTGTCTGGTCAGTGAAAATTAAAAAAGCTTCAATTATATCTACATAACTGACTGCTCTGCTCGGCGGTTGTTACGGTGCGAAAAGATTTTCAAAGTGTTGATTTCCCATCCAAACACGATCCGCTTTAGCTTGGGAGTTTCGTAAAGGATGCGGTTTGCACCGTACGGAGCAAAAAGGAGTGTATACACTTGTCGTTGAAGGTTACGCCGAACGCTGGAAGGGAAAAGCATGGGCATAGTTTAGTAAACGGTCGATCATGAGTGAATAGCGCGCGTGAGGGAAAGAAAAACAGCGATGGAAAGTGAAAAATTACTGATGGCCGCAGGTGTTACCGCGGCCGTTGTTGTGGGAGCATTCGTGTTCTGGGGACCCTCAGGTAGGTGTGTGCACACAGGACACGGAAAGGAAGCACAGGAAGCGATCGATACGCGTCTCGGCCCTCCTGTGTATTTCGTTTGCTCATCCCCAAACAGGGAGGGGTGCCTGGTGTTGGGTTGGGCTAATATGTAAATGTCTTCTTCACAGGCTCGTCGAAGCTACGGCAGCGTCGCGGCCAGATAGCGGGGTTGCATAATTTCGGCAAAACCTGCTTCCTGAACACGCTGCTGCAGGCGCTCGCCGCCTGCCCGCAGTTCATCGCCTGGCTGCAGCTGCACAACACCAAAGATAAGAAGAGCCTCGTGTCGTCGCTGCAGAACGTGCTGGAGGTGGTCAATGGCACGCATCCGACGCTGCGCGGCGATCCGTACGCCCCGGGTGCCGTCATACGCGCCCTGCACGCCCTGGGCTGGGTGATTTCGCCCGAGGAGCACGACGCCCACGAGCTGCTGCTGGTGATGCTCAGCTCGCTCGAGGAGGAGGTCTCGAAGCCGCGCAAAATCGGCTGCCTCTCGGACGCGCTCGACGACATCGGCGGTGCGGTGCGGGGCCAGGGGGGTGACGGTGCTGGCGGGGGCGATGGTGCCAGCGGCTTCCATCCGATCCCGGCTCGCCCCTCCAGCGCGATGCTGTCCGACTTTTGCAACGCCGAGTACGACGAGTCGACGATCCTGACGCGGTACACGCGCTCCGAGGCGCACACGCCCGACTCGCCGCACTCGGTGTGCACGGAGAACGAGGAGCAGTCGCAGGACGGGTCGCTGCTCGAGTTCGGTGCGTCGCCGGCGCACACCATCAGTGCGGCGTTCGCCGGCGGGGTCGGCCGGCGGTTCGTCGACGGCAGCCGGGTGGCCATGCCGCCCCCGTTGCGGCAGGCGGAGGCGGAGGCGCGGGCCGAGGCCGGCGGTTTCGGGGCCGGCAAGCGACATTCCGCCTCGTACCGCTCGCTGGAGCGCCTGAATAGGGGGCCCGGCCGGGTGTCGGTGTGGGGCGACAAGCAGCACCAGCAGATACCGCATCCGTTCCGCGGCGGCATGGGCAGCCAGCTGCAGTGCGGCGGCTGCGGCTACAAGTCGACCGTGCGGTACGACAAGTTCGACAGCATCACGCTTCCGCTGCCGGAGACGGCCGCGCCCGGGCTCGGCATCGGCAACCTGCTGTCCGACTTCATCCAGCCGGAGATGCTCGACGCGGTGCAGTGCGAATCGTGCCACGAGACGACGACGCACACCAAGACGATCACGTTCAGCAAGCTGCCCGCCTGCCTCTGCATTCACATCGCCCGCACGACCTGGCTGGCGAGTGGGCGGGCGCACAAGCGCCTCGACAGCATACACTTCCCGGAGACGCTCTCGATGGCGCCGTACAGCTTCGTGCAGCCGGGGCTGAACAGCAACATCAGCACGCCCTGGGGCTCGACCACCTCGCTCTACACGGCCGGCCTGGTCAATCTGAGCCAGCCGGATGGAGGCGACGGGGGTGCAGGCAACGATGGCGCGCCCGGCAGCTCCATGACGTTCGGTTCGTACACGTTCGGCGCCATGTTCCCGCGCAACCTGTACCGCCTGCTGGCAGTAATCGTGCACTCCGGTGAGGCCAACGCCGGCCACTTCGTCACCTACCGGCGGGGTGCACTACGGAACTCGTACAAGTGAGTGTCGGTTCAATCCAATCGATCGCAATTGGGGCCCCTCCTAAAATGTCCTTCCCTTTCAGATGGTACTACACGTCGGACACCGTGGTACGGGAGGTGCCCATCGAGGAGGTGCTGAACAGTTCCGCCTACATGCTTTTCTACGACCGTGGTTCGTCCTCGAAGTACCCGTAAACGTTGATGGCGAGGGACATCGTGGTTTTTTTTGTTTGTTTTGTTTTACAACTTTCCTTACTCATTGCTTGGTGACCCGTGATTGTGATGTGTACAGTGCAGTTAGTTAAGTTAAGAAGAAAATACTGTTTACCGTTAGATACTACTTGAGAGACATTTAAGAATTGTTGTTCGTGCATTTCACCTTCTTTCCTAGTTTACCATTACTGCAGACTGTCGAAGGACCCAAAGCCGGCTCGAACAGCGACAGCTTCATCCCGAGCTGAAGACTATTTGTGACCAGTTATCGTAGACGTTTCATCTCGTTGCGGAGCGATGCAAGGAGTGGTGTGCAGCCACCCGTACCGGTAGCACAAAAGGCTCTCTCAAGGTTGTAGCTTGTACGTGTTTTTATGTAGAATCAACTCGTCGTCGTCGTCGTCGTCGTGTACGGTGCGCTTTCGTCGCGAACGCAGGAAATCACGATGCGCTAGGAAGGAAAATTGGGCTGCTTGGCGGCGCCTTGACGAATTTTCGTAGCATTGTGGAGCATGTGCAACGCACCCAGTCAAGTTGCACGTGCCGCTTTCTTGTCTACTATTCGCTGCTAAATATACATATATATATTTCTCAAACTAATTCCAACTAGACGAGCGCGTTAGTCTATTTATTTCCGATAGAATCTTTCTGTTCTGTTCGTCGGTTCCATTGGCCAGTTGCTTTGCGCTTGCGAGAAACATTGTCGTAATAAAATAAAAAAAAACACACACACAGTAGAAATCGGTGAAAGGATAAGCCACAGCTGGCTTGAGGAAAAGGAAACGGTCCCACGCTGCTCGACGATATCGATCTGGTTCAGGTTAAATAATAAATGTGAAGCAAACGCATTGGCGTCCTTCACCTCCGTAGGCCCTAGAACGAACGATATACAGGCAACCGGGAGATTGTGAATGACGAGCGCGAAATCTTGTCCCGAACTTTACGGTGGAACAGACATGATTGCTGATGAAAGCGACAACGAACCGACTTGCATTCCCCAAAACCGTTTCCCACCAGCAGAAGCAGCAGCATATCTGTTCTGGTAAAAGATGTTGTAGCAAAACCAAATGAAAAGAAACAAAAAAAAACAACCAACAAACAAGAATGTGCAGTTCCCAAATAAATATGTCATATTATTGTCAAGTGACTTATTGGGTCTTCTACCTTTAAACCTATTGGTCGCCCACAACCGATCAAAATCGAACACACACGTACACACACTCACACATGCACACCTTGCTGTAGCTATGGCTTTGTCGGGCTTCCAAAGATGTGAAATCTAATTTCGAAAACTGCGACCCGGTTCTGAAATATGTTAATGAGGCCTGTATTTTCGATTGGATGGTATTTTTACTGTGCTTTGGGGGGGCATCGAACCAGAGGAAGAGAACAAGAGCGAACGAGCTAGATATAGAGACGGGAGAAAGAGATGGATGTAGAGAGGGGGGGAGAAAAAAGATTTCATCTTCCGAAAATGAAGGGTGGAGGTGCGGTGCAGGTATCTTGGTAGCAGGACGCTTTTTTACGCTCGCATCTCCCTGTTCCTGTTCCGCGGGCAACCGGGATTTGTTTGCTGTTGCTGCTGGGAAACAAAACCGTACCAGCTCCAAAGGCCAGTGGGATCACATGAGCGAGAAAAACAAGTGCAAAAAAAAGGACAACCTTTCAAAAAACCGCTGCATTACGGTCGATTCCCTATTTAGCAAAAGTAAAAGGCACCTCGCACCGGCAGCATATCAAATCAGGGCATGCACACGGGAGGACGTTCTGTTCGTCGGTACCTCGAGCTGCTCCCGTTCTTTGCTCCATGGTCTTTTGGCTTGGCATTCCCTTCCATCTCGGAAACAGGAACAGGCAGAGAGGGAACAAGCTCGGAACGAAAAAAAGGTAAGGAAACGGGTGCTGCAGGGGTCGCCACCGCTCGGCCAAATCCTGATGGAGTCGAAGAATGATTATTTACGCCACGGCCGTCTTTGATCTTGCACCTGAGCGAAATTCCATTTTGTAAATATCATCACATTTCAATGCATTAAAAAAAAAAACCAATCTCTGGTCTACAGGACGAGAAAAAGCGGTCAAAAAATACGTCTCTAGTTACTTAGAGCCGAGAGAACTTAGAGGTCATGCCGGTCCAAGCACTGCATTTAGCAAATATATTGATCGATCAAATAAAATTCGTGATCTGAGCATCAATAATACAGACGCGCCGTTTCGTAAGGAATCAAGGTAAAATTCCTACGCGCGGCGTGCGGGCCAGGGGTCGCCAAATATATCGACTGACCAGCTTAATTTCGTCGACCCATTTGCCATCAAACAATTTATCTGGAAGCGAAGCTGTCGATCACACAAACCCTGGGTTTCTGAAATTTCAGCAATTGAAATTGCGACATATTCTCTTCATTTACTCTTTTTGCTCTTATTCTACAGTTCACTCCAGTTATTTGTTTGCTGTAAAGCGTGATTTAATTATTTGTCCGTTTGTACCGTGTGATTTTATCAGGCAGGATATGCCGCACACATAAATATTTATCCTATGTTTCAACCGTTGCTGAGCAATTAAAATGATATCAAAATTTAAAAATGAATTGAAAACTATATATGAATACGATTCGAACGAGGATAGTCGGTTCTCTCATACAGTGGTCCGACTTCGGTTGGGATTCGAACCCTTGCCCTGGTGAACCGATTTTCTAACCATAGGAACCGCTCGGCTTTCACGAACCTTCGGTACAATATTTTTTACAATCTATTATACAATCTATTATCTATTATCTCATACATTAAAATTAAATTACACACCATAATTCAATCTCGATTGCACAACAACTTGTGGAAGAACCCGACTCCTATTTCTCTAAGTCTGTGGTGAGACATGTTTGATGGTTTTGGAAACACTCTAATCTCTTTCTCTGGTCTAATGAAGCGAAGACCGGTCTATGAGAATGTGTTTAGCAACGCTGAACATACAAAATGATTTGCAACAAAACAATTTCTGTCGAAACATTATCGAAAAAGATTGTACTAAAAAAACTGGTTGGCAGTCAACGTGTTAAATAGAGAATTTCTTGCTCTCTTTAATTGTTACTACTTACGTTGTAATTATTTACTTATTTACAGACTTACATTGTGTTATGTATTACTGAAGTTCTATTCCATTTGCTGCATTTATCAGCAATATTGTCATGTTATTCATCAACGAGCAGCAAACGGGTTAAAGATTAACACCACTTACTGTTGTGTTTTTTTAAATCCAAATGAATTGCTGCATGTTATTTCGTCGCTGTTTCGCGGCTTGCCCCGAAAAAATAGTTTGCGACCGCTGATATAACCCTTTAGTGGACCAGGGAAATCTCTAGTAAGTGCATGTTGTAGAATATTCTAAATAAAAATAAAAATGTAATTTCATTTGTCATCAGCAGCTACTTCCTTCCGAGGTCCTAGTTGCGGTGGTTTGTGTCCACCACCAGGATCAGGATAAATTAACTGATAAGGGGTAATATCTCCTAAACGGGAGCCCGGTGGTCCCTCCCATCATCCGAGCACTGGAGACGCTCCGGGATGTTCGCGACGAAAAATCGCCAAAACGATGATCGCCTCGGCCTAAACCTGTCGACAGAAGAGACGAAGAGGGAACAGACTATAAAACGAACGCTTCCCTCCCCTCCCCCACTCCACTCTCCCTCCCATGTACAGCCACTGCGCGCCCGCACACCGTGCCGGATCACCGGATCGGGATGTGTCGGGATCGATCGAAAGGGAAGGGGGAGGCGAAAGCGGGGCTGGTGCCGGGGGGGAGGGGGGGGGGGGTTGGAAGGGTTTGCGGGGGGAACCGGGTGGTGTAGTATCGGCACAAGGATCGACGGCGCGGAGGAAGGGATGGCAACCGGCCGGCGGGAGTCGCGGGCGGGTGGGGGGTAGTGATCGAAAAAATAAAGACAGTCGACCGGCTGCACGAATGGATCAGTTTAAATTTTGCTATCCACGAGGGAGGCTCAAAACGGGCGCGAGCGCGCGCAACGACAAAAAAACGACGAAAATCCAACGACACCCAGAGTGGAGCTGCGTGGAACGGGGACGCACTGTTTCGGTCGGTTCGGTGTGTTTTACTGGTTTTTGCTCAAAGGAAATTGTTCGGTGTTTTCATTCCCCTTTGTTTTTGTTTTTGGCTGCGGCGAGAAAAAGACAATTTTCGGCAATTTCCAATTCACTAAAAACTCCGTCAAGCGATGAATCCCCGGTGAATCCTTGTGTAATGTGATGTAATTTCATTTCCGTTAGTGAACGCTCTGGATAATTCAAATTCGAATCCACTTTGAAACCGACCTTCGGCAGAAAATTGGTTATTGGTGTGCAACGTGGTGCGGGAAACAAAAGCCCCGGATCCGATCCTGCGTGTGTGATGGTGGCAAAGGTATGCATTGTTTGTTCGTCCTCGCTTCGTTTAGAATCCTTTAGAAATCGACGTCCAGTGTGTGTGTTTGTGAATTTCGCCGTCTCCACCCTGATTCGCAAAGATCAATCGTCTGCAATCAATCAATCAATTTACGTTGGCCATCCATTTTTGCTGGTGATGTTGCTGTGAGATGATGTACAGGTGGAATTTGAATAAGATGTGTTTCCTTTCCACAGTTTATCAAACAAATCGGGCTTTGACACGTGCAATTCTCTCGCAACCAATTTAAATGATTGGTGGTTTGTTTTTTTTTTTTTTAAAGGAAATTCGATTTGCTCAATGTAAATGTTTGAATTTTATTTTTGACTTCTCTCTATTGTCGAAATGTCTGTCACTCATAAAACTCGTGAACATTTATATATTTGTAACTAATTTGTGACGAACATCTTCGATTCAGGCAAAGAGATTACGGTCAAAAAACGGTTCTCATTTTCATTTTTAAAAGTTCGTGTGGTTTGTTTTTGGATTTTATTTTTGGATTTTCACTATAGTCGAAATGTTTTGTCAGTCGTAAAGCATTTGAACTTTTATATTGTTATAACCGATTGATTTGTAGCGAACATCTTCGGCACATAGTTTACGGTCACAAAATGGCTCTCATTTTCATTTTCAAAAGTTCGTTTGGTTTGTGTTTGAATTTAATTTTTGGATTCTTACTATAGTCGAAATGTTTCTCAGTCGTAAAACACGTGAACTTTTATATTTTTGTAATTAATTTGTAGCATTTTCGTTGCACGGCAAAAAGGTCAAAAAACGGTTCTCGTTTTCATTTTCAAAACTTCGTATGGTTTGTGTTTGAATTTTATTTTTGAGTTCTCACTATAGTCGAAATGTTTCTCAGTTGAAAACCACATGAACATTTATCAGAAAAAATGGTTCTCATTTTCATTTTCAAAAGTTTGTTTGGTTCGAAAAAGAATTTTTAACTGGTGCTTTTGTAAATCAGAAACAACTCGCAACTTGGGTATAAAATGCAGGATTCTCAGAGATTGATAATACCTACGTAAAATTGGGGAAACTGTGCAAAATGTTCATATTGACTGTTTTTGACCTTTGCGACATCAAACCCTTTTGGAGGCATTTAAAGATAACACTGAAATATGCGCAAATAATAGTACGGGTTGCGTATAAAGTATTTTGCCAGTGGCTTACAATCGACACGATCGTCTAATTAGCTCCTGCTCTACATATCTCTAGGATCGATCGTCGTTGTTGCTCATCACGAAATCATTAAGAGTGGCCACCTTCGTCGTCGTCCATCGATCGATCGATCGATTCGACCGTCTGAGGGCAATGGGCTGAGGGGATTGATTTACGAGAGGTGGCTTCCTTCGATAGTCTCCCTCCTCACCGGGCCCTGTGCTGGACGGTGGAAGGTGCGGTGTGGAGGGGCAATTTGATTAAAATGTACTGAGCGTACCGACACCGACCCTGTTTCGGCGTTAAACTAACATTAACCATTGCGCCGGTGTAGTGGCATTCCATTACTGTCGAGTGCCCCTGGGCCGGGGTGGGGAAGTACCGGCCAGGGGGGGTAGGCCAGGCTAGTAGAAATAGTAGTACCGAGCGCTGGACGGTTTACTCCAAGTAGCCAACGTTTGAAACACATCATCGTACATTTCAACGGCATCGGACGTTTCGGGCGCACTCGGATGGCAAGGATGGCACCGCCCTCTTCCCTTGGTGCGTGAGCGTGAGGGGGTAGGGGAAAGGGAGGCAGAATGGACCGAACTGAAGCTAGGACAGCACGCGGTAACGGCCAATGCAACGAAACGGCCGTGCCTTGTGTGCGTGCATTTATTTTCAAGTTTGTGCTCCCTTCTTGTCTCTCGTTTTTGCTCACTGAAACTCCACATTCGTGGGATGGGTGGCGACCCCTCCACCCCCTCACTGTGACACTTCATAATTGTGTTCGCCTTATGGTGAGTGCGGCACCAACTTCCCATCACTTCGACGGTCGGAAGCGACTAAATTAATTACTTCGTCGAGCACTTCAAAAACAATTTCTAGCCGCAAGTACGGCAGCATAATCGGAAATCGGGAGAAGCAATTGGCCTGCTGCTGTTGCTGCTGCTGCTAGCGCCACTTTCCCCATTTTTCGTGCGTGCGTGCGAACCGAAACAAACTCGAAATGAATCACACACTAATTTTGCAGACGGAAATTCCCAAACGGAAGGGAAAAGAAAATACTCCATCAGATATTGGTAGAGCTTTTAGAAGCGTTCCGATGGATGCAACTCATTCTGCAAATAGCCGTAAACCATCGTGTGTTGACACATTTCAGTGGCTTTTGCCTTTCTGTCATTGATGTTCGTGTGTTAGGAAGAATGCCTGTGACTCATGAACCACGGTTTCATGACACAAACAAGAAAATTCACAAGATATTATTTCTAACGCTGCAAATGATGGTATTTCATCCTTAGGAGAACCCCAGAAAGCTCGAACGGGTCTACGCATCTGGTTGTTTTGAAACTAAAATAGATTACTTTGGAATCTTGCTCGAGGAATCAAACACTTTGGGGCGGTCACTGTGAACCGATCTTTTTTCCTTCACGTAGCTTTAAAACATGAAAATACGCTTAACAAATGCACTAAACAGCAGTCTTACCAGCTTACAACATTCGTCAAAATTAGCGAGAGCTCTATACGGCACTCCAAAAATAAGAACAAAATATTTTTTGATTTAGTTTTGATTTGTAACGAACAGTGGTAGATTTACCTATGAGCGGACTGCGCGGCAGCTTGGGGCCCCAAGCATAAACCTAAATTTAAGCCCGGGGTGAAAACCTAAACCCTAAAAAAGTAACTTAAATTACTCGTTTTACTATATATTAATGAAAACAAATTTTTGGTATTTTTTAAAACTGCTAAATCATTGTTCATTTTATCTTGAAAAGCATACCAAATAATTTTTCGTTTGTCTTGTTTCCGCTGATCATTCCTTTTTGACTCAAATTGCCCTCGATTAAAAGGGCGTCCAATTAAAGTGGGCATTGTTACCCATTCAATTTATTTTTTTGTTGAAGTCCGTATTGATCAAAGTATTAAGTATGTTGCGATCGATTTTAACAACAGAAATAATTTTAAACTTAAAGACGAACAGATGCAGACGAACATATTTCAGGAAGCCCGGGTCGATTTAGGATTTGAAGGCCATAATAAACTTAAAGAAGGGAGAATCTGGAACTTGTTTAGATTGCTTAATGGAATATGATGTTGAACATCACATTAATTAAAAAAAACATGCAACCCTGGGAAAAAAGAAATGTGAATTACCGAACATATTATATTATTAAACCGTTGGGAAATCGAACCGGAAATTGTTAAACAAATCAAAGCGGGTTTAAAAACTAGCATTATTTTAGATGCTTCTCCTTTTATTTCCCATTTAGATCCAATAACATTCGTTATAGGATATGTGTCGGAGTTAAGCAAAAATACGGAAAAATTTATAGAATTTATTCCTATCGAAAAAAATGAAGTCTGCAAGTATCTGGAGGGCACCCGATTATCCAACCGCTTGGGGGCCCGGAATGTATTGATCCACCTCTGGTAACAAATACCAGCTGTATTGCTGGAAAACTATGCAGTTGTTTCCGAGATGCTTTAAGAGAATATTATTTAGCGGTTAAATGGATCGCCGATTGCCTTCTTATGTCAAAATTCCATACATTCCAATTCCATAAAAATGCTCTTTAATCCTTTTTCAATGTGTTTCAGCTTTTTAATATGGTTTATGGTCCTTGGGTGTTTCGTTACTGCTGATAAAAGCAAAATTTTACTTTTCCTTTGACTTAATTCATTTAAGAAACCCCGGTTTATGCTTTGAACTGATGGAAATTCCGAAATTGATATCAAACTAGGGTAAGTGAGGGAGTTTTCGCCCATGCATACAATTTTGGCCTACCTGAAAAGGACATCAATTATCACACTGACCTTAAATAGAACCACTCTTTGCCTTTTTAATTGTATTGGTATCGATTTATTCGAATTAAATGCCAAGTTTGTAAGCGACTGTATCAGTATTTTTCGAGAAAATCGTTAAAATCTACGACGCAATCAGATTGTGGGCCAATCATGCTGTTTGCAGATAGTTCGGCCACCTCGAAATATAAGTAAAAACTGCGTTAGAAAATTGAAAGTAATATTTTTCTTAAACTTTGAGTGATTTTACTTTAATTTTTTGGGCTCGAGAAATAATTTATTTTTGCAACGATATCTGCTTTGGACAGAAAACGACATTTCTATGCCAGTGACAGCTGAAAGTGAGTATTCAAATAGCAAATTAGGCAATTAATCTTACTTTTTTAATAATAATAAAGGTACAAAGCAGTTTCTAAATTATTTGAAAGATTATTCTAATCATAAAATATATAAAATAAGCAATTTATAAGTGAGCCAAAACTGGTACACAAGTGGGCCAAAATACCAACAAAGTGGGCCAAAATAGCGAGAAAAAGGGTTTTCAAAAATTAATAATTTTATTTTTTTTAAATAAGAAAACAACTAATAAACTCAAAAATATTAAATTAATTGCTTACTCAGATAACTACTCTACATTATCATTCGAAGTTTATCGTTGTATGATCGATACAATGACTGCATCGAATTATTTCGTGGTAACCCTGCACTAAGTGGGCCAAAATTGCCTCACTTACCCTATGCGAAAGAGTTTTTTTAAAACGTCCAACTGCAGCAAGAAACAAACGCAAGAAATATTCGGAAACGTTCATTTTCAAAATGTAATTTATACATCTCACACTTTCAAAACCAAAATTCGCTCAAAGCCTATAAAGTTCGCATTTTTTAAATGACTCAAGACCAATTTTCTGGATATTTATTTTCACCCGATCGATCTTTCCTTTGGCAACGAGATTTTAAAAATCGGTTTTACGAAATGTCAAACCAAAGGACGCTTAGCTAAGGAGTGGTACAATTTTTCTCAAGTTTCCCGAAAAAAGCCAAGCCGCAAGGATGCGTGCGTGCGTGCGTGTTTCCGTGCGTGACGCACGAAAGATGAGCCGGTCGGCGGGTAACGACATTAATGTGACCCCAAACGTTGCGACCGGGGGTTTAATTGCATTTAGAATGACAAGTCAGACCCGGTGGGAGGGGTTGGGGGAGGCTCTGTTTGCCGGGCTTCAACATTTGCATTTGTTTTTGTTATTATTTTTCTGTCTGCCGTCCGATGTGTGTTGTTTGGTCGCCTTCTTCACACGCAAAGTCGAAAAATCGAAATCGAACGACCGATGTCGTCAAATCGGCCCCAATGGTGCACGTGACGAGCCATCACGTCTGCTGGCGCGTGTGTGTGTGTGTTCGTGTGTAGCACGTTTTATGGCACACCGAGGCCGTGAAAAAGTCCGTGCGGCGTGCATCAGGTCGGACCCCGAATGAAAGTGAGAAGCGGGGAAGAAAACAGAGTGCGTGCCGTGCGGCCTGCATCGATTGATCGTGACGAAGACGGGGACACCCTTCGACCGAGGAGGAGGGGGGAGGGTAGAAGGCTGATGATTAATTTCTCCCGAAGGGCACCGAACCCTCCTCCCGATGGCGTCGCACGTTTGGCATACGGTTTCATTTCCGGTGGTGCGTTCTTGGTTCGCTGGCGAAAAAGGCGAAAACTCACCGCACGCAACACAAACCAATAAAACGCCAGC
>KE525195.1:562932-586945 GCA_000441895.2 Anopheles sinensis | reverse complement strand
AAAAAAAAAATAAAAAAAACAAACAAAAGCCAGCGGGTAGACACCCTAGGCGTGAGGAGTCGGCCTTTCAGTCCACAAGAATCAGTCATCCGGATTGTCATCCCCGCAACCCCGGCTCCCGAGGCTCCGGAGAGCATATTATGCATATGCGGAACGGAACTTTGCGGACACACTCTAGGCAGTGAGATAATGTGAAAATAAATTTGGTGTCGCTCTTAAGAAGGAGTCGCGTGTGCGTGTGTGTATGCCCATGTGTCGCTGGAGCGGTTGTCGATGAAATTATTCAAGATTTATTCAAATCGCGAGTGGCCAAATTTATCTCCCCGTTCTGGCATAGTAAGAAAGCATCTCGTTCCCGAAATTAAACACCGAACGAAAACATACACAAGCGGACCATGCTGGGTGAACGTCGTCGGACATATTTCACCAAATTAATCAATATCCCGCGCCGGCTAAGGGCGACGTGTGGCGTCTTGGAGGTGGTGCTGTTTCTGCTGGTGCTTTCGGCTAACGGAATTTGGCAGATGGCGTTGCTGGATGCGATCCCCACGGACGATGGTAAATGGAAATTTTCCCTTCCCAGAGTTAAGCTTTTACTGCCTGCTTTGCTTGCTTTCCGCACTGAAGAGCGAACAAACTAGGTAATCGTGCCCCCTCGGCGCGACTCGTCCCTCAACGCAAACACCAACACACGCCTGTCAACGACCGCAATCAATCGCGAGAGTAGCGGCGACTACTAATTAATATTAATAATGCCCAAAAAAAAAAACCCATGCTCTTTCTCCCATGCCTTGTTGGTGGATTAAAGTGCCAATGAACTGCCGGGTGGAGACCACGGTGACGTCCGGCACGTTCGACCAGTACTACGCCCTGGCCGACATCGGCAACCGACCGTCCGAGCGCCATCTGGTGAACGTCAGCGTGGAGATCGCGGTGCGCAGCCGGCAGGAGGAGCTGGCGGTGCTCCTGTCGAGCCTGGACCGGTCGCACCAGTATCCGGACTTTGCCCACACGTACGAGATGCGGCTGACGAACGTCTACACCGTCCTGTACCGGGAAACGCTCAAGCTGCAGGCGTACCACAGCCCGCTCGACAAGCTGTTCCCGGCCGATCGCTTCCGGCTGCGGTTTCTGATCGGCCACGACGGCAACCTGACCGTGCTGGCGAACGACGATCCGGCGCGGGTGTTGCTGGCGGTGGTGGACACCCAGCCACCGCTGGAACCGCACTACATCAGCTTCGCCTCGCGGATGAACGCCTACCCGATTCGGTACTCGCTAGGCTGCGGACTCCCGGAGCTGGCTGAGGAAGCAACCACTGCCGATCCTGCAGCGTTCAGCACCACGCAGGCACTGGAGCCTTCCACTCCACCTACCCCGGTCTGCCCGGCCTGCCCGGAGTGCGCTAAGCAGCGGTGTCAGGTGGTCGTGCGGGCATGCGCAGACAACGCCCGGGACGCAAACGATCGGTCCAGGGACGAGCAGGAGCAGCGGTACTACTTCTACTTCAATCTCCTCCTCCAGAAGAACAAGACCAAGCAGGCGATCGAGCCGGGTTCCGGTCGGAAAGCCAAGCCGTAAGCTGAACCTGCAACGTTGCAACTCCTGACTCCTGTGTACTTAGACTAGGCCGAATATCTACAATAGGAACAACTCACTCTATAGATACTCTTAGTAAATTATCAAGACCAACCTTATCCAGCAGGAGCAGACTGCTAGAGTTGCAGTTCTTCAAAATACTTCAAGGTGCTTCAATAAACATGCCGCGGCATGCGGAATCGGAGCTACATTGTACAGGGGCACTCAGCAGATTGCAATGACTCAGTAAAGTTCAGCTCGGTTTGCTGACCTACCGAGATCAGGTCGGGAACGCTGAAGGGGGAACCCACTCGACAAGGCAATTAGGATGTACGCTCCCCGTCTTATCTGTCGACCGAAAATAAAACCAAAGTTCAACACTCACCACTCATCATCATCAGCAGCAGCCGCAGCAGCGGCACGAAATGTCAAATCGTTAAGTGGCGGCTCTCTGACCCCACCGACTGACTCACCCATCAACTGGAATCCTTACCTTATCTGCACGTGCGTACGCTAAATTGCATGTGCGCACCACATCGGAACATCTTCATACCTCTTACCGTTTTTTTAAGGGACGCGAAGTTGAAGTTCAATAGCAGGGAAGACAAAAAAGGGTTAAAAGAAATAATATCCATCCCTCCCCCCGGGGGGGTAGCGGAAGGGGAGTAGCGAACGATTATTTATGGATGTGTCTGGCCAGAGGGATGGCCCACTATGGTTCTCGCAAGCCTGTTTATGCGACACACCAAAACATACAGCTGCTCGCAAAAGTAAATGTACATGCGATAATTTTTACATTTGACTTCAAATAACTTGGATGGAGGAAAACATAAAACTTATCGAATGGCCCGAAGCGAGATTTTTATTGATCACCATATTTGGAAACCACATACGTTTTCCTATGATTTTAAAATCCTTCAGTTAAAGTGACAACTGGTCAAGAAAACGATTGTTCCTTACACAATAAGAACACGATTGTTCCTAACGGTCCTCTGGGAAATCATACAATTTTACAATCACAATACAATCTGCTCTATTCAACTACAAATGTAACATTTCCTAACTCGGGACCAAAAGTGTTCGTGCCGTAAATATTAACAAACTAAATTGTAGTATAGAACACATTACAGTTATAATAATGACAAAAACACACAAACTGCATCAACTTGCATTGGGAAGGATATGGTCACGCTACCATGAATAAAAAAGGAGCTGGCTAATATAGAGTAGAATTAAATAACTCTTACTGATAAAAATGAGTAATTAATTTACTTTAACTATTTGGTTTTCTGTTTTACATAGTATTTTATGTAATGCTATCAACAAACGTTTAGAAACCCACCATGAATCGAATGAGACCAATCATATTGTATTGCAGGCAGAATAATGACACATCCAAAAGGGCAGCTTGTTATGATTACAGGCTTCAAGGCACAATTCTGCTCGATTAGTGAAAAAGAATACTACTTACTTACTTAAGTGGCAGCCTAAAAGGACTTTACGGGCTGGGTCGTCCGGCGCCATTCGCATGACATGACCAGCCCAATGTGAAAATGAATACTTTGTTTGAAAAAATGAGCTGTCAACCGCAATTGTTGGAGCAGAAGGCAAAACCGAATACTTTAAAATGGTTTTCGGCAACGATAAAGCCTCATTCAGATCTTTTTGGACGAGATTTGAATGATTTTTTTCTATTTGATGCTTCTGAACAAAGTCTGAATGTCCCAAAACAGCTCGTTTGGGGCTTAGTGGATTGGTTTGTCATTCGTCTACCAAAGACAATGATGGCACGGTACCATCACTTCTGGGAGCAACTGTACGTGTGTGCGGGAAAATAAACGCAGCTTTGGTAGCGTTAACAGCCTCCGGGAAGGTGGAGGCCCTAAAGCGTCGGAGCGGCCTTCCATGATTGCATGATATCTCGGATTCGGATGTTATCCGTATGGTGTTTTGCTGACCCCTCCTCGGCGTCGATGGCATCTGGTTTTAGACACTTTCCTGCGTGGTTGCAGGTGAAGGAAGCAGTTTGAGTTTGGGCCATCACCACCGAGCAGGCTTCTGCCGCTTCATTGAGACAAATCTGCAACAAGCCTTCCCACCTCCTTGCCCGCAACCATCAACCTCGGGCTCGGCCTGAGTGATATTATTTAACACGGTGTTAATGTCGAGGATGCATGTACTGCGTCCTCTTCGTGCGATCGTTTGTTCCTTGTTTCGTTCGTTTTGTTGTTGTGCTGTAGTTTCTGCCCGCTGCTGTTATCTCTGCCGGGGGTCAGCCGCGACAAAACAAAAGATTACCCCCGGTACAGGAAGCGGTCGGCGGTGGCGTTGGCATGTGGTGCTCGTCGCACCGGCGTAAAGGGCACGGCGTCCAGTAGAATCTTCACAGCGATCTGCAGCAAATAAAGAAAGAAAGGGGAAAAATGGAGAAAAAAAGAACAAAACGGAAAGAAAAAAAGCGGAGGCAACGTTAACCTTTCGGGATTGGCGCGCCGGCGGAGAAAAGGTCAGTTTGACAAGTTCCCCAAGGGTACGGGTGAGGGGGGTTGGTCCGGGCACCGAAAGAAAAACCCCGTTTCAGCGCCCTTGGCGTGGCGCGACAATGAAGTAATGGACCCGCGACCACCCGCCACCCGGCAGAAGGGAAGGAAGCGGAAGGGTAAAATAGGACTAGGGATGTGTGATGCGCATCGGTCATCTTCGATAATCTCCCTGCGTACATTTTTTTTCCTCACCCATCCTCACGCACAGTGGTTCGAACCCGGTGGACGTCTGGAGTGACATTTTGTTGAAGCGACATAAAAGCAAACTGTTTGTTATGGATAAACGGCGGTTTGGCATTTTTGGCCTTTTCCAAAATATTGTGCCCTTTCCTGTAAAGTTCTTTCCTTCGGAATTTATAAGATGTTTATTAACTTGGAACTTATTTATTAAATTAGTTATTAAAGGACTTAAAAATTACAAAAACAGTTGTCTATCTACAAAAAACATATAGGGTGGGTGTGGCAGATTTAGCGCGTGCATATAATTTTGGCCCACCTGGAAAGGACATCAATTATCACACTGATGTGAAATAAAACCACTCTGTTGCCTTTTTATGACATTAATTTCGATTTATTCTTGTTAAATGCCAAGTTTGGAAGCGATTGTATCAGTATTTTTCGATAAAATCATTAAAATCTACGACGCAGTCAGATTGTGGGTCATTGATGCTGTAAGCAGATACTTCGAAATATAAGCAACCACTGGGATAGAAAATTCGAAGCAATGTTTTTCCGAAACTTTGTGTGATTTAAGGAATTATTGAAACATTACTTGAATTTTTTGGGCTCGAGATATAATTTATTTATCGTTTGTAAGAGTGCGCCAAAATAGATGGAAAGAAATTTGGTTTGCACTGGAACTTCTATCGATTCTGACACAACTTGACGAATATACGATCATCGTGCTGAAAAGTGGATTTTAAAATAGCAAATTAAGCAATTAATTTCACTTATTTTTTAACAATAACAAAGGTAATTAGCAGATTCTAAATTTTTTTAAAACATTTTTTAGTTATATAATACATAAAAAAGCATTTTTAAGTGTGCCAAAATACCGACAAAGTGGGCCAAAAACAGCGACAAAAAAGTATGTTCGGAAATTGATCATTTCTCAGTGAAAACAACTAGTACCCTAAAATTATGAATTTTGTTGCATAATTAGATAACTACTCTACATTACCATACCAAGTTTATCTTCATATGGTCGATACAATGAGTGCATCGAATTTTTTCTAAGTGACCCTGCATTAAGTGGCCCAAAACTGCCTCACTTACCCTATTAAATTATAATAAAAATTTGTAAAACGTTTGTCGACCCCTGCAATTCGCAATTGGGGTGATGTTCAAACCGAATTTCCCTTGTCTTCTGCCAATTTTCGACCCAAAATACGAATGATCGGTATTTCTGCGTAGGGTTTGTCTTTAGAAGATAATATATGCGCACTTGTTGGTAATAGTGCTTGTTTTCAGACTCATGTACTTTGCTTTTCGACTAGCAGCATTGTTTTAGGGCAAGTAGGGCAAGAAACACCAGCTTGTTTTAACAAAACAATTAAAGGATTTTTTGAACAACGTCATCGAAAAAAGATTGACTTAAAATTAACATTGAAAATGAGGTACCCTACCAACTTTCATTCCTTTTTTCTTGCCATCCGAGTTTAGCAAACTTAATCATTTCAAGTTTGGGCATATTTTGCATTCACTATTTTCTAATTATTAGTTTCCGATATCTGCTATGTGTAAATATGTGCTGAAACAAAAAGAGTTGTTTATTTTGATATTCAAAACTAGTTTTGTTAATGTTGTTGAGATGGATAACTGTGTTTTGGAATGAAAAATACTCAAACAATATCAAACGTCCTGAGTTTCTCAGTATACCACTAAAGTCTTTTATGAGTTTTGATGTATGTTTAATACGCCTTCGTAGATTAGATGAGTCATAAAATGAAACTGTTGAGAATTTTTGAAGGGTTCATTACTTTAATGGACTGCGAGAAGTTCAATGTTTTGCGCTAAAAGGGTGCATATTCCATCGCCACTCCTTAATTAACTTGCTGACAGACCACATTCCGCCCACCGTTGAGGTATCGAAAATATGTAGGGAATATGCTCAATCGTAAAATTGCTCGGGTTTTACTTTGTAGCTTCTTTTTTTATGTTTATTTCACTGCAATGATTATTATGGCTTGAATTGCATGCAATTCGCGAGTAAACAATCAACGGCCACCTAACGCCTCGGGGTGAGCCACCGTGCGCGTCCTCCGTGCTGCGGCACCGAAGACGGAGGAGTATGGGGAACTGGCCCATAAGCCCTTCCCGATTCACCTACCCCCCCTGCTCCTTCCGATCACTCCACCCAATTGTCCGCTGGGCGGGCCTTTTACAATCGCAAATGTCAAACTTACCGGTACCACTTCTGGTCAACTGTTGGCGTTCCCCCGGCGAGTCCTTCACTCTCGGTGGCGTCTCCCCATCAATAGGTGCTTTAGCCATCCTTTTAGTCCCTCTGCGCCCCTCCCACCGGTTGTTATAAGCATCTCGAGTGAATTAACACATCTAAAGTGCGGGCGGGCAGCTTTATTACCTTCCTCCAGCTGGAGCTGGTAGTCTAAGCGGCTGGCTGAGGGTAGTGGGGGGAGACAGGGGCACGGAAAGCAATAAACATAAAGCCATCTTCCGCACACGCTGAAAGGATAATCTCTCCCAGGCGGCCCCGTCGACAGGGCTCGTATTCTAGTTTGACTTTTTCCCTCACGAGTTGACGTGACGTGCGCATTCCTGGAAGCCGAACGGGAGGACGTTCTAGAAGACGCGTTGCAACGCGGTGGCTCACATCCCGTTTTTCCTGTCCTGTACCCCCCAAAAAAAAAAACGAATAAGACAAAGGATTGCGATGTAGACTTTGTTCGCTGCTAATTGCTGGGCCGCGCGTCCTGGAATGGAGGTTTCATCATGGTTTCATCGCCACTGCCCATCAACTGCCGCATATATGTCGACACACAATCTGGTTCTGGGTCCGTCACCACCACCACCACCACCACCGATGCGCACACACAGCTGCTGTGGATGCTGGCCTGGTGTCTTCCGGTTCTCTTCTTCGGTGGGCGCACTAAAACCCGCCCGATGATAAGGTGGAGGAGCGCACAGCTGCTTCACCGAGACACACCAAGTCGAGCGCGGTGTTGATCGGTGTCCAGGTTGCCCTTTTCGTACAGAAGACACACAATGACAGAGAGCGCGAGAGAGAAAAAGTGATCAAGAGTGAGAGAGAGATGGACTGCCTGTAGGAGCCGGCTGTTTTCGCGGCGAGGGTGCTTGGATGTCCTTGGCATTTAGGATCGCGGTTTCTGGTTGCTGATTCCCGGACAACACCACGGGCCCGATCGTCCTCCGTCCTCATCGTAGCGTCACCCACTCTTGCCCATTTCGCTTGGGCGCCTTGGGGTACGGCCGGACGAGGCGATGGTGTTGTTGTTTTAGGAGCAGCTTTTGCGTAACAAAACTTCCTATCCCAGCTTCCAGCCCCGCGCACCTACTTAGAACCTGCCAGCGTTCCCAGCCCGCTTGTGTGTTTGCCAGATCCTTCACCCGCAGGTGACGGTGCGTTCCCGTTGCAGGCGCATTGTTTTGATTGCATTTCAACCTCGTCGCACTCCTCTCTGCTGGTGGTGGTGAACTTTCGGAAGGACCGGATTGCACGCTGCACCGACGGCTGTTCCCTAAAAAAGGAAAGGAAAACCCCTTTCGGCTGGAACATGGCCGGTTTTAAGGTTTGGTTCTTGTTTGGCTTCGTCCTCGAACCTGACCTGAGGCGACGTCGTCCCCATCGGGCGTCGCATCAAATTCTTCCATTCCAACTGGGCGTTCCTTTCCAGTTTTTCGCCCCTACGAGAGGAAACGAGTGCATCGTGGCGTGGCTTAGGAGTCGGTAGAACACTCCGGAGCCGCTTTTGTTTTTTTGGAAGGATCACTGCGATCATTAAATGAACCAGTTCGGTGAGCGATCTTGTGACGGACTACAGCGTTTAGCAGGGACAGGAGCTTTCACGCACAGCAAAACACAACACTGTCGCTTTCGTTTTTCGTGTCATGCTCGAGGTTTTATTTCGCTAAATTCGCTCATCAATTGGAATTCGAAAAGAGAAATGAAAACAGACTGGTGGAAGGTAAGAGATAGTGAGTGCGGAGAAGCGTACGTAGTTAAATCCTAACCCTCCGATGCTTCTGTGCGGTTGTCCCGGGGAGTCTGGATAGAGCTTCCGAACCCCCAGAACCTCAAATACCACCAGTGGTTGAAAACTTTAAAGGTACCGAAGATTTATCCCCGAAGGTGGTCACGAGCTAGCGCTATAATCTAGTCTGAATCTGAATGCCATCTAGGGGTCCCTACCTATCTAAGCATAGGCTCATTTGGCATTAAGCGAAAAGCCTAAGTATAGCTGGAATCGAAATTACCGTCAAGTACTCTTACAATACTGCTAGCAAAGAGGAAAACTTCAAAGTGAGCTGTAGAATGTGAGCTCTGGAGCCATGCTTGGGCTACTTTGCATGTTTTGTGGATACAAAGAGAAATAGAGAGATAGAGAGGGAGAGTAAGTCCCCCACCACATGGGTGCGGTATAAAGATTGTATTGGATTGAAGCTACCAGAGATAGAAAGAATTAAAATCCTACGCTCGATCTGATATGGCTCGTCAAGATATGCGACGTTTCTGGATCGGGGTTGTTTGGGATCGCTTATAGCACCTGGTTGGCGGTGCCGAGCGCCGGTGTCAGGTCGGCCGCGGTCGTTTTGCCCTTCTCGCCCTTCCGGCTCAGGTAGACGTTGAAGTAAAAGAAGTACTTCTGCTTCTCGCCGTCACTCCCGGATGTTGGTTGCATCAGCAGGTCCTTGGAGGTGTCGGAGCACGCCTTCACAACTACCTCACACTTCTCCGGCCGCGGACAGACGGGACATGAGGCGGCGGCCGTGCCCTGGGCCCCGGACTGTGCTCCATCGTCCCCTCCGGTGTTGGTCTGCCGCTGTCGACCACTGTCACCATCGACGGGCTCGGAGCCGGCGGTGTGATGGGTGTTGCCGCGTCCAACGTCGTCGCTGTCGTTGTCGTCACCGTCGTCGTCGTCGTTGTCATCGTCGTTGTTGGTATCCTCATGGTGGTCATGGTTGCGACCGCCGGCGGTGGGACGGTCGTTGTCGGCGTCTTGCAGCTGATGGCGCTGCTGTTCGTCCTCCGCGTGGATGGTGATGGCCTTGGACGGCGATGGTCGTCGCTGGCGGGCGCGACCCTCAGCCGAGCTGACACAGTTGAAGTAGATCGTCACCGGGTACGCGTTCATGCGCGAACCGAAGCTGATGTACGCCACCTCAATAGGCGTGCGCTCGTCCTCGACGACGAGGATCAGCGACTTCTGGAGTCCCGGTATGGTGACGGTGATGTGGCCGGAGCGCGTGATCAGAATGCACAGCCGGAACTGCTCGCCCGGGAAGAAGTTGAAGTTGTGGCTGTGGTGCGCCGACATGCGCAGCGTCTCCCGGTAGATGACGGTGTAGACGTTGCTGACGCGCAGCTCGTACGTTTGACCGTAGTCCGGGTGCTGGCGGGACCGGTTGCTCGCCGACAGCAGAATCGCCAGCTCCTCCTGCATGTTGTGCACCTGCACGAACAGCGTCAGCTCGACTACGTTCTGCTCCGACCGGTTGTTGCCTATCTGGTCGATGTCAAAGTACTCCTCGAACTGGCTGGTGGTCGTCGTGTGGTGATCGCAATTCTCGCCGACTACAAATGGCAGAAGAAGGACACAGATAGTTGACCTGAGGGATACCGGAGGTACTGTAGGATATGTAGCCTCAAGTGAAAGCCATACCATGCTGGATGCTGGTGTCGGTCGATCCACTGTTTGCTCCATGAAGTCCACTCAGCAGCGAAAGGCTGCTTAGGTACAGCAGTCCGAATAGGACGTGCAGCGATGGCATGACGCCCTAGGCTTACGCTAGGCAGCGATAAAACCCTGTTGAGAGAGAGACACAATGTTGAAGCACTTCTTTCTTAGTCATTCTTATCCGGATTCTTCCGTTTCAGATGCCTGAGGTGATGTGCAACCTGCGATGCAGAGCAGTGAGCTTACTGTCGCTCCTTACTGGTGTGGTTCTGTTATGCTACGGCCCACTTCCGGTGCGGGGGCACGGCCGCATGATGGAACCGCCGGCGCGCAACGCCATGTGGCGCTTCGGGTTTCCCAATCCCGTCAACTACAACGACAATGAGCTGTTCTGCGGCGGTTACGCGGTGCAATGGGAGCAGAACCAGGGCAATTGCGGCGTATGCGGCGACGCCTACCACCTGCGTACACCCCGGCCACACGAGGCGGGCGGCGAGTATGGCAAGGGCATCGTATCGCGCCGCTACGTCGCCGGGCAGGAGGTGGAGGTCGAGATCGAGCTGACCGCAAACCATATGGGCCGGTTCGAGCTGTACCTCTGCCCGAACAACAATCCCCGCGCCGAAGCCACGCAGGAGTGCTTCGACCGCTACCCGCTGTACCTGTCCGGCACCAAGGAGGTGCGCTTCTTCATTCCGCCCGACTCGAAGAAGAAGGACGTGTTCCGGTACCGGGTGCAGCTGCCGCTGTACGTGAGCTGCACCCAGTGCGTCCTCCAGTGGACGTACTTCACCGGCAACATGTGGGGACGGTGCGACAACGGTACCGAGTCGGTCGGTTGCGGCAGACCAGGTAAGTTGGCAGCCCAGTCATACAGGCGAAGTACTAAGGTACACTCATCCTTCACCTTCACTCCTCCACTAGAAACCTTCCGCAACTGTGCGGACATCAGCATCGTGTCCAACACCGGCGGTGGCCGACCACCACTGTTCGTCGGCAACAACAACCCGTTCCTGCTGTACTACCGCGATTTCCGCGACCCCAAGCCCGACAATGTCTACCCGCTGATTATTCGGTAAGCCACACACACACCACACACCACCCTCACCGCCTCCATCTTACCGTCACGGTGTTTACTATCTTCCGGTCTTCGTCCCCCAAACAGAGATCAGGTGTGTCTGCCAACCGCGACCTACCGCAGCTTCATCGGAATGGAGGAATGGTGCCAGAACAACTGCCTACGCTATCCACCGAACTGCCCGGAGTCGGTCTGTCACTGCCCGTAAGTAGCAATCATCCCCAACTCGCCCGCCCGAAGTTGTGTGGACCCATCCTGAACCAAAATCCCCCAAAATCGGGTACTGCTCCACACTACACCGGAAGTTTCCGGCTTCCTGCCCTCTTGCACATCTGCACACTCACTCTTGATTTATCACTCGGTATCCTGTCTCTCTCTCTTTCTCTCTCTCACTCAATCTCTCTCGCCTTCTCTTGCTCACTACAAAATGGTTTTATTTTGACGTACCTTGTTTGTTTTTGTATCCAGACAAACGTGCGAAGCGATCGGCGAGCTGCAGGGTCGCGAGGGAGCCGACGTCTACTGCCTGGACCAGTGTCTCAACTACAAGTCGTCCTGCCCAGCCGACAGATGTCGCTGCTACTGAGCATTCCCATCCCGTGCGTGTATCCTTTGCGTGTGTGCTTGTGTATGTGTGTGTGTGTGTGCGTGTGAATGTTTGGGACTGTGTGTCGCCAGTGTACGCCAATGTATTAACGAGAGGAACGCAAAACCCCGGTCGAAGGACTCACTTTAGGAAAAGGCAAGAACTTCGGTGTGGAACTGGAGGTGATTGTTGTTGCAGTATTGCCGCACAAGCGCCAGTTCCTGTGCGTGTGTGTGTGTGGGTGCGTGTATGTGTGCGACTCTATGCGGCAAACATCACCACACCAAGCCAGGGCAGAACGGAAGGGGTCAGAGTTTTGTGTGTGTGTGTCCTCTTGCTTTTGTTTTTTTTTGTACTTCAGTTTTTGACAGCAAATCACCTTCCGGTTCACCGACGATGAAGCTATCTCTCTCTCTCTTTCTTTCTCTCTCTCTTGCCTGCTCTCTCACTTTCTTTCTCTCTCTATCTCTTTTTCTATATGTCTCTGCCATGTCTTTCTCTCGTAACCCCTTTGCTTGCCTTTATTAAAAGTCTCTTCAGTCTCTTTAAACCTTGCTACCGTAATGCAGCGTGTCCTTGTGTGCTAAGTAGAAAGGACTAGACATTCTTGCCCTCCCCTTCCCCCATCCCCTCATTCTGCTCCTTCTTCTCGCATACGACAACAACCCCATTTTTCGCCCGCAGAGCGAAGAGAAAGACGGGTTTTTGCGGGGTTCAGGTGCAAGGACGAAAGGGAAGAAGAATTTATACCGAAACTCGGCATTCGCTTCCTGCGGCATAATTGTGCGCCATCGGTAATTTGATTTGAGTTCTATAGCTTTTTTTCTACACGACAAAAATAGCCTTCACGCAGCACGAGAGAGTGAGGTGAACGGAAAAATAAACAAAAACCATGGTCCTGTGAATATTTGCCAGTTTATTGTGTTATTTTATAAACTAGGCTTAGCTTCCTATAGGTAGGTTTCAATTTCAGCACAAAAACTCCTTCCAAACATAGATTGATTAACGAAAAAATTTATTTCATTTTTCATTGATTGTACGAATTTTGGAACCATCACCATTGTAGTTTTTCTATTGGATCCTCCGTAACATACTTTTGTTTCGAGATAAGTTGTTTCCAATTGCCAAACGATGTACTGTGTTTTCCACTCCACCACTTCCATTTCCTTTTGCGTGGTGTTAAAGAAAAAGGAGAAGAAGTTAAATTACATCCGAAGAAAATCTGTATGACCATAAACTGAAATAAAACACTGCCTACGATCAAGATACAGAAAAGAAGTAAGAAAAATAAAGATCCTTAAAAACGTGAAGGTGTTTGACAACCTTTCAATTATTTCAGTTCCGACATAATTGCCGTGCCTATCTTTAAAAAAAAAACAATCCATTTTAATTTGATCGACTAACTAACATTTACCTGGAATACGTACATTTTTAGGTAATGATAAGGAGGAGAATCCTGCTAGCGTTGTATAAATAACCGAATATGAAGGCTCTGAAACAGGTTTGGATCCAAAGAACAAAGTTCGATTTATTTTTATAAGCGCTTGTAATCCTTTAGCCATATTTGCAAAATTGTCAAAGATTGCAAGTCCTTCTAACAATTCTACTGCTTTCTTACTAAAAACGATCCTTTATGTTTTATAGGAAAACATTGTTTAATCTTTTATGTTATTTTTCTTTACTCCGTTACATATCTTACAATCGAATCCACATGATCCACATGGAAATTTTAGGAGAAGAATCTGTTACAATTCGATCAATTTCGATTTAGATTCGTTTTTTTTGTCATTTCTATGAGTTCAACGATATTAATTTAGTTTAAAAAAATCATCATTTAACTTGAGCAATCTAAGCACATCTAAAAAATTCCCTTTGTATTTTGTCATGCTGTTCATAATGGCCTTCTAAACCATGACTGCCTAATAACTTTATATTGAAAATGGGTCTTTTTGTTTTTTTCTTCAATAAATTACACTCTTTTTTATGAATTCAAATCTATTAGAAGGTTAGTAGAGCATGTTCTCCAAAAAATGTGATCTTTTGATTTTTCATGATACGTTTGAATTTGCAATTTAAATATTAAATTCTTTGAGCAATTTCGACTAGAATAAGGAAAATTATATTGAATTGGTAGAAACATAACTTTTTGATGGATCATATTCAATCAAGACAAGCAAAAATATATTTTACTATGGGTTTAATGAAAATTAATAATAATTTTTCTTCAATAAATTACACTCTTTTTATGAATTCAAATCTATTAGAAGGTTAGTAGAGCGTGTTCTCCAAAAAATGAGATCTTTTGATTTTTCATGATACGTTTGAATTTGCAGTTTAAATATTAAATTCTTTGGGCAATTTCGACTAGAATAAGGAAAATTATATTGAATTGGTAAAAACATACATTTTTGATGGATCATATTGAATCAAGACAACCAAAACACATTTTACCATGGGTTTAAAATTAATAATAAAGCTCTGTCAAATCATGCCAAAAACTAGAAAAAACAAGTCGATCTCGTTCGCTGTCCATCCAAATGCCCGCTGTCTCCGTATGAACAAAAGCGGCAAATGAAATTTTATTGATATTTAAAATTAGTGGCTTCTTTTTCGGTTTTAGGTTTTCAGCCCAGGGCCCCCTTAAGCTACCCCCCCCCCCTCCCTTCGCCACGCCTCTCAGTCTGTTCGTTTGGTATTATGAGATGAAATAAAATTGCTTCAATTAAAAAAAAATGGTTTCAGCTCTATTTCAGTGACGAAAAGGTGCATAAAAAATTTAAAATGCATAAAGATAGTCTCCAAAAATTACAAAATTGTAGCGTGTTAAAAAGGACGGTCTTAAAGACCGCTAAAACGCATTCGGGTAAGATTCCAAAGCATTCTAGCGTTAATAATAATCAATTTATCTTATGTTATGCTAGCACTCCCAGCTCAGTTTCGGACGCGCAGGATGAGCGAGATGGAGGAATTGTCTTGACTCTGTTCATGGTATTCCAACTCTTGCGAGGGTCAGTGACAGCCCGATAGGTTTTCGTTCCTGCAGTTCGAAAGTAGACTGCGAAATCATCGTCGTCGAGTGTAATAATGCCTCATCAACAGAGGCGGATCAATCCATTCCGGGGTTATCCCATAAACCAAAATGGGACTTATTTTTATAAAAGCTTGCAATTCTTTAGCTATGGTTGCCACATTGTCATATAATTGTAAATGATTTCACAGGAGTAAGTTTTATAAACTTTTTTGTTATTTTTCCTTACCTCGCTTCATATCTTGTAACGAACGATTATTGCACAAGGGAAATATCAGAAGAAGGATCTTTAATATCTTTTTTATCAATTTCGATTAAGAATCCTTATGCAACTACGTCTATAATTCAACAAGAATATGGTGTTGTTGTAAATGTATTTTTAAAAAATCATCATATATATCATGCTGTTCATAACCGGCATCCAAATTCTAAACAGAAACTGATTGACAACTTTATTTTTCTTTTGCCACTACTCTGTTTAATATTTTTCTTTATTAATTTTATACCTTTTTTCATCTTTTGATAAATTCAAAAACATTAGATTTTAATAAAGAATCTTCTATAGAGAGTGTGAAAGTTTGACTTTTGATAGTCACACAACACATTTAAAAATGGTGAGTAATTTTTAAATCCTTTGAGAATTATCAATATTCAATATTCACTTTTGTTTGATTATATTGAAAACAAAAAAAACATATGAAAACATATTCTACCAAGGGTTAAAAACACAAGTGACAAATTAAAAGCGTGAAATAACAGTGATAAATAAAATTGGTGGTTTCTTGTTCGGGGTTTTAGGTTCTTCTCTGGTCATCAAGCTCGAAGGAATAAATGGCACCGTGGAGGATTCATGCTTTACGAACGAAGGTTTTGGGGACTTTATTTGCATTGCTATCGCGAGCTTAGTTAGTGTTGCTAGTAGTGGTGTTGCTGCTGCTGCCGGGTCTGCTGTCTTCGTGTGTTGTATGGCTGACAGGTGTCGGCCCGGCGCAGCACCTCCGCGTAGGACAGGTCGAGCTTCTGCAGCTTGTGCAGATGCTGCGAGGCGGTGGACGGCTTGAACTCGACCACCAGGTCGTCCCCTCCGCCTCCGCCACCGCCGACCGCCGCCGCCGTCGCGTCCCCACCGACGGCGAGCTCGGCGTACCGGTTGTGGGACGTGGCGAGGTCGGCGATTGCGTGCCGCTGCTGCTGTTTGTCGCGCGACTTCGAGGTGCGGCTGCGCGTCCGGCCACCCTTCGCCCCGCCGGGCGTCCCGGACGTTGGCGTGTGGGAGGCCGGCGGCGGTGCCCCGGATGAGCCGCGGCTGCGATTGTAGACCGTCATCGAGTTGCCGTTCCATTCGGCGCCCGTCGGCGTCGTTGCGTCCATGTCCGGGTTCCACGGGCGGAACGAGGTCCGATGCTTGCGGCCGCTCGACGACGGCGGCCTGGGAGGCGTCGCGGCGGCGCCGGACTGCGGCGTGCCGGGCTCACGATGGCTACGGCGGCGCGACTTCCGCTTGCCCACCGTCACCGAGATATACTCCAGCGGCTGCTGCTGCTGCTGCTGCTTGTACGGGATGAGGACGCGCCCGTCCGGAAGGACATGTTGTTGCTGCTGCTGCTGCTGCTGCTGCTGGTCAAGCGGCGGTCGGTTCTCCTCCTCTCCCATGTAGCCACGGCTGGCGGCAGCGGCGGCGCACTTGGCCTGCCGCGCGATACGCCGCCGCTCCGACTTGGTGATGCACTCCGACATCGCCAGCGACTGCTCGCTCACGGCCGACGACGAGATGAAGCTGACCGTATCGTCGTCCGGGTCCTGCTCCTGCTCCTGGTGCGGGAAGCCGGCCGGTGGTTCCTCGTTGGCCGGCGTAACCGGCGGCACGCTCGTCGCGCCCGGCTTGCCCGCGCCCACCAGCGGCTTGGCGTCGTCCAGCAGCGGCAGCTGGTCGCCCTCGTCCCGGTTCTCGGCCGCCTTCTTCAGCACGCTGAAGATCTCCCGGAAGAGCTCGCGGTGCGACGGGCTGAAGCGGAACCGCGAGTCGATCGCGCTCGGGTCTTCGTAGATGCTGAAGCGCCAGTCCTTGCCGTCCGCGATCGTGCACAGGAAGTTCTTCGGGCTCTCGTCCGTCTGCGTCGCCTTGTTGCTCACCTCGTCCGAGTAGCCCGAGCTGGCCGTCTCCGCCTCCGAGTACTCCGAGCCGCCCACGGCCCGCGCTCCCACCGCCGACTGACCGCCCGGCCGGCTCTCCATCGCATCGCCCCCGACCGCCCCGGTTCTACCTTCTCCACCCGCCTGCGACGCCCCCGTCGGCGGGTTGAACTCGATCATGTAGCGCGGCTGCTGCGCCTGCTGCTCGTCCTGCCCTCCCTCCACCACCGGCGGCAGCAGCTGCTGCGGTTGGCAGCTGTCGACCGGCGTGTTGTTGCCGGAACCGGGCACAACCTGGGACGCCTTGCGCATCATCGGCTGCCGGTGCACCTCCAGCAGCGCCTCGTACTTCTCCACCAGCTCCCGGTACGGGTTCGTCGGTCCCGCGCAGTCACTCAGCGACAGATCCAGGCTGTCCGGTTTCGCCGGCGCTATCTACAAACCGTGGACGTGGCGTGGAAAGAAAACGACACATCAGACTTCGTACCATTCTAATTCACCCACAGTGTTCCTACTCGTTTCTCCCTTTTGAGCACATTTTAGACATTTCTTTTCCGACTCCGTGGCAGTCTGTTCAACAAGAAACTTAAAACGCGTCTACATACAGTACCACAATCGTTTCTTGAAGTGCTTTAAAATTTAAATAAAACAGTATAAAATTAGTGAAAATACCGTGAAAGACTATACTTGACGCGGGTTCAATCTTGGTGCACTTTTTTTAATAAATATTGTCGTAATTTTACTATTTACAAAAAAATATCAACTTAAAATATACAGTAAAACATTTGTTTACACTCGCGTCGAACAATGTTATTTGTTTTTGTTTTGCCGAATGTAAATAAAAATAAATAAAACATGTTATCCCACAAGTGCGCTGCTAATGAGCAAGTGAAAATGTTTTCACTAATTTTCAATCAAAAGTCCTTTAATTAAAGATTTTTTCATTAGGAACTGTGAAAACGGCATTGTTTCCTTCGGATTGTTGTTAGGTTTGGTGCTTTTTACGACTTTAATGCATATTTTGAAGCGAAAATATTCACCTCCAAGTTTGGCTCACAGTCCTTATTATTCACTATCTGGATTATGACGCCAAAACGAAATTAAATGGCTTCTACCATCAAACGAAATTACAAAACTCAGGTCAGATATCGCTCAACTCTCTCAGAGCAAAAGGAATCATTATTTGAACAAAGTATTTTTGTTTCCAAAAGTCCTGTCGAAGACTTCGAAACTGAAAGGCACCCGCAAACGAGTCCTACCTCCTGAAATCGCTGCAAGCGACGAATATCGTGCGTGGTATGTACAAATGAAACAAAGAAAGTCTCTAGAAGCTAAATCCGCTGCAAAACATTATTCAATTGATTATTTGGATCTTCAAGAATTATAAACTTAACAGTTTCTTACTTATTTTACTTACATTCTATGGTAGTTAAGTAAATCAATCTAAGGCTAAGGCACAATTTTCTTAACTGCGCCAAGTACGGTGCTTTCACGGTGCTTTCCTGAAGAGTGGAACTGACGGGCGAAATATCTACAACAGTTCTAGACAAAACCAATTTTAACTCCTACCACATCATTATCAAATTTAAAATAAAGATCTTTAAAATCTGTTAAATAATTGCCACTTCACGATCTACAATTTTGCGAAAAAAATGCTGGACACTGCGCTCCAACTGTTTAAAACCGTTTGGTTGGCTTGGTGCCTTAACAAAGGTAACACAGAGAGTAAAATAAAAACCTGTTGAACAGACTATTTCATCTATTTCTTCCATTGCCTTAAGGTTTCGCGCTACTACTAACATTTGCCATCGTATGCGGTTGTTATTATGACTCAGCTCTTCCGCCAGCCGAGCCGACGATCCGTTGGTTCATTGTGCGGGTTTACGCACTCAACGATACGGGCTTAGAACTACAGCTACAAACTACACATAGAATACAATATTAATCATACAACCTAAGGTACACTTAAGGGAGGGTGAGTGGAAGGGGAAGGGGATGTGGTGGAGGTGGTAGTAGTAGATTAATTACGCATGTTCAATACTACAGCTACGTACAAGAAAGTTAGGGGGATTATCTTTAGTTTTCAAAAGCAAGGCCCTTATTCCGATTATCACCTCGGGCTTAATTTAAATTTAGATTTTAAATGGAGATTGACTTTCCAAAATTGTTGTGTGTGTGTTCGATTGGCAGGACATAGTTTTTATCAAACACAAAACTAGTTTCAAGCTTGAATTTTGTGTAACTTCAGTGATTTTCAAAATAAGGCCTATTTATGCCCTCGGTTTATTTTTTTGTTCAGTTTTAGTTAAAAGAACGGTGATCTTTCCGCTTCGTGGAGTATATTACAATTTATTATTTAAAAAAAGACACTCTCCGTGTGTGTTTCCTCCCACGCATCGACTCGATGTTACAGCTGCCCCTCCCCGCTTCGCGGGTGAAATGCACACTAGGTTCGAGGTTGTAAAATTGTCAAACATGACAAACTACCGCATAAAAGAGCGCTTCCTGCATTGGTCGGTGTAACAATTTTGGCTCGTTTTGTTTTTCTCGCATTCTTCTTTTCGTCAATCGATTGTACGCTTTGGGGCAGCTTGTAACATCATCGCGTTCCGTTCAAGTTTTACTCTCTCCTACCGGTGCCATCGGGTTAACAAACAAAATTGAACGCAAGGAGAAGGAAAATCAAACAACTATAAATTAATAAATGGCCATCCTAGTTTTGCACAGGTAGTTGCTCCGAAGGTGTGTTTGTGAGTGTGTGGTGTGTGAGTGTGTGTGTGTGTGTATTTATACATATATGTGTTAGGGTGGGTGTTAGCTACTCGTTCCCTTCGTCCGGTCACGTCCGGCAAGCGGGTTTTGGGTTTCCGCCCGGGGGTTCGCCGCCAAACGTATTTACAGGCAGTTCAGCTGCTCGTACGTCGGGACGCTTATCAGCTGGTGGATGAGAAGCGCGGGCCGGTGAAAAAAACTTAGTATTCGCTTGAGGATGGTGAACTTGCGCAGCACGAGCAGCCACAGTTCGAGCAAGAGCCTAACTAGATTAACGGGCAGTTCATGCAGATATTTGGACGAGTGTGCACATATTGAACAAGACTTGGCCTAGAATTAAACAAACGAGAAAATAAGAAACAAAAACAAAACAAAAAAACAAACAAACCAAGAACGAGAAAGAGAGAGAGAGAGAAAGAAAAGTGTAAGATGACACACGCACGCGCGCACACACAAACACACACACACACACACACACACACACACACACACACACACACACACACACGTGCACCGGAAAGAAGGAAATCAGACGAAAAACGAACCCCGTGCTCACTTCCGGTAAAATATACAACCACACACAGAGACGCGCACAAACAAACACAAGCAATTTTCGCAATTTTCCCTGGCCAAACGGACCACTTCCGGGGATAAAAAAAACCCTTTCTTTGTTCAGCTTTTGTTGTGCTTTTTGGCAAGTTTGAATAGTAAACTTTGGAGGTGCGCGATACACGAGTGCGATAGAAAACATTTCCATATACCTACTCGCCATCCGACGTGCAGAGAGCGTCTATCATAGGAAAGGAAAGGACGGGCAATATATGGTGGAAAAGGGTGAGATAAGGGAGTGGAGAAAGGATAGAGTACCGACAAGGGGAATAGTTTAAAAGCCAAAGTGCGGCTACTTATATCATACATAGTGAAGGTTTTTTTTGGTTAAGTTATAGGTATACAGTACAACAGGCAGAGGCAAAGGTTAGTAGCACGAGTACCCGGAGTTGGTGAAGAGCAACTTGTGCCCGTAAAAGAGGGACGTAGTACCAAGCGTATGTCCTAACCCCCGCATGTCTACAGGTCGGGTACGGTACCTCGAGGGTGACGGAGGAGCAGTACATCCGCGGCGTTTCCGTGTTGTTGATCAGCTCGAGCAGGCTCGTGTCGTCGTCCTCCGTGCCGGTGATGATGGAGTCGGTGTCCGGCTGATCGTCGAATCCGCGCATGCAGCGAGTGCACACTTGTCCTTGGCTGGAATTGAACAGGGAGGATAAATGAGTCTATATTCTGTATATGTGTACCGTATGCGTGATAATCGTTGCACCATTTAGCGATAGCAAAATTTAAAATATCCTGAAAATTTTTAGGATCTAGTTATTTGTATTTATTCAAAAGGGAAACGTTTGAAAATGTTTTTACGCAAAATAGTCGTTGACTGAGATACCATTAGTGGCCATTATAGTCTCCACGCACTTTCGGAATCAGCTCCAAGTAATTGTAACTTGGATCAATTTCTCTTCAAAAATTGGACAATATTTTCCGGAGGCTTTTCATACGTGGGTGGCGTTTAAAGCATGCCTTGGTCTTCATAAAGCGCCATAGTGAATTCAGGATGGTGGTCACATATCTGTGGACTAAAACATAAGATCTTCCTGCATCAAGCTTTGAGTGCGTTTCCAAGCAAATTTAACGGTGCAAATTTTATCCGAGCAAATTTTATCCATGGAATTTAACGGTGGACATTTTCGTGCGACTATTTTTTACAACTTTCGAGGAGGATTAACTCAGCAGCAGTGCATGAATGAACTTAATATGAACTAGTGTTTATCGATGGTTTGGGGAATTCAATCGTGGTCGGAAGTCCCTTAAAGACGACTTTCGTGAAGGTCGTCCAAAATCAGTTGTTGTGCCGTAAAACATTGAAGCTGTGCGCGAACTGATATTGCAAGATCGTCATGTGAGCTATCGTGAGATAGAGACAACCTAAGGTATTAGTGGGATTAGCACACACTCAATATTGCATGAACATTTAATTGTCAAAAAAAAAACAATATTCGTGTTGGATCACACACAATTTGTCAATCTCTCAAAAAAAGGCTTGTGTCGATTGGTTGAAAGAAATGCTCGAAAAATACGATCACGGTGCTACAAAATACGTTTATGACATTGTGACAGGTGATTAATCGTGGATTTATGCATATGAGCCGGAAAGTAAACAGCAGTCGACTGCTAGGGTGTTTCAAGATGAGCCAAATTCAACATAATTTGTTCGCGCACGAAGCACTTTCAAGCAAACGGTCGCATGGTTTTCCGGAAAAATGTCGAATGTATACATGTACGGTTTCGGAAAAATGTAGACATGTCGAAACCGTACTACAATAACAATACAGATTGGTCAATCCTGAGTGGGAAACAACAATTTGGTTGCTAGTTGTCTGCCAAGAAATTCGGAAACCCAACCGCCGAAGACGGATCACTCTTCACCACGACAATGCGAGCCCTTACACATCGGCTCAAACAAATGCATTTTTAAGTATCAAAACACCGATTTAATGAGTCATCCGCCATATAGTCCAGACTTTTCAACAAATGACTTTTTTTTATTCCCTTACCCTTCGACCCCTGAAAAAGCGGTTGCTGCATTCATAATGCATGTTTTGGAGATACCTCAATAATGGTGGAAAAAGTGCTTCGACAATTGGTTCAACTGCATGAAAAGTGTGTGGGGAACATTTTGAAAAACAATAAATTGAGTTTCGATGATTAATATTTGTTTCTGTTCTCTTATCCCGAAAAATAAAAGGCAACCCTCGTATAACGGTCGGTTCTAGTATTAAATACTAGAACGATTGTGAATAACCTCTTGACAGTAAAGAGGATGGCGACATTTTTTCGTCCTAGGACAAATCGCTGTCGCGTGGGACAAATCGCGAATACACAGGATTGAATGAATGCTTAGGAAAGCCAAGGGTTTGTATCCCCGGTTAATTCGTACGATGGTGCATACTTTATCACATATACGATAGAGTCTAGGAGTGAAGTGAGTGTACCGGAATTCGGCCAACACCGACAGCTCGTCGTGCACCGACTTCATGTCCTCGGCCGTGTTCGCGTGCACGAGCTTCGACTGCAGCAGCTGGTTTTCCTGCGCGATCGAGGCCAGCTGCTCCTCCAGCTCGCCCACCTTGCTCTGCTCGGACAGCAAACACCGCTGCGTCTGCTGGAGCTCCTGCGCCATGCGCAGCATCTCCTCATTCTCCTCGGTCATGTGATACTCGTCCACCGACACCGTTCGTCCCGGTTCGCTGCCATCGAGTGCGTCCTCCGCGGCCGGATGGTGCGCCTCCGGTCCGTTGGTCGACTTCGGGCTGGACACATTTGGCTTTTGACACTGCAAGGGACAGAAGAAACACAGCCAGCGGTTAGTAGTGGGCGCTCCAGAGGACGCAACATGTCTTACAGATTCGGTCGCTTGTCTACTATCCGGTCCATCCCCGTTGCCTGAGCCCTGAGTCGGGCAGGTGGCGGTGTTGGTGGTGTTGGCGTGAACTGTACTGGATTTGGCGTCTTTCGATGCAGGGCTGACCAGGCTGAAGGTTAGCTGGGGTGGTGGTGGCTGCTGCGCACCGGCCAGCCGTTCCGTTTGCTTGCTCCGTCGTTCCGCCTCCACCTGGCGCCGGGCGTCCTCGAGCGATCGACTCAGTTCCTCTACTTTGGTTTCTAAGCTCTCAATATTACAACACAGCCTGAAAGTAAACCCAAACACACCTCACTGTTAGTCACACACCGGACGGCTTCCTCCCCTTTCCAGGACATTACTGCTTGACATGTTTCTTCTCCGCCTGATAGTCGAGCGCCAGCTTGTACTTGTCCCGCTCGAGGTCCTGGATGCTCACTTCCAGCTGCTCGTAGATTTTCATCCGCGAATCGTTCACCTCGCGCAGGGCGGCATTCTGTTTGGTGAGGTACTGCAAAAGGCAACGAACGTTGCAGGGAAAAGGGACGGATCAATCGGGTGCCTTGGTATTCATTTTCATTTCATCCCAAATGGAAATGTCACCTGCTAGCAACTACATCTAGTTTAATCTTTCTGGCTTTCATTTATGTAATGTAAAACTCTCAACTGTTGGCTTGTAGTGGTGGCTGGGGTAATACGCACCCCTGAGGCATAACGCCCCTTTTCCAATTTCCAATATGAAAAACGCGTTCCAGTCATAAAACAAGGCATTTCCCTGCAAGAATGAACTAAAATATGGTCACCTTATGAGTTTGAAACCCCTACACAATGGGGAACTTGTATGGAACAAGCGGACATTATTAGTTTTAGAGAGAATCGGCAGACTTTTCGCGATGTTTTGATATTGTATGAACGTGTTTTACTCAAAGTCAACATTGTAACTATGCTACATGCTTTTAAGTACT
>KE525195.1:541666-554395 GCA_000441895.2 Anopheles sinensis | reverse complement strand
AACGATTTTGATTTATTGGAGATCGTATCCGATGTTATCTGTCAATAACATTGAATTCTATAAATTCGGAATTGTGGTTTCCATCTTTAAAAATAACAAAATTCATGCACCTTTGTTAAAATTTTAGTAATAACAGAAACACTTGTGATTCTGACATCCGATAAAATATCATACGACAAAGCACTGACACTAGCGGAATTCGTTCCAGACACAAGCAATATCAGGGCACTTTGTACATTACACGTTATTGCAATTGAACACGAAGATACAACGTTGACGTACCTAAAAATGCTGAACATCGCATGTACACGCAATAAATATGTTTAGGAAAGTTCGGAGGGTTAACTTGTTTATTGATCTTTGCAGAACCGAAATTGTGTCTCTATTCTGTGATCCTTTTTTGATGTTCATGAAATATGTTTAAAAATTTCCTTTTTTATCGATCCCAATTGAAATTTTTATTTCTTCCTTTTTTTAGATGTAACCATCGACCTTTCATAAGGAACAGAGATTTTAGGAAATTGGTTAAACCGAAAAAAACCCCACTGTTGGAGCCACTGTGCACGTCACGGGCCACGAAATCGAATCCCAAAACCCTCCGAGGTCAACTTCCCGGCGGAGTGGCTGATTTTCGATGAACAACGGGGAGGGAGGGTGATTAACCTTCCGGTGCGCAGCCGATGCGTACATTCACGAAGAAAAATTAAAAAAAATAAAGGAAAAAGGAAAAAGATACCATCCAAGGGTGAAAGCCCTGCGCCGTGTCATATGATCTGCCAAAAATGGCTCGGGCCGGGAACAGCCCATCGATTCTTTCTCCAGAGTCGACGACACCAACACACCAGCATTGCCGGCTGGCATCAGCTGTAGCCACCGACATCGCCAGACGACATACTGCGTATATAAGTAACACAGAAAATTTTTAAGGGATTGAATCACCCCTGTGTCCATCGGAAATCGAAGGACACAGGGAGGGAGAAAGCGATGTTCTGTTACAAAAAGAAAAAAAACGTTAAGAAACCGGAGGGAAATGCGTCGCCGGTTTGGGTGGAAAACTTCTGCCACTCCAAGCAGGAGGGTTAGGACGATGGTTTGCCGAACGGATGGGATGGGAAGGAGGAGAGGGCTTACCCTGTTGGTGCAACTGTAGCGCCATACAAAACCCTTGGATGAATCTGTTGCCTTTCCTGCGAAAAACAAACACGCTTCACTTTGAATAATGAATAATCATAAAGCAGGGGTCGCCAATGCAAAACCCGGCCCTCTAACAGATTTTATCCGGGACGTAATAAAAAATGTCAGTGCTATACATACGAAAAACCGATCTCAATTCTTATCGGATTTGTTCACAATGTCAATGCTTGTTGTTATTCCCATGAATAAAAATTGAAACTGTTCTACGAGATGTACAATATCAGGTGACGGGCTCGTATACTTTTTCTTAGACTTTGTCTATCTTATTTGGATTATTGATCCTTCCTAAATGTCCGAGGCTTGTGGGTCTCGTTAAACATCTGGCGTCAATAACTCGTTTCCTTTGCATCCAAAATAGCTGCATTTAAGGAATACAATTATCATACCCAGTACTAAACAAAATAAGGCTCGCAAAAATGAAAACTTTTTGAAGTCATTGAAGTCAGCAATTAATGCTGAGAGTTGCTGCGAAATATTTTAAAATAATTTGAGTAAAAGATTCATTCCAAGAATAATATTATAAATTACGCCAGTAAAACCAAGATTTAATTTAAAAATAATTAAAGTAGGGAACTAGCATCACGTACATTAAAAAAAATGTAGTTAACAGTACTACAAACCAAAATTTGTATGCTGGAAGAAAATTCCAGTTCCAGTATGAAACAACAATAAAATTCAAAATAATTTATCTCATACATTATACTATTTAAAAAGTTGACACTCCATTCGAAAGTGTTTAGTGTTAATTTGAAAACATTTAATTATCGTTTAAGGTATCCGGGCCGCGCTTTCAGGTTCTTTTTCATCGTGTGGCCCTTTTTAGGAAATGTATGCCAAACCCTGATATAGAGAGTTAAACTGTATGTACTCAAGTTCAATATCTCTAGGATCTCGAGGATAAAAAAAGCCTAAAAGCAACGCAAAAACCAACCAAAATTCGGCACGCAAAAACCAACCACATAGTGGCTGACGGGCATTTTAGAACAAGACACGAAACTCACTCGTATTGTACTAATATAGAGGTAGGTTGTAATGTTTGTTAAAAATAAGCCATAAGGATGCTTAATCTATTTTTTAATGGTTTAAAAACAAATCTTGGCATTAGTTTTACAACCAAATTTTATGAAAAATGACTGTACTACATTAATGTTCTAAAAACGCCAGCTGTCATTAGTTGTAAAAAGTTTTTGCCTTATAAGTATATGAAAATGCGTCATGAAAATTATAGTAATATTAAAAACTAGTTCTTTGTGATGCTCAATCTTTGCCTGGTCGTCGAAACCCGAATTTGAAAAAATTATATACAAATATAATCGAAAAAGATTGTACTAAAAAAGTGTGCTAAAACCGCATGACAGTCAACGTGTTAATATAATCGTGAAAGGGTATGGCATGGCCAGATAACTCATAGGAAATAAGTTCAAGCCTATTGCACTCCGACCATTCCGTAAGTGAATTAAACGCGATTCAGGCCTACAAAACCCCCTCTGGTAAATCCGCACATCATCCGTTGTCCTCATGGCACTCGCCATTTCGCTTCCCCGAATCGATTGCTCTGGAAAGGTTTAACGTAAGGGAATAAGAAGAATCACAAAGAACACGAGGTGTTAACGTCGCTGGAAGACGTCGTCTCGCTGTATTGCTGACGCTATAACCGTGTGACGTCGGGTATGGGTTTCGTTTGGCTCCTGCCCTCGGGTGCCACGACGGCAACCTCCATATCCCCTTATCGAGCGCCGGGGCGGACTTTACCAGTCTCCGGCGCCCAGCAACCTTTAACCCTCGCGGTGGTCCTACCTCTATAGCGCCTAGGGCGACCCGCCGCTGCAGCGAATTTAATCGCGAACGGCCTTTGCATCCAAGATCGAGATAATGGGTATCCGATTAGATTGCGGGGCCACGCCAGGCTAATTGCACCATGATTGCAGGCCACTCCATTCGGTTGCCTAGCAGAGGCTAAGATATTGCGCCTGATGTCACTGATTGATCGGATTGGGGAGATTAAACGGAGACGTGGGCTCTCCTCGGGAATGGGGTGTAGGCAACATAGGTTCAACGGTGGCAGATTAACAGTCTCGCGGCGGGCGATTATCGGAACTCCCCACGATACCAGACGAATATAGACATCGCAGAAATCTGGAGGAAACCGGGAATCGTGCCACATCCCGGAAAAGACCTTAAACCATCGTCACGATCGTCTTAGTGGTCTCCGCAGAGGAAATCCATAGTGAGACGGGACAACCGATCGTAAGGTGCCAAAATGATGTCACTGCTTTCCACTTCTAGCTCTTCAAGACCGTTGCCTACCTGCCGGTTGGGTACAACATTTACCTATTTTGCATTTCAAACACGTCGGGCACTTGCGATGATGGCATTTATTTGGGCAGCGATGATTTCAGCCTACCCGGCCAGTGACATAAGGCCCCGCATTCTACGGCGGAGAAGAAGGTTCGTGGCTAGGATTTATGCAATCGGTTGCGGGCAAATGTTTACCGCTGCATGCTTTTTTTCCATAAACGAACGTTGCTGTTGTGCGCAAACACACCCGCCGAGCGGTCAAGGTGCGTCGGGATCTTTTATCGTTGGTGACACCGACCTCGCACGGGCGACTTGAACTTTGCTGAAGAGCTAGGCGGTTGAAAGTGGTTTTGCAAATTGACCGTACAAATCTCAACAATAATGTTCAAACATATTTTCTTCTCGCACGCTTTCCAAACACTCGGTTAACGCGATTGCTCCTAAGCCAGTTTTATTTTTAAAATTCCCCGAATTATAGCCGACATAGTTTTCAACGTATTTTCTTTTTGTTTTCAACATATTTTTATCAACATCTTAGTATAAAATTAGGCATTTTTTCATTCATAATTTCACATACAACTCATAAATAATGGCGTGGAGTGAGTTGACACTTCTACACTTTCAAGACGAATGACCAAAAGGTCAAAGTCGCTCAAATTTAAAAAAAGTTCTACACTTTCTACATATTTTCAAAATACTATAATGTGTTTACACTAGACATAAAAATTGTTTTTTTGATTATTTTCAATCATTGTGGACATGCAATAAAACATTTAATAGTCCAGGGATAAGGAGGGAAAAACGCGTTCCGAGGAACGTTGGCAGTGCGTTTGTCGTATCCAATGGATGCTATTTGTCCTGCAGCAGTCCCAAACTGTTTAAAATTACAGATTGTGGTCTCGTAAGTCCAAGGGTATAGAGCTTGTTTTTATGTTTTTATGAAATGTTATCGCCCAAAATTCTATAAAGGGTTAACCGCGCGTCGAAGAGACAACCATAGAAAAAATATAGAGAACGGATGATTAGGTCTTGAAGAACCTTTGAACACTACTTACTTGATCCAATATAAGTGGCAAAATTGTCTGACATTTTTATCCATAAAGACTGGCCTTCCAGGATACCAGATCGAACTCCTATGTATTTCTTTGAGTGGACATCTATGATTTTTAACAAACGAAACAAATCGACTCTGACCCATTTTTATGCCTTAATCCTTTGAATTTTAGTCGTGCGTTTGAAAGTCCAGTCGTGCAAAACTATTGAAGCTGGTGAAAAAAATGATTGAGGTGTTATTTTTGATAAATATACTGCTCTTTAATTTGATTTGTTTATAAAAATGTTGTCTTGATTTAGATTAAAAAAAAATAAACCAAGAAAATCCGACTAAGTGTCATGAAATAAATGATCCTTCAATTTGTATGAGAAAAAAACCAACCGGCTGGTAGGCAACGGTCTTGAAGAGCTAGAAGTGGAAAGCAGTGACATCATTTTGGCACCTTACGATGAGAATATATTGGGTACGAATAATACCGATTAAGGTGTTAAAACTTACCAATTTAATTGTTTCACAGTTCCATGACTAGTCATAGACAAATGTTAAGTCTTGGTCTTAGTAAGTCTTACTTATGAATTGAACATTTTTAATCACGGGAAGTTCATTTTGACTTTAATTTGAAATACCAGACTTTCTTATAAGATGTACCGAATCCTCAATATGATGAAAAGTAAATCTTTGAAATCATGTTTTAGGGCCAAAAAATTGATACATAATCCTCAAATATAGGAGGAAATTTAGCATATTTTTTTTATTTTTCTTAAACCATCAGCCTTTGATATCCCTGATTATAACAGGAGGGTAAATTTAACCCAATTTTAGCCGGAGTGTAAATCGGAGCTTTTATCTGCTGAAGATCAGATTTCGAACGACATTCAAAAGATTAGTACAGATTCAAATAATGTCTTACTTGTGCCTTAAGGACTTTTCATCATATGTCATATGACGTCATATGTTTACGACGAAAACTAGAGACACAAATCGATCTCAACGTTGGGCTTTTTCATTCTAAACTGCGTTCCAAAATGAAAAATAGAAACAAAACATATATCTTAACACAAAAGAAAAGTATTTCAATTCTGTTTTTTTTTCAGAAAAAGAATGTATAATATCGTTAGATAGAGATCGTAAGTCCAAAAATAAAAAATAAACTTAAGTGTCCCATAATGATAGCCTCACTTTAAAATTCATTCAAATCAAAAAAAAAAGACTAGCCAGTTCCTTGTTGGCAAAAGTAGTTTGTAGTAGATAAAAACCGGAGAAAGAGATGAAATTAATGCATATCGCTCTAAATGCATGTCGAATGGTGATATTGGTATGCTGATCAAAAGAGTCGCTGAGCTCATTATGAATGGTGTGTAATATCCCAGTTAATATGGGATTCAGAAGTCTTCTGGTGATTCTCAAAAACATTCCCCGCGTGATAAATGGAGAATTGTTAGAGTCACTTCCAACTCAATCAAAGGTTTTTACAAGTTAAAAACTAGTTTTGGTTGAATCTTACCAAAAACATTGTTTGGAAAATACTCAATTCTTGTGCTGGTGTTGGGTAAAGGAAGAAAATACCAGCACGCAAACATCACCACAAAGTCGTCAGAATGGGGTTTGATTCCAAGCATAAATGTATGTGGAGAATGTGAATTCGAGAAATTTAAGAAGATACGTCTTTATCAGTTAATACGCTGGAAACATTGACGTATAGTATTCCATGAAGAATTTTCCAAGAAATCCTAACGAAGGACCTACTAAATATAAAATCTAATTTTCATCCATTTATGCTATTTTTATTTGTTATTCAATTAAAACCTTAAATGAGCCTATCATTTTGGACATTACTGTTTTCAATTTCTTGGTGCCAAAAGTAGTTTTTTTGCAGTGTATGTTTTTTTGCTGGTATGATTATTTGGGTATGGTAAGGTAATCCCTTTTGTCAGTATAATTGATATTACATCTCAAAACAGTACGGATCGCACATTCCCTGATCATTGCTCGTTAAGAGTTATTATTCTCATCTCATGTTGAAGCCATCAGCGCAAGCTAAGTAATGCGAGAAGGTGTGTTACTGACGTACTCTCGCGTTCCGGAACGGGTAAACATTTAAAATAATGTTTATCAACTATCTACGGTCAAAGCGCCGACGATAGTTATAATCGTTCTCAGGTGGCCTCCCACGGAAAATGTCACCCGGGTGTTGGGTTCACTCCCCTAGCATACGACGTGCAATGGAAAGGATAACGGGACCTGCACCGGAAAAGCGTAACCTAAAACCGACTGCTGCTTCTTATCGGGGTGCATCGGGCTTATGTTGTCCGTGCAAGTGCGTCTCGGAAGTGCCTGTTGTTATTGTTTTTAAACTCGTAACGGGCTCGTGCAGCACGTGCAGCCGCCGCAGTGAACCGTGTAAATCAAGGTTTCTTAACGCCGCTCGCCAAAGCGCACACAAAGTGCGCTCCAACCGGGACGCAAACGCGTCAAAAAATGTAAAATCGTCCGTGCGAACAGCGAGTTTTATTTACGTAGACGCGTCGCATTCACCCTCATGGTGTACGCCAAAACACATGTTGACAAAAACTGCAGGTGACATTAAGCAATTTCTTTTAAATTTTATTCTATCACATGATGAATTTTTCGTCAAATATCTGTCCCAGAAAGCACGATTTAAAGCTATGCTGATCTTATTCGAATGACTGTTGGCCTGTGAAAAGCCGGGAGACTCCAAGCGTATGTTCTGAAGACCTTCCAGAAAACAAAAAACAAACTACGTTGGCCAAACAAAGGGCGCAGATATTGTACGATAATTTACTGCGCGGGAAATCAGCATGCGTAATCATGGACGATGAAGCATACATCAAATTTGATTATAAGAACCTTCCAGATGGTCAGTTCTGCACGATTTGTACTTGACAAATTATTCAAGATGTCGAAAAATCAATTTGGAAATCGGTTAAAAAGTAATCTTATGCCAAACAATTTGCGATTGCGGAATGCTTTCAGATCCATTTGTGATAAACAATACAATGACAGCGGATGCTTGGGTTAGGGAATGAAAGCATTCAACACCTACAGTATTGGACAAAACAAGTGCAACTCAAATCGAGCAATCATAAAAAGCATCGCCAAAAGCTAGCATAGATCTTTAATATATGATTATTGCGCTGGTCAAAACAAGTGCAACTTCTCACTTTCTTCGACTTATTTCTCTAGAAATGTTTAAAAAAAGGTGAAAAAGGTTTCGTTTGTTGATCAAAGTGTTCTTTCTTGGGAAATTGTACCATGATAAGGTCAATATTACATAATAAATATTGAGAAAGGTCAATACTCATGTTTTCCCTATATTCATGTTGTTAGACACCAAAATGGCTCCTGACAGCCTTAGATCAGGGCTTCGAAACAAAATAATCGATAATAACTAGAACGGAATGTCACATAAAACAAGTTGTGATAGATACCAATCGTGAAAAATTGACCGTTCCAAGACTGTGCTCAAAATTTCGTTCAACCGGGAAGATTTCTGTGGACAATAAAAGTGGAAGACCATGGTCCACCTCGTTCAAAGAGGACTCTATGATCGTCAGATCCTGTTCAGTCTTCCTTCAAGGTGCAAACCGATTTACAGTTATCTGTTTCGGACCGGACCATCGGACGACGTTCTGTTGATGCCGGATTATTCCCTGCAAAGAAACCTCTGTTTTCACTTAGGAACCAGAAGAAAAGACTCAAATTTTCTCAATCTCTGAGATCTGCCGAAAAGGCGGACGGTTCTGTTCAGTGATGAGTCAAAGTTCAACATCTTCGGAAGTGACGGGATTTGCCGTGTACGTCGACCTACTGGCAAATTTTTAGATGCAAAATACTGTCAGAAGATGGTGATGCATGATGGAGGCAATGTGATCGTCTGGGGATTTTTTTCAGCGAACGGCCTTGGTCCAATTCATCAAATCTATGGAATCATGGACCGTTTATTGCACAATGACGTATTTAAAAACATTATGCTGCCTCATTCTGAATAAAATATGCCATTAAAATGGATATTCCACCAAGATAACGACCCCAAACACACCGCCTAAGAGGTCAAACAGTGTTCTAAGGATAACCAAATTATGGTGACGGACTGGCCACCTCAAACTCCAGATCTGATCTCTATCGAGAACCTGCGGTAGATCGTGAATCAGCGAATTGATCGTGAAGTTCTTCGAAATAAGGATCAGTTTTTTACCCAATTCCAAAAGACTTGGGCAGCAGTTCTACAACCTGATCGACAATATGCCCCTCGCAGATGCGAGGCCGTAATTGAAAATAAAGGATTCTCTACGAAATATTGAAAGCCAAATAGAAATTTGGTATACAACACGGGAGTTTACTGGTTGCAAATTTTTTGTTCAATACTGTACTTCCTATGAGCCTGTTTTGGCCCAATTTGGCATCAGTACATCATCCGAAAGATACAATAGTGTGGCCCAAAACAGACGGAGGCGGAATTTGTTCCCAAGCAGATGAATCCGTCAAACTGTCCTCAGGCCATCTCCATAGAATTGTGTAATCCTTGGCAATGATAAATTTGTTAAAACATGTCAAAGAAACAGATCCCATCAAAGAACTTCAAAAAGAGTGGAAAAAGAACCCTAAATTTGAGACAAACAGTGTGTGCTGAAGCTAATGATGTAAGAGCAATGTAAGAGCAAAAGTTCGTTACTTGGCTTACAATTCAATGGAATTTGGCAATGTCTACTAGAGTCATATTTTGACAGCTGGAAACGTTACATGTAACGTGTGTAGTTTTGCCGCTCAATGTAAACCACAATGTTTGCATGCGTGTTTTTGCTCTATGCAAATGATATCATAACGCTCGCGCTGAGGTTGATGCTTCCGGTCAACCAGTGGAGGCTATTTGAATGTTACGCCAATGTCAAACAGGCTTGTCGCTTGTTTTGTGATCCGTCGCTGCCCGCAATTTCCCGCCGTAAAACCGTGTCTCCTTGGCCTCAGCGAATGACGGTCCGAGTGAAGGGAACTCGCGCAGCCCTCCGGTGAAGATCCCAACGATACCGCGCAGATAGCGAAGGACATCCAACCACGCAACACACACACACACGTACACATGCGCACGCACTTTTCCCCGGGGCTTGACTTTGGTGGAAAAATAGGAGCAGCTTCCTTCACTTTCCTTCGGCTTCGGCAAACTTACCTTGAGTGTTCCACTTGCGGCAGTCCTTCTTCGTGAGCAGCGACCATTCGAAGGTGAGGTCGCTGTTCGATGACATGTTGGTGGCAGGCTGATGGCGGTGGTGGTGTTCGGCGTCCGGGTCCAACGGACTGTTGTCATTTGTCGATCTGAGCTGCAGTTTTCGGGGTAGGGCTCAGGGTTTCCCGGGCGGGTGGTGGTTTTGTTTTTCCCGTCGTTTTCTTCCGTCGTGTTTTCGCGTATCGCGGGCGAAAACACCTTTCGCTTTTTTAAACCCCGGGTGGGCTGTTGTTGTTGTTGCGAACCGTGTGGTCTCTCCGATTTGCCCGGCGTGGACACCGACAACGTTCGTTTAGGGGGAGACTAGAAAACGCGTTCGAAACTAGAGGATTTTTTTTTTTACAAAAAGAAACGACACTTGTGCACTGCAGTCTCGCTCTTTCTATCTCGCCGCCTGATGCCGGTTTCTCGTTGTTTTTTTTCCCCCGGTCGCAATTTGCTGCTTTTCTTACTAACTGTCCCTAAATCCCCATTCACCGTCGTTTGCAATAACAGTCAGATTTTTCTCAATCGGTCCAATTTAAATACGCGTTAAAAAACATTCCGCACCGTAAAAAACGTTTTATCTGGGACGTGCGTGTTGGTCGGACGTCTTTCGCAAACCGGAAATTTCGTTTTTTAATTTAAATTAAAACAAAGATCTAAAAACACACTTGGGCGAAAACGAAACAACGCCATTCCGGGACGCTAACTGAATGGATTCACAAACGAACAAAAATAAAAACAAATGGAGGGTAGGAAAAAGGGTTTGTTTAAAAATATACGTGAACTAATGCAGCGAAATAGTTCCGAATGTGGCGTCTGGTATGAGGGTATTAAACCCTTTGCTGTGCGCGCGGTTTGAGCCTCTCCTCTGAGGTCCTTGTGTTTTTGTCCGATCTGCCCGAACGTGTACGACGCGTGTTCGTCGCACCGAACACTGTGTTTTCCTTCCTTCGGACAACCAACAACACTGCGATGATTACTGCGAATCGCTCATTGAGGTCCAACCCGCCTTCTGTCGAGCGGTGGGGGGAAGAAACTTTGCACAAAGTGTTGAAGAAACAACACAGCACACACTGCAAATGTCGGCGGCCCACGCGCGGTGTTGGTCACGCCACGGAAGCCTTACTTCAGCAGCTCCGGCACCGGCCTTGAGATGAAGTAATCATGATTCGTCAATTTGTCCGCCGCTGTGCGCTGGTTTCTCCCGCGGGGCCGGATCGGTGCTGGCTTCGCTGGCTGTGCGATTTGATAGATGGATGAAGAAACATATCGATGATAGAGGGCATTGATAGTAGCGAGCGAAACGGACGACGGTTAGGAAACGGCCAGCAGCGCGACGGAATGGGCAGACGACAGGGCCGGCGTGCCACGACGTGTGTCTACGGATGATGGCGCAGGTGAAAGCGAACGGGGTTGGGACGTGGTGTCGCTGTCGTGGTGTGCGGTGGCGACACGGTGGCTGTAAAGAAACCTCAGCTCGCAAGCCGACTCCGAGTATGGCCGCCGCCGCGGAAAGGTCATCCGTTCCACCTATACTACGACACGGGGCGGATGATGCCGACATCGAATGACAGTCCCGGCCAATCTCGACCCCATCAGCTGCAGATCCGTTGGTAGTGGTACCTCGATCGCTTTTCTTACTTTCGGTTTTATCTGATTTTATAAATTCCAAATCCACCTGAAAACCACTCGCCAGACGGACGGGCGTGACACGACGGCCGATCATTTGCCAACAATATTGCATGTTTCCCCACACCTTCTCCTCGACCAGCGATCCGGACCAATCCCGGTCCGTCACCTTTCACGAGCCGTGCAAGATGCAGTTCATTGCTTCCGAAAAATTCACCCGGCGGCTTTCTCCTTTCTTTCCACCAGTGGTGGGGGAGGAAAAAGGGAAGCGGGGGGGCTACCGAATTTGATAGCTACAATGCAAGAGGAGAAAAATACAACCTGATCCGGTATTGCCTATCATCTATCGGGCGTAGGCTTACACACCTTCCCTTGTGCTGCACTCGTTTAAATCTCCATATTCCGCTTGATCCATTCGCTTTCTCGCTTTGTTGCGTTCCCTTTTCCCTTAGGCTCGTTCTTTCTCTCTCTCTCACACACTCTTTCCTTCTTTCGCCTTTTCTCTCTCCCTCTCTCTTTCCCTCCTTCTCTCTCTAACTGCCTAGCATTCTTTCTCAACCTTAACCGCTGCAACGCTGCAGGAATCCAGCACTAGTTTCTGCATATTTTTGATTTGCGTTTCGTTCCCTTTTTTCCGTTTCGCACATGAGCTGGTTCATTGATGCCGAGGAATGCACTACCACCGATTCGTGGCACGGGCTGGCACCGTGCTCTGCGTGTGTGCCTTCCGCGGTGCTGGCCGTTTCAAAATGGGGAATTGCTTGCGAAGGTGCTTGTACTCACAGCATTCGATCACACGACAGACAGACGACGGCTTACTACTGACCGACGACGCGCTAGTGGACCCGCATAGAACCTGTATACAGACTTGCGATCTGCATCCGTTCTCACACTCTCTGGCTCTCTCCCTCTTTCACAACCACAACCACACGATAGCACAGGATGAAGGGCCCATGAAGGGCTTTTAAGTAGCAGGGCGACGATATTTCGGGCGAGCTTTTTTTGGGGATCTTACGGTTGATGTTGTTGGTCCTTTTGGCTACACGGCTAAGACACACTACGTACACTAGGCGCCCACTACACACCGTCACCGATCCCGCCCTCGAACACAACACGGCCTGAACACAAAAATGCACACACAGGCTTTGACAGCTCCCTCCGAAGCGCCTGCAGTTTCCAGTCTGTCAAATCACGCTGTGCGGCGAGACTACGGTGCTGCTGAGTGCGCTGCTTCTTGGCGCTTTTTGGAAACCTGGCTGGTCTGAGACTGTTGGGGGGCTTTTCCATAGCTTTTGCGATAGACGATCGCTACCACTCTCTCTCTCTC
>KE525195.1:507719-541646 GCA_000441895.2 Anopheles sinensis | reverse complement strand
AAAAAAGATAATGATCTTTATCTGCTTTCTAACGATGTCTTTGCCCTAGATCATCTGTGACGCATTAGTTAACTGAATTTAATTTAACTTTCCTTAAAACATGTTTGATGTTTGGCCGTACAGCTTGAGTGGAAATTGATATGCTAAAGTGAAGCGCAAATACAGATCGGAACAGAAGCACCGAGTTCATTCCTTTGAACGATATGAAAAATTTTAACAAGTGATAAACGAAGCAAAAAGGAAGTAATGTACAAAACCCATTAGTGTTGTACAGGCTGGGAAAGTTGTTAAGTGGAACATCTCTTAAAAGGATACTCAACATTTTGTCACGAAAAAGTAAAAATCACCAGCAGAGTGGCTAAATATGTTCAGTTGTTTCAGATTGGTGTTTAATTTGATTTTTGCACTGGTTTAAATAAAGCTTAAACTCAAAATGGATATTCTCAATATAACCTAATTTTTCAATGATTACTTTTTTAATTCATGATTTGATCATTTATCTCAATTTTTAAATTCATTGAGGCATCGCAACATGGTCATTTTATTCGGATAATATGATCGGGAGTAACGGAGAATTGGTGGTCATTTAATCGACAGTAAAAACTTAACGATTCCCGGCATGTTTCATTCAAAGTTGTTGAGTGGTGAAGAATCGAGCAGAGAACAACATCCATAAGATGAATATTCAAGACGCGTGATCATGCTTCGACAAATCCTACGAAACCAACCACCTTTTTTTCNCTCTTTCACTCTCTCTCTCTCTCTCTCTCTCTCTCTCTCTCTCTCTCTCTCTCTTTCACCGACACCACCACGCGCACTTGATCGTCGGTTCTTCGCTCTCGCGATCTCGTGGCCGAGGAATGTGTACGAAATAAAACAATATTTTCCCAAAACGTTCACAAGCGACATTCCATAGAAAACCTGCACCGCGCTAAGCGTGATTTAAAAAAAAATGGAAAATGTTTGACCGTTTCTTAAAATCATAAAACTACGACCGACTAGACACCCTCCGGTCTGGAGGCGGGCGCCACTCGATCTCAGTTCAGGTGAATTTGTTGATTGAGCCCGTTCTCTCGCGCTTTCCAAGTTTTGACTCTCCTTCCTTTGCTTCTTCTCTCGAGCTGAGCCGCACCCCGCACATTTTCGGCACATTGGCCAGAGTGGCGTCAAACAAACGGGGTAAAAGTTAAATTAAAATATTGCTTAGCTCAATCAAACACTAAATCCCTATTGAGTCAAATAAATAATTGAATATACGTATCAAACAAGTACAGAATTGTTTTTGTTTGAAATCCTTTGAAGGTCAATAAATATAGAGAAACACCTTTTTTTAAATATGTGCATATAACGTAATCATTTTATAAAATTGGGCTGATTTCAAAAATTCTTCGTGCACAAAAACCACCAATCCTAGCAATTTGCCTCTGAAAGCACTATCAAGAGTAACATTTATTTTGTGTCCAAAACCAACATGTGTTTCAGACAGCGTTAACATTTAACTTGATTGTTACTAATTGAGAAACACTTTGTGTCCGCAGAATTCAATTGATATGGTTTATTAAATATTTTTAAATTCTGTCACTAATGTAGAGAGGGGTTCAAGCTTCTAACAGAAGTCTAGTTCCGACCGTGCTGTGGAGCCGCGCAGTGCAACAGAAGCTGAAGCGAAAGTTGTAGGTAAGGTGATTTAATCTTTTTTTCTTATGGTGGGCAGACCGCACCAACTGGCAACATAATTTAACACGTTGACTGCCAAGCAGTTTTAGCACACTTTTTTAGAATAATCTTTGTCGATTTAATTTGTTTATAACATTTATTAAACACTCGGTTTTCGACATCCAGGCAAAGACTAACCTTCCCAGAGAATTAGTTTTTAATATTATTATAATTTTCATATTGCATTTTCATATATTTATGAGCCAAAAACTTTGTAGAACTTACGACAGCTGGCTATCAAAAATGATAGCCATGGTAGTCAACGTGTTAAACAAACTGACAATATATAGCCATTGTTAAGCAAAAGCATTGAGCCGGGCCAAAAGAAACGGGTGAGATGTTCACAACGAACGTACACAATCTCAAACGCATGATATAGTCCAATAATTTTAAAGCCAACATGACGCGGCGCCTGGGCTACGGCTGAAGTTCCAGCAACATAATAAAATCCAACACTCTGAGCAACATTTTTATGTCAAGCATAAAAGACAGTTGTCTAAAAACGATAGTCGACGATAATAATATGGTTTTCTTTATAAAGAGTATCCCTTTGAATTGCGCCAAGCTTCTTAAACGACCGTAGATCTATGCCGCCTAGCAGGTAACACATGTTGTATTAGCGAGCTGAGCTGGAACCTTTACAATTCAATGCCAAAAAAAGAGGTGCCTTAGAGAGCTGCTATACTATGTTTTATGCTAGAGTTGTACGGCTTAAAAGCACTGCAAATATAATGAAACCCATAAAAATAAAAATAAAAATTTTAAATCATTAAAATTTAACGAATTGGGCACAAATCTTTCGTGATCTTTCTATTGACAAATTATGTTTTTTTGTGAGGAAGCATTTAGAAATTTTTCTTTCAACGTGAGCCATTTGTTAATATCGTACCGAAGAAACATGTTTTATTTTGCTCGGCTACAAAGTAAGCTTTGAGACTTTTATTCCAACCCCTAGTCTACAGTGCGGCGACCTGCCGATCGCAAAGTCCAGCAAGTGGAATGGTCCAACGCGGCCGTGCGGTTGTTTACTACTCTCACTCTTTCTCTCGCTTGTGTATGTCACGAGCGTCTTTTGCGATCACCTGGAGTACGTGCGTTCGCATATACTTTCGCTCTCTAAGATACTTTCTCTCGCTTCACCGTGCGCTGGCCGCTCTCGCTCACTCGCACGTGCTCACTTCTTATCCGTGCTGCGTCTTCGCTGCCTTCCTTTCCCAAGGCTTGCGTAGGCACGGTGGTGCCTCCAATCGAGCGCCACCTTAGTCAACGTGTCTTGCTGCGCGGACCCTTCTTCTTGGCCACCACACCAACAGCATTAGCGCAACGACGCAGTTCGATGACTTTGGGTCTTATTTTTTATTTTTTGCCTTCTGCTCCCCATCTGTTTTCGTCGTCCGGCACGGTTGTGTACTAATTCCAACGCCGCACCACTACTACCCGCTGCGCGAAATGCGCGATGAATGCACCAATTTAGTCATGTTGAACGGCCGAGGCCCCGAGGGCGATATGCTGCTCGAGCCGCGCACGCAACCGTTTGCTCGAGACGCTTTTTACGTAGAGAGTTTGTTGGCCAGTGGTTCCGAACCCGCGGAAAAATATGTTCTACACCAACAACACACTAGTGGCGTGTTCGGCCGACGTGGGCTTCCATCATCCGTGATGATCTTGCCAGATGCGACACAGCGTCACGCCACAACAAATCGGTAAAGATCTGCTTTTTATGCCCCACTGTGACGACGGACAGCATTGGTGTTTGCGTCACCATATGTATGAGTGTTTATTTTTTTTGTCAATGGTAGGTGCCTAAAACATGTTCAAAATTAAACCCTTAGCGTTTAACCGATGCTTGAAGCTTGTATCAAATAACACTCGTCATTGTATCCCCGTCATCCCACCGTGCAAACCAGAATATCGTGTTCCTGATGCTGTTTGGAAAGCCTTATATGGCTTCGATGAGTTTTTCATTCCCCCTCCTCCCTACTCCCGTCGCACGCTCGACCAACCAGGAAGTGGGAACGGACCCCAAAAACACTTTCGACAAAGCCCGTTAACCAAATAAGGCAGAAATGTCCTCAAAAACGTCGACCGTTTCCAGCGCGCATTTAATTGTCATTATCTTTGATGCCCTTCTCATGCTGATTATGGGTTATTACATTGGTGCGGACTTTCGAGCACGGTTGGACATTGGTCGAAAAACGAAATCGACTCGCCCAAGCGCGCACACACACACACACACTCGCTCACGTGCGCCCGTTGCCAAACGAAATGCCAGCGGGAAAATCGGTATCTTATCTCAGCGTGTTTCGAAATTTATCGCAATTTGATTATAACGATAAAACGACGAAAAATGCCACTCGCGCTGCGTTTGGCCTTGCAAAATACATCGTTCCGGTGACAGCGCAGGAAGCGGAAGGAGCATGGAAAAAAAACAGGAAGAAAACAAACATTAACTGACAACTTAATCTAACGGGCATAAAAGGCGGTGGGGTTTGCAACGCAACCCTACGTCGAACGGACACTATTTTCCCGTTAGCTGCACCACTTTCCACGTTTAGGTCGCGCTTTTACCCGGATATCAACCACGCAGACCGCGGGAAAAACAAATCGCACACGCTCACGCGAGATTAATCCGAATGACAGCGAATTTATCGGTTGAATAGTACGTTGTTTTTATTGCCTTTCGAGAATCCGTAACGTCCCTCGCTCTTCTCACATCCTTGCGCGAATCGCTACCATCCGTTTGAGCTTGCTGCCCTAACCTAGAGGAGCACGGGATCTGTTCGCGAATTCCGTGCGTCATCCTATCCGGTCCGAGCTGATGATATGTCTATATGCACGTCGAGTGTGAGTAGGAACAGGGTGGTTCACTGCAAGCGATAATGGATTCGATGACATTGAGCAATGCTTGTTTTGGAAGAATGCAGTATCCTCCTATGTACACATATATTAGTATTGTTTGAGCTACATGACGATTGTGCGTGTGTGTCTGTGTGTGTATGTTTGGCCAAACCAAGCCTGAGGAATGATCCCTAAAACCCTACGGTAAATAGACGAATATGCGAACGACACTAAGCGGTCCCTAATAAGCCCGACCGAGTGGGTCCCTAAGATGAGCTGAATGCATTAGAGGTGTATGCAACATATATTTAGATATAGAGTCTAACCAACAGCGGGTACACAGCGGGTACACACGAACACTAGAAAACAGTACTGATTAGAATAAGGTGGCTCCAAACCGAACGCAAGGAAGGATAAACAAACAACTAAACAAAAAAAAAAATGTAAGAATTTGGGGCTTCCCGCAGCCTTAACCGCAGCCACATCTCCTCCACAAACTGGTACCGCGCCGATACGCTCAGCAGTTGTGACACTTGACCAGCCCCACCTCGTCACAGTTCATGCACTTGAGGGCGATGAATTCGGCGGTGAAATGGTTGCGATGGATGGACTTCTTCGAGCCGCCGCAGGACGGACAGGGCAGCAGCCGGTAGCCACCGCACACCTTGCACATGTAGGGCGATTCCAGGCACTGGAAGAGAAAATACCGAGTTTGGGGGTGAGAAACGATCTTGGATCCGAGGGTGAACCTGGACTACATACTTTGTATGGTTTGAGCATTTTCCGCAGCTCGCCGCTTTCGTTCAGCCTTTCGATACATTCGGCATCCTGGTGTGGTGGAAAAGAAGAGAATCCGGAAGCGAACGTTAGCTTGGGGAAAGTGCTGGAGCGCTGCTGGCGACTTACCCCGATGTGCTGGCCGTCGACGAACACCTGCGGCACGCTGATGGTGTCCGTCTGCATGCGCTCCCGGATCTCCTGCTGGTACTCGTTGCTCATGAAGATGTCCTTCTCCTCGAACTTGATCAGCAGCGTGCGCAGGATCTGCTTGACGTTCATGCACTTGGTGTACGTTTCGCGCACGATGCCCATGCTCGTGCTGTACACGACCACCTTGCCGGCCTCCTTGTCCTTGTAATTCTGCGCGTGCCGGAACCCGGAACCAGGAAACGAAACGAGCGGCCAAAGCGAAAAAGAAAAGGAACCATGTGAGTTGGCGTGCAGAAGCAAACAGTTAGTTTACAGTGCTGTTTGGTCCCGCTTTTCATGCCCTAATCGGAGGGCAGGTTTTCTCTCCCTCCCGAGATTCCTCCACCCTACCACCTTCCATCGGATCACCAGCGAATAAACGGGAGGAACGAATTGGCAATCCAATCAATCGTGCAAGCTAATATCGTTTCCGATTAATGCTACCCCGGCCGTCCAGGCGCTATTCGGTCTCGATTTAGGTCAGAGCCAAGCGCCGACCTCCATCGCGGCCTTAGTAGTCGCCTTCGGAGAAAGGCCGGGAGCGGGAAGGTAGGCCACAGGGGAGGAAGACAGCCTGATCCGGTTTTTTTTTAATGACCTACGGTGCCCGGTTGCTCCGGTTGCCCGGGCGAAGAACGGTCTGGAAGTCGATTCCCGAAGGCCCTGGAAAAAAGCGTTGTCAACTGGGCGAACCGGTTCGGGTTCATCCCTCCATCGGCGTGCGGGCACAGCAGTACCGTTACCGCCTGGCAGCACGACAGCCCGAGGCCCAGGTGGCCTACTATTCTAGCGAGCAAGAAAGTTGCAGTTGAAAGAAAACTAGGCACGGTTTACTTTTTGCCGATCCTGAACTCCGCGGCGGCCCAGATTGGGCAAGAGTTACAGTTTGCGTTACGGACGCAAAACAAAACCAAGCAAACTAACGCTACTCTCGAACAGGATGCTCCCTAACATCTGCACTCTCATCTATTTATCGGCCGTTCGATGGCCGGGAAGATTGGAGACTCGCGGGGCCGGGGCCTTTCTCGGCGCGCTTGTTGATTGTTTTTCGTGACATAAATGTTTTGATAAATGACAGCGGCGAGCTCGCGCAGTAACGCCTCTTGCGCCTCCCAGTGTGTTTGTTTGCGCTGGGGAGTTGTGCAACGTGCGTAAGATGCTCCATCGATTAACATACATACGCGGCCGTACGTAAGGCGGCCTCCACTTGCTGTAACCGCGTGCGGTGCGGTGACTTATTTGTTCACCGAACCACGCCACACAACGCCCCCGCGGCAGTCGAGCTTTCCAAATCGAGGCCAATCGAGAAGGGGCGACACATGTCTATTTTGCCAAAAAACTTCAGCTGGTTACCGGTGAAGGTGTCACTGGATGCTATAACCACCGGCTGGCAGGTGAAAGGGGAAGCGACTGAGATTCGGATCAGAATTAACATTGTTGGATGGCACAGCGGGCGCCTTTTCCCGCTCGCCGCACTCGGTGGGTTGCTGTTTCGCCAATCAATGCCCCTCATTAAGAAGACTGCGAAGGTGGCAAATTATCAGCCGGTGCTTTGTTTTTGGTACGTGCCTTGCGGATAAGTACCCGATGTAATTTTAGCCACAGACACAGCCTCCTATCGACCACCTACTTTCAGCTGATCGCACCCGCGCTCACACGCGGGTAACGTGTGAGATTTCACATTAGCGTAATTGCGTAATCGCGCAACTCACTCATTTCACCCCCTTTAGTTGGAGAGTTTTTCACGCCTTCATCACCAGATCGCAGATTTGCCTTTTCCCGTTGCTATCTTTTTTCCCCCCTTCGTTCCAGACCACCCCGCAAAAGTGCAATTGTGCAATTGTACGCGTCAAATCGGCGCCGATATGAGCACCACAGTGCAAGATTTTCGGGATGTGAGAACTAACGTACATGCACGTCGTCTTCTACACCAACGCATCCCGCGCAATTGTCGGCAATTATTGGGCCGTTTGCGCGTTTCAGCTTTTTCCCAAAACCTAACGAGCAGGAAGCGCAAAGGAATGGATGAGAAACGCATTCCCGGTAGCAGACAAAAGGAAGGCTCCAGAAGGCGATCCGGAGATGATGCTGATGGGCGTCGGGTAAGCTATCCCACCGTGGGGTGGAAAGATACGGGGGGGAGTGCTAGGTGTTAGGTCGTCGCGATAAGATTAGAAATTGTATTAAAACTTATTAGTCAAACCGCAGGGTAAGTGCGAATGATGGATAGTGGTTTGGGGATATTATCTAGAGTTAAGTTCCTAGGATATGTTTTGAGCTGAACTACGCGATACCAAGGGGTTGTCACGATTCACGACGCAAAAACGTGGCTTAGTCATGTTTGGTGATTTTATCTGGTGATAATTTCCTCGGTTTGACACCAAATGTCGGCTTATCCATCTTCTAGAATGTCAGCAAGGGAGACTATTCCAAAACTAGGACTAGGAGCAGGAGGAACTCGCAATATCCGCTGAGTAACGCTGAGTAACGCTGAGCTATTGAATGCTTACCTTCATGCCCGTTTGCTGCATCTGCAGGAAGGTGGCGATGCCATTGCGGACGCGGTTCTTGACACCGCGCACCGTACCCTTGTTGCTGCGGATGGTGGACGTACCGTTGCTGAGGTCTTTCAGGCCCGCGAAGCTCTCGTCGTCGTCCACCACGGACGGCGTCGTCTCCGGCGAGCTGGTCCCGCCCGGTGCGCCGTCCAGCACATGTTCGTGGATGTGGAACTTGTAGAACCGATCGCTCTCGAAGTGATTGCTGCGGACACTTTCCGTGGTGACGGAGCCGGCCGTGGAGCAGCTGCTCTGGGCGCGTCCCCCGGCATCACTGTTGATGGCGTGGTGCTGCAGGTGGTGGTGGTGCTGGTGCTGGTGGTTGCTTGATGCATCCGGTTGATCGCCGACGGCGTAGCGGCCCTGCATCGACTGCTCGAGGCTGTTGATTTTGTCCATCAGGATGGAGCGCGTGGTGGTCGTCGGCATTAGCAGCTCGAGCTGTTCTACCACCGACGATCCATTGCTCCGATTTGTCACCGGCTCAAATTGCTTCTGCTCCTGCTGCTGCTGCTGCTGCTGTTGCTGGTCCTCGTCGGCGTTGCAGTACACCTTGGGGCGACTCTCGCGGATTGCTGCCAGGAGCGAATCGGGCAGACCGCACACATTACCCGCCCGAAACGGGGCGGCTCGCCTCTCCTGCTGCTCGAACTCGCCGCCGAGGGTCAAGGTGCCGTTGCCGATGTCGTCGTCGCTGGGCTGTTTTGGCGGTGGCGGTGGCGGCGGCGTTGCGACTCTGCTGTGCTCCACCGGCAGCGATGGTTGCTGCAAACCCGACAGGTGCTCAAAGTTCAGTGAATCACAGCTCAGACACGACTCCGATCCGTCACTATCGCTCACAATAACGCTTCCGGCTGGCTGCTGTTGCTGCTGTTGCTGCCGAGCGGCAAAACCGTTTTGCGTCAAATCAACGTGTGTTTGATGTTTTCCGTCCTGTCTGTCTTGTTCTTCGTCACGTTGGTGGTGTTGGTCGTCGTCGTCGTCGTCGTCATTGCCATTGTGTAGAAGGTGCTGCTGCTGCTTCAGGTGCTGATGGGTCTGATTGTGGTTAAGTCGGTGAAACTCAAGGTGATGGTGTTGGAACTCGGGTGTTGTTTCCAGAGCCTGTTGATTGATAACGGCATCGGCCGTCGCTGTCGCTGTCGCTGTTGTCTTATCGCCCGGCGCTCCAGGACCGCCGTTGTGTTTTATCGGCAGCGCGGTGAGTGCCGCCGTTGTTGAAGGCGTTGTTGTCATCGACGACGGTTTGGACCCGCGTTGCGACATCTTTTTCGGCAGCGGCGGTGGCGTCAGCTCGATATCGCTGCAAGTGCCACTGTCGAGCATGTCGCTCGGTGAGCACTGGCCGCTGCTGCTCCTGCCGCTGCTGCTGGTGCTGGTGCGGCCGCCCCCCGTGGAAGTTGGCCGCGGACCGAGATAGTAGACGTACGGGGACGGGCTGTCCAGGTCGGAGGTCATACCACCGACGCCACCACCGGCCGCCACCGTGGCCAGCGTCATCGATTTCTTCTGCACCATTTCGTCGTCGTCGATCAGCGGCTCGGACCCCTGACCTGGCCACACTTCTCCGTTCGGGCTTGCAACCAGGGAAGTTCTAGCGTCACCAACATCAATTACTACACCACTCAACACCGCACTCGTGCAGCAAACGGTCGTGGCGAACGAACCGTGCTCCGGAGCTGCTGCGCTACTCTGGAGGTCTCCTCCTCCGATGTCGCCCACCTGTAGCTGCTGCTGGTGGTGAGCGGCAAACACCACTTCCGCGAGATCGAAAGTCCGTTCTGGACTTCCGCGCGACTCCTGCCGGTCGCCTACCACAACACTACCAACACCACGACAGGAACCACTACCGTCACTGCCGAAGGAGACGACCGTCACGACCTTCGAACTGGGACACTTGGGAGACGCAGCACCAGGCGCGCTCGCACTTGACACACTGACTCCACTAACACTCGACGAGGTCGCGAGACCAGAACCGGCCGAACTCCAGCCACCCGGAACGGTGCCACGTACGTTGCCGTCTTTGTTCTGCTGCTGGAGGTCTTCAGGCGCAGCGGGTTCGCCCTCCGGAATGATCTGTATCCGCACGACGTTACTGTTGGCTGGATCGGCACTGCACAGCACCAGTGGCGTCACCTTCGCTGCCTTCGTTGGGCCTTCCGAGTCGCTGCCGGAGCGTACGTACACGACTTGCTGTGGTGGCTCGACGCTGGCGACTACCGCTGATGCACCGTCGTTGATCGCTGTTGCTGTTGCCGCTCCGTGATCGCCGGCGACCGTGGCCAAAGTGTTATGGTTTTCTGCTACCTCGTCGAACTCGAGCGGGCACTTCTTCGCCGTTGTCGTTGTCGTCGTCGTCGTCGTCGACGTTCCCAACGTCGCTGCTTCTACTGCCTGGGCTGCTGGTGCTGGTGCTGCTGCTGCTGCTGCTCCACCAGATGCAAGTGCCGTTATAAACATCAACCGCTCTGCACCACCCGGCACCGCTACCTCCTGCCGCTCCTCCGCCATCGCTTCCTCGCTCGGCTCCGGATTGGGTTGGGTTCCTTCACCGTTTTCGCGCTTCACCTCCGCCACTAGCCGCACCGCTATCTGGTCTTTCACATCACCACCTGGCGCTGGCGCCCCTTCGCTCCCCACTTGCGCTCCCTCGCTGCCGTTGCTGCTGCTGCTGTTGCTGAAGTCGGTGAACTGTGGTTGTTGGTGGAGCTGGGGTTGCGCGCCGCTCAAGCTTGAATCGAAATGGGAATCTTCACTCGATCCACGGACCACCACCACCAGCTCCTTGACTTCCTCCTCCTCCTCCTCCCGGTTCGCGATAGTAGTTGTTGCTTCCACCGGTGGCGCTGACGCTGGAGCTTCTTCTGCCACCGCCGTACATGGGGTTGCGTTTGATCGCTGCAGGAGCAGCAGCACCGACCTTCCCCCCGCACTATCGCTCCCCAACGGCGTCGTCGTATCATTAGCATTGCTCTTGCAGCAGCCGTTGGTGGAGGGACCCAGCTCCCCACCGTCACCACCGCCGATCGCGTATACCGTTGTGTTGGCAAGAAAAGGCAACTCCGGCGGCTGCTGCTGCTGCTGCTGCGCTATAGCCGTTGCACTCCCGGCCGCGTCCATTTGCCACGGCGCGCTCGATCCTCTCTTTTCCTTTTTCGTTCTGCTTTCCCACCGCGAGGCAGATCGCTATTTATTTTTATTTTCGTTGCCGCTGCTGCTTCGCGCAATTTTCTTGGCTCGGCCGGTTGGATTTTGTGTTTTTTTGTTTTGGTTTTTTTTGTTGCCCGTTCGCTGCTTCGCCAGATTTGCCGCTTGCTTTCTTTCCTTTCACTCTTCGGGGCGAGATGGTCGTAGGGTTGGGGAGAAAAGATTTTGGAGTGATGGGTGGCGGGGAAAGGGCGCAGCACGCAGGGGTGGGGACGTTTGGTATGGTGTGCCAATTGGCTGTATTGGTGGGGTTTGGGAGTTTAACCACCTGTGGAAGAAGCAGAGAGAAGGAAAAATATGTATGAAATCTGGTGTTTGAACGCCAAACGTTCAACCCGCTGCACAGTTCGGCAGGCTTTGACGTTTACTTAAAACATCAGCACTAAAATTACAACACTGGTAAGTTCTACGATAGTAAGTCAAGAATTCTCTAGTTATTTTATATGAATCACTAATTTGCGCTACAACAGTTTGACTTTGTTGTTAAATATTGAAATAAGGTGACATCGTATAGCTAATCCTGCTCAAGTATAGCAATATTTAATAGTAATAATAAATAATAAAATAATATTTAGTCAGCCCATGCTACACTGTTCACTGAACCACCGTATCTGGTAAGCAGCTGAGCCAGAGATTCTCAATCGTACGACATCCCTCCCAGAAGCGTTCGGAAAACCGGGAAGCTATTGATGCAATCCATGTAGCATCAAAACAAACAAAAATTAGCGTAGTTTTTTTTGTGTCAAATCCGGATACGAGTGAACTTATGCTTTTTACCACAGTCAACTGTAATAGTCTGCACGAATTGCCAAATAAACAATCTAATAAATTCGACAGTCACGATGCTGTTGTTTACTTTTAGAAAGAACGTTTCACTTTCAATTGTTAGACTTTTGTATTAGATACAACAGATTTAAGAAGCTAGAAATTCAAGCTTTAATATTATTTCGATGCCCTGACTCTGGTTGTACAAGCCAATCCTTGAAAGTGTCCATATGATGGACAAGGGGATACCCGCTATACGAACAGAATAGAACATTTTTTGGCCGTGCACTTCCACGATTTTCATTCTGTTGAAATTTCTGCTAACCACTGTACGCAAGTAAAGAGAGCTAACTGATCTTTTTCGTGAAGAGTCACTTTGATTAGATTAAGATAACTCCGCCATTCTCAAACCTATATTGGGGTAAAAGGTGGGACTCATCATCATCATGATCATCTTAACCGATCAACACTACCTTCAAAATGACAATATAAAAATAAGAAAAATATAATAGCCTTTGCTTTTTCGACCAACCTTCCCCATGAACTCATGCAAGAAAGGCACCAGGGAGTCATGTTCATGTCTTACAACCTCTTCAGTATAACCATTATATAGAATAGAATTGCGGGCCGTGACAGCCGAGCCGGATAGGAAATCGATCTATGACCTCCACGGCATAGGTTCAAATCCCAACCGAGACCGAACCGTCCCCTGTACGAGAGGCCTGACTATCCACGTCAGGCTAGCAAAATAGACCTTTTTCAACCAAATTTTGATTCTTTTCAACTTTTATTTTTCAAAATGTGGAATAGAAATTGGAAAAAAGGTGTGCGCTAGAAAGCTTATACATTTAGCCACCTTAAAATATAATTTCATATTTTTAAGATAACAAATAACATCACAAATTGATGATTGCGTGTTGAAAAACAGGGGTCAAAATGACCCCTAAAAACATTCTAGGGATAGGAATGTTGGACCTTGTAATTGGTTAAACAAAACCTTCTGAAATGATTATTCTTAGACGCTACTTTGGATTTTAAGGCAAGCCTTTTTTATGAAAAAAAAATCAGCAGTTTTTGAGAAATTAAATGTGAAAATCGCGTTTGAGTCAACATGACCCCAATTTGGATTCTAGTGTTAACATGATCAATTTCATACAACAGTATTTATATCACCCATTTTCCTTTCGGTATATCCTCTCACAAAAGATGTAAACAAAAATGAAAACACAGCATAGGGCCTCATGCCTCCACCACCCTTCCCCGTCACTCGTTTGAATTGTATTAACTTTTGCTAGTTAATTTGAAAACAAACAATCGTTTGATAATTTTTTAGTTTATGATATAAGCGATATAATGATGAAAAAAACAAAAATTTATTGGTAATGCTTGAAACCACGGACCATTCGATAATCCTTTAAATCCGTGTAAGCTTCGTTAATTATTTTCTTTTAATAATGCAGAATAGGTTGAGAATCTCTGAGCTGGGTTTTGTGGCGTTCGCTGCTTCGCGCTCTCTTTCTTGCTACCTTTCTCGCAGGCCTTTCTTTCTCCTATGATCCCGCGGTGATTTCCAGAAAAAAAAATCCCCCTCGGAAGAAAGGGATCAAAAGGACAGGCAGGTAAAGAGAAAGATCCAGAAAGGGTGAGCGAGCGAAGTTTCATGCGGCGAATGATTATTCGGAGCAGGCACGAGGGCTTCGCAGGGCAGTGCCTGTCAGTATTTGGGAGTGCGTGTTTGAATGCGTTCAGAGCACCTCTGCGAAGATGGGTGCCCACGTTGGCGTAGGCAAGAAGAGAGAGAGATAGAGAGAGACGGAAGCCACCCCGCAAGGGGTGTGGTGTGTCGGGTGGAGTGGGTCGGGGTGCGATCAAGTAGAGGAGAAAGTATGCTACCCCCGTGAAGGCTGAGGGAAACCCCCGTCGTATACGTGCCGGGAAGAATGTAACGGCGCGGTTCCCGGGGGAAGAAAAGCGGGACGCCAGCACGGGGCCGGAGGGTGGGAAGAAGTCGTTCCGCACCGGAAGTGCGGAAGTAATAGTCTTCCGGTCGGAACGGGAACAGACGCGCAAGAACACTCTGGACATCTGGCGTGTGACAAGGCGGTGTAGAACAGCCGTTTGAGTGGACGTTTCGTTTGATCGGGAGTGATGCTGATTCATGGGGATGAAAAGCGGCAGCAACCACCGCGAGCACTGTTAGCCGTCGCCCCGCTTTCCATTCAACCCGTCCGGCGATCGCCGAATTTCATCGTGCTCCGGAAACGGCGGAAAATCGGGAGTATTTTCCCTGCGTATTTCCCGTGGGATGCTGGTTTCATATCACTTCGCTGCTGGCTCATTCTTCAGCCCGCTTCTAGCACAAAAAGGAACCGTGTCAGATGCGCTAGGAGCACATCACGAGAGCCATCTTCCCCCACCACCTGTCGTTCACCTGTCACACAGAATCCACTTTTCCCGACCAACTTCCACACTTGGTACCGGTTTTAATACCTGTCCACGGCCGCGGGAACGGAGCACCTAGTATCGCCTTAGGTCCGGATCCGGATTTCTGGAAGACGGGTGCTCGGTTTCAAAGCACTCACACACACACACACACGCGCGCACGCGACACGTCCTCGTCCAAGGGAAGGAAAAACAACAGGAAACGGTAGCACACCGCGCGAACCGCGTGTGGTGTAAGTAGGCACCTGTGCTCCGGTGCTCCAACAATTGCACAGTGCGAGAAATGAACTGCCGGAACGTCGATGCCTGTTGGGGGCAACCTCTTGCCACCTGCGCCCGAACCAGGACGGGGACGGGCGGGCAGTGGGAGAGAGCGAGCGAGCAAGAGAGCAGGCCAAGAGCAGGGGTCCAGTTTCAAACTCCGCGCACATACGGCACCGAAATGGAACGCGGCCAACCGGAGCCACGGCCTGGGGTGCCAAAGAGCAACGAACGGAACACTGGTGGAGCAGGAGGGAAGGCAACCACCACACCACCACCACTACCACTAGTTGAGCCCACAGTCCGAGCCGATTTCTGCCAGCAGTCGGCACGTACTTGATCGAAATACGCTGCGATGTCAAAAGACGCGCTACGGTGTGAATGTTCAAGCAGTGAAATGCAGCGAGAAAAGGGTGTACAGTGGGAGGAGGAAGGAGGAGGGTGCTAGCGAAAGCGGGACGGATGGGGTTGGAGGATATTGGTGAAAAGAAAAAGAAAGCGCCCGGTGGAGCGCGAGCTCCTCCAGGGGGAGCCATTGATACGATGCGTACGTTTTTCACCTCACGATTTGCGCACACACACACACACACACACCCCGCTTCGTCTCATAATTCGTTTTTCATCAATACATTTGATGGTGATAGCGCGCCCCGTGGAGCGATGCTCGCGATCACCGATCATTGTCGTCGCGGGGTTCGTCGCTTTTCGCTCAACTGTCCATTGGAGTCGTTTGTTTTTGCTTCGTTGCCTCTTTTCTCGCCGCCATTAAATCGAATATTGCGCCGGGGTGTTTGGGAAGGAAAATTCCACCGGAAGGTACCGTCGGGAGCATCCTTTACCCTGCTTTATTTTTATTTTTTTAGCGAAAAACGGGACTGCTTTCCTTCTGCTGCGAATTCCTAAATTTGTTTCGAGTGCGAGAGAGAGAGAGAGAGACGGAGAGACAGCGCTGACAAAGTAAACAACCAGTCCACTTTCGATTGTTGGTAAAAAAAAGCACGGCCCATTGGTTTCTATTTAATGGAGTTTTAAATTGATTTATTCTTTAGCTTATCTCACATCGCAAAAAGGTACCTGGCAACGTCGGATGGTCTACGACCGGGTATGCAAGATACCGTCAGAAAATCATGAGAGGTGGTTCCGTTTGGGGAAGCAGTACAGTACACTCCCGGTTATCCGCAGCCAATTGCCGGGGTTTTATTTACTTTGTCACACGCTCGTTTAAGAAGCAAATCATAATTTACGTATCGTGTCTTATAAAATTTCCTGCTTACGGCACTGTCAGTTCCCAAAAGACACCGATCGCAATGTGTAGCCTACAACAACTCACAGTACTCCTTTTCTTTAGGCCCATATGCGTTTCTATTGCAACGACAGTTTTCCTATCAGACATTTTTAAAGAGAAAGTCGATAATGCTTGTATGCACAAATTGCAACAAATCAGCAATCGGATGTCCAGCATATTGCATATCGTCACACAAACTATGCTTACCGATAATAAAAGAAATGCAGAGGAAAAGCGCGTCGAGACGAACATGCTTCTGTCAACAAGGTGTTAAGTAAACAGGTCTTCGGCCTATTTTGATATCATTGGTTTGCTGAACAATTTGTGGATTATTACAGCGGATAATCGGGAGTCTAGTGTATCGCGCTATACATCGAACACACCTTATATTTCACCCGGTTCATTTGACATGTCCGAATCGTCCGAGTAGCTGTAGTACGCATTAGCCTTTTTTCGCTCCCGTCGTCTGCTTTTGGAGCTACTTTTGCCACCCGGTCGGACGCTTTCGCTGTGGCCCCCCTGTGCGGCCCCACCTGCCGCCTCCTCCTTCTCTTCCTCCGCGTTCCTACTCGTCCCATCGGTGGCCGATGGGACACTTTCACCGGCGGGTTGACTAGCCGGCTCCGGCTGCGGCGGCTCGTGACCGGTGGACGCTTTCGAATCGTCGTCGTTGTCGGCTGCGGCGGCCGTCGTCTTTTGCTTTTTCACCAGCTCCACCAGATACTTGTAGCGGGCGATGCACTCCTCCTTCGACTTGCCCGGCACGCTGCTGGCGATCTTCTGCCACCGGTCGTAGTTGGCCGATTTGGGATACTTCTGGATGGCGACCTCGAGCGCTTGCTGCTGCTGCTGCGACCAGGTGCTGGTGGCGGCCGCCGGGTCCGCGCTGTCGCGCGTTTTTGTTTTCACCTTGGCCGGCACCTGGCCGGCCGCGAGCGTCTCGGCCACGCTCGTTTCGGCCTGGTGCGGTAACCGGTAGCCGCACTCTTTCATCTTTGCCGCCATGTAGGTGATCTCCTCGACACTGCGCTGCATCATGTCGGCGATCAGCTCCCAGCGGTTCGCCGTACCGCCGGGGTACTTCTTCACCAACCGCACCAGCTCGGTCAGGTCGTCCTCCGTCCATAGGCCGCCCGACTGGGGCGGCGGTGCGGTCGTTTCCTTCGTGTCCTGCCCCGGCTTGAGAATGCTCTGGCTGTACGCGGCCAGCTCTTCGTCGGTTTTCTCCGGCACCAGCATCTTCTTTGTGCGCTTGCGAAGCGTTCGATTTTCCTTATCCTTCGCCCGCTGCTCCTCCAGCGAGGCCTGCAATTCGATTTCCTCCTGCTCGCTGAAAATCGCAACAAACCAAAAAATACCATAGATTAGAGATTTCCTGTGCAGAGTGCGACAGGGCCGGTTATAAGTACCGCTGCAGTTCCTCTTCCTTCAGCTTCTTTTGCTGATTGTACATCTCAAACATCCCGCGAATGGCTCCGGGCGTGCCGGTGATCGTACTCCACACCCACCAAGGGATTTGAAACGGAAGTGTATTTTTAATGCTCGGCAATGGTATCTCGTTGATCAGCTCCTCCAGCTGCACGTTGGTTTGCTTCCTTTTGTTTAACTTTTTCAGCTTACTCCCAACAATTTGTTCCTTTGAGGGAGGAGGAGAAAATGAACACCATCGAAAGATTAATTCAGAATTCCGAGCAGAAAGTCTCCCGTACTTACTGCCGTATATTTCTTCTCGACGTACGCAGCCCATGCCACGAAGTACTGCATCACGGTGATCACGACGAACAGGATCGTCGCGCTTTCGACCATGCCCATCTTGCGCACGTGCCGGTAGTAGTAAATGGCCGACTTCCAGTTCGGCATGCCCTCCTTCAGCACCTTGTCGTACTTTTCGCGCTTGGTCGGGTCGCGCAGGGTCTCGTACACCGACACCAGGTTGCGGAACTTGATGTTCGCGTCCTCCGCATCGTTCTTGTCCGGGTGCAGCACGATCGAGAGCGTCCGGAAGGCGCGCTTGATTTCGGCCAACGTCGCCGTCTGGCTGATGTTCATCAGCTGGTAGAAGTTTTCGTTCACCTCCTCGACCAGATCGAACAGCTCCATGTCCTCCGAGCCCCAGCCGTGCGCCGTCGCTGGCGTGGTCCAGCAGATGGCGGCCACCGACAGCACCAGAACGGTGCGCCAGACACTGCCTCCCATCGCGCCTGTCGTTTACCTGAACGGACCGGGACGGTTGTGCATTGAGCGGTTACGGACCGGAATTTTACGGCCGTCGAGCGAGCGATTCGGTGCCTGCTCGGTTTCGGGTGATTGCAATGAATTGTTTATACGTCACTTGTGCCTACGACACCGATACACTGTTGACAGCACATGTCACGTTCCTCGGGGGATATCGCGGTCGCTTTGACATTCGACATCTTTATAACAGTTTTTCCTATACAATCGCCAGCTGACGTTTGGTAGAAGAAAAAGTGCCATAAAGGCATAAATTCTGTTCGAGACGGCCATAGCGATAACGCACGTGCAATGGGTGGGTATGTTCGTGTTTCTGCATAATGCATGGGAAATTCCGAGTCGTTCTGGATTTTGCTTTTACTTGCAAAATTTCGTAAAACAAAAATTCATTTTTGTCAATAAAGGCCAATTTAGATGAGGCTCGGCACAAATTTTTATAATTTATTCAAAACAGGATAGGTTATGTTCAATGAATATTTCACTGAGATTCACTCAAATGAATTCAAATTATTCTCCGCATTTTTACAATTTTATATTAGCGGAATTTGGGGCAAGTGTATCACGTTAAGCAATTTGTTCTGTAACTCATTCAAATCTGTTTGCTTAACGTTGGCTTTATTTTTAATACAATTTCACACTATTTTTTTTTCACTTGTCGTTGATTTTCGGAAACATAAACGCAAAAACAGCTGTTGTATAATTGTTCTAAAAATGGTAAAAAAACACGCACTTCTTTGTGCTTCGGGGCAAGTGTGCCACCTAGCTTAATTTAAGGATTTAATAGCAAAATTAAAAATGTTAGCATATCTGGCGCTTGTATATGCCAAATAGAGCATTTCAATATATTTTATAGTCTCATAACGACCCAAACTTAACTCCAAACTGGCGACAGGAATTGTCTCCTTGAGTTTTAGTTATTTCGCGAGCGTTTTCACGGTTTTCCATTCTGACCGCTGGAAAACATCTTCGGGACGATATCCCCTTGTATTTAGGCACCATCCTGCTTCACTGGAAACTCAACAACACTTTTTCATTTTTTGGCGGCTTCACTCTGAAGAAGGCAGTCTTGCCCCAAAAGTTAACTGTTTTTTAAACTCAGATATTTCCGTGAAAAATTATTGATATTCTTGGCTGACCTCACGAACCACTTCCTCTTTTACTCAGCAATGCGTTGTGACACATGGCTACTCGATTTTTAGTTTTTATGTGATTTGAGAGCTTATTTAATTTGGTGGAAATATTATAAGATTACACGCCATTTTGATGCGCAGCATAAAATGTATGACCAAAATGCGAAAAGTGCCCTATTCTGTTTGAAACTCGTTACAGTATATCTAGTAAGAGGGATAGACGTATCTGTATACTCATTTGGTCATTCAATTTAATTTTAACTGAAAAAAAGCCAGGTGCCTCACTTGCCCCAAATTCCGCTATTTTATTTTATTTTAAATAATATTATGAAATAACGGAGAGTAGCTTGCCTGTTATTTTAGCACCATCTCCCATTATGTCGTTGTTATGGAGTGAATGGATCAGTTGAGTAGCAGCTTCGACCCCTGGTAGAGTAGCGCAAAGTCTTAAAATGTTTCTTTCATTTCGCATGCAAGACATGCACGTGAAACACCGGCAAAAGTTTAGCTTAACAGAAGTTGGTTCTCAATGGTTCTCTGTTTTATTTATTAAAAAGTATTCCGGTCGCATGAGCAGTAAAGAATACTAAATGGTATGTATGTTGGTTTGAAACGATGGATTGACTAGTATTGATTTATAGGTGTTTACATATGGGAGTCAAGCATGACAATAGCAACTTACTTAGTTTCTGTTTGCTACCTACCCCATCCGCTCCGCCCCAACAAAAAAAAACCCGATGCTCTGCGAGGTCGTCAGTACCTGCTAATGATATTTCGCGTATCATGATATCGCATGAGTAACACCGGCCACAAACAGAACGCATGCGGGCAGGAGCCCACACACACGCTGCAGTTTCATGCTCCGATAACGGTTGTGTCACGAGCAACAAACGTCCATGGGACGCGATTGTTTGGGGAGAGCGTCAGTTACTTGCACTCTACGTGTAGGGAGCTAATTCGTCAGCAAGCAATAGACAGCAAGCGCCAGGAAGCGATCGCTGATTGTCCACTGCCTTTTCAACTGAGTTATGTGGGGGTGTGTGTACGTGTATGTGTGTGGATGTGGGTGTGGGTTTGATTTTCTTAGTTGATGTTGTTTTGTTTGTTAAAAAGAAACAATTTGCAACTATCGATAACCTGTTCACTGGAACAACCTGTAATGGAACTCCAAATCAACGCGTATTTACAACCTTACATCACATAAACAAATGAACAGTTTGCGTTCAATTTCGTTCGTTTTAAAAATGGCAAGAATAGTTATTGTTTGTTGTGATTATGCTTCTCTACCGCTGCTTTTATAAACATTTGGAAAGCAGTATCCAACTGGGACCTAGTGTGAACCTACAGCGTGGAAGTTAGGATCGAGTTACTTGATTCACTGACGCGAGTCTCTGAACCTAGTGAAAACAAATTTATATACTTCTCGAGTACGCGTCTCTCGCTGCGATTGCAGTGGTGGTGCGTGTAAAGTTGGACAGACTGTGAACCAATGAAGTAACATTTGATTTTGCATGATTTTTAGTGATCCAACAGCTCGAGTGGCTCAATGCTTGTTCGTAGTATACCCTATACACGTAGAAATTATACATTTTGATTGAGCTGAAAGAATGCACGTGCAATGCAACGTAGGTTTGTCGCTGTTTGTTTCTTTTTTTTTTGTGCTTGTTTTCTCTATTCCTCATTTATGCATATACTACTTTTAATTGTACGCTAAAATTGTTTCATTTGTTCACTAACTAGGTTTGATTGGTTTTTCTTTTTCATTTATATTCTGAAGGATCATCGATTGCAGCGTGACCTAAACGTTACCTTGTTCTACTAAATATATAGTCATAAATAACACAATTGCTTTCCAACTCAAAGTCGCCACCAGCTTAACTATATCGGTTCCCTTTAAATAGTGTTTTCTTCTTTTTTACCTTGCTTTCTGTATGCCGTTTCCGTTGCGAAATGTTTCACATTTTGCACATTTAACACATCTTAATCATAATTTAGTGTTTTGTTTTACTTTCCCCTTGCTAACTGATAATAAGAAACGCTTCGAGAAAGATGCTGGAATGTCTGACCGAACCGAACCGATTTTATATTACATACAGTTTTCCCCATCCTTTAGACCCTTTGTTTGTTCGGATTACATGATTCGTTAAACAGTTTTGTTTTGGGGTTTCCCTAGAATTTCTTAGAGTGACTTTACCAACGATGTCCTGTTTTATATGTTTTTGTTAGTTTTTTTTGTTTTCTGTTGGTGCCTGTCTGTTTCCACTCCGCTACGAATGTTCCACCGTGCTAAAATACGATAGTGAGAAGAAAACGGTATTCAGGAAGTCAATCTACACGTCGGGCAGTGGTCCGGTAGGACGCTGTAGGGTAATACTGTAGAGGAATCGGAAGAAACTAGCAGTTCAGTTCGAGCAACCGTATCCTCCTTGCTGCTTGGAAGATTTCACTTTGGCTTGGATCATAGCTGCTCCGTTTCTTACGAGAGGGTAGTAGTGGTTTAGGGAGAACTCAAACTTCCTATTGGCCGAAGATCCACTCGGGCGTGGTAGTCGTAATTGTTGAGTCGTTGTTGTTTTTCTCTTCTGTGGTGGTAGTAGGTTTTAAAGTACTAATAGTGTTGCGTCATTGCGATGAGTGATATGAAATGGAAGCGTGGATATATCGAGCGGATACGCTGCGCAATCCGTACAACCGGAAGTGAAGGATTCTTAACCACCAGACCAGTGTGGAACCCTCCTACGCCTTCGCCTCGAGGTCTATGTACAGTGTCTATGCATGGAACAATCTCAAACACAACGCAAAAGGGGAAAGTGAGAGGTCAACTGTGGCGGCAAAGGCTGCATCCTAGTAATAACGGCCGGACTTTCTGGCATGTATGGAAGGTGCTATATGAATAGCGGATCAACGGAGCTGGAGCAATCCAATTTGCAAAGGATGGCGGGTACAGAAGGGGTTGGATACGGTGCGAGCGCTTCGAGGGTGCACACGTCTCCGATAGTGGAGGCAGGAGCAAAGCTTGATTCTAGGTTAAAGTTCTAGGTTAGGTTGGCTGAGGTCCTTGTACGCTACTACTGCTGTGTTTCTGTTGTTTGTTTGTATAGGTGTGAATGTTTGCGTGTGTTTGTGTTTAGGTTAGTGTACATCAGATTGTCCAGATCTGAGTGCTGGGCGACAAGGATGAGCTAGTGCCGGGTGAGCAGACGGTGAGGGGCGAGGGTATTGAATTTGTACAATTTAAGTTCGACGGTTTGGTTTTGCTCCCGTTCCACCGCCCGCCGCAGCCTCGGCGCACCAACAGTTGACGGGTGGGACGACTACAGCGAAACGAAATCGTTGCCGACGACGAAGAGACCGCGCTGGGCGGAGGCCGATTTGTCGTGTGCGTCGACACTGGATGCCACCGTGGCCACCGTTGGCACCTCCATCTGCACCTCGAGCCGGTTGACGTCGTCCAGCATCATCGTGGTGGTAGCGGTAGTAGTGGTTGCGGTTGTGGTGTGGGTCGTGATGGCCCCGTTCGATGGCACCGTCGACGTCGGGTCGTCCTGCTCGACGATAGTGTTGATATCCTGCAGCTGCTTGCCACCGCAGGCCGTCGGCTTGCCCTCGTCCGGCAGGGACAGCGTCGAATTGCCGCTGGCTGTGTACCGTCGACCCATATTGTCGTACTTCAGGCAGGCCAGGGTCTTCTCGCACTTGAACGCACTGCCGGCCAGTGTCATGGCCGCCGTAAGCGAGTCGCCAGCGTGCGTGCGGGCGGCGTACAGGGCGCTCGAGCCTCCACCGCCGAACGTGGACGTGGATGTTTTCATGACCTTGCTGCACTCGGCACACATACTGCTCGGCACCGGCACGGGCGACCCGGACAGCTCACTCCCAGAGTCGTCGCGAAGTGAGCCGACGGTCGCGTAATTGACAATGCCCTCGGTCAGCGGTATTTCGGTTGGCTGCGTGGACACTCCGACGGGAACCACGGCACCCTTGGCGATGGTTAGCCCGGGGACGGCTCCTACCGGGATCACCTGCGGCCCGGAGCTGCCCGAGCTGGAGCCGGAGCTGTGGCCGGAGGTGATGGAGCAGTCCCGGAGCGACTTCCGGGGCAGCGTGGCGTACGATGCGACGCTGATGGGCGAGATCTTCGGCGGACCCTTCTGGAGCCGGTTGGGGATGTTGAGCAGGTCCGGGTACATGTTGACCTCGGCGCTCTCGAGCGGGTCCTGCGTCACCGACACCGAGATGTAGATGTTGCTGATCGTCGGGTTGCCGATCATCTGCGAGCAAAACTCGGGTGGCGGGGGAAAGACACCCACGTTCAGCGGGTACTCCTCGCGCTTGGACGTGGCGATCGACTCGATCGTGATCTGTACCGGCTCCATGGCGATGGTGGAGTCCGTTTTGGTCGAGGGTGTCACGACGTCGCTCGCGCTAAACTCCTGCCGCTCGTTGGTGGTGATGCTGAGATCGAGCAGCTTCTTCTCCTGGTCGTTAAAGCTGACGCTGTTCTTGATCGTCTTCCGGCGGCGGCGCATTCGCAGTTTGCGCTTCACCAGACACACCACCACCGAGAGTGCCAGCAGCCCGAAGATGGTGCCGAAGATGCCGAGTATCAGCCCGAAGTACCAGAACGTCTCCGGTGTCTTGATGATCACTCGCTCGACGACCTCCGGCAGCACCAGGCTGAAGTTCTTGCTCGCGAGCCCGATCCGGTTGGCAGCCGTGCAGGTGTAGAAGCCCGAGTCGTTGTTCGTCACGTTCAGAATGGTGAGGTTGCTCCAGATCGTCAGCGTCCCGTCGAACGCGACGTGTCGCTCCGTCTCGATGATTGCGTTGTCCGCATCGACGTCCTTCCCGTTCACGTCCCAGCGGACCGTCGGCTCCGGGTCGCCCGCTACCATGCACTTGTAGGTGATATTGGAACCGAGGTCCTCGATCTCGTACTCGTCGCGGAAGATCTCCACCGTCGGCAGGCAGCCAAACTGGTCCGTCTCCAGGTACTCCCACGAGAGGCCCTTGAGCGCATACGGGCGCTGGCAGACCAGGCTTCGCCGGTTCAGCGAGCTGTTCAAGTACCAGTTGCGGAAGTCGCGCAGGTGGCAGTCGCAGTGCCACCAGTTCTCCTCCAGTATCAGCGTCTTCAGGTTCTTCATGTGGTTGAATACGTGATGGGGTAGCATCTCCAGCCGGTTGCGCGACAGATCGAGGAACTCCAACAGATCGAGATTGGAGAACGCCGTCTCCGCCACATACCGCAGCTGGCAGCCGTGCAGGTCGATGTTGCGTAGGTACGGCAGCACCGGAAACTGCTCCGCCACCAGCATTTTGATCGGATTATCGTACAGGTTGATGATGCGCAGCCGGTTGTTGCCGGCGAACGTCTGCTTGTCGAGCGTTTCGATCTCGTTCTCGCTCAGGTCGACCTCGATCAGAATCTTCAGGTTCTTGAACGCCTCCTGGTGCAGATAGCGTACGTGCGAGTGCTTCAGGTGGATCTTCTGCAGGTTGACCAGACCGAGCGAGGTGAACTCTTCCCGGTTGAGGTGCGGTATGTTGTTGTCGTTCAGCACCAGCACCTGTATCTCGGTGGACAGGTTCGACGGGACCGCCGTCAGGCCAACCCCGTTGCAAATGGCCGACTTCTTCCCGTTCGACCACTTGCAGCTGCAGTTGGTCGGGCAGCTGGCACTCCAGTCAGCACATAGCACGGTCGAGAGAAGAAATAGGAGCACTGCAAAGAGATTCAGAGCATCGGGTGGAACGATTGGTGAGCTAACAGATCGAACTATTTAACACCACAACCAACAACATTCCAAGCAGGTGGTGGAATTGGTGAAACGTATCAGAAACGCTGCGTTGTCTTACCTGTGCAGTAAAACTGTATCATCTTTAGTGGCCACTCACGGTGCTGATGCAGACGCATGTCATAGTGTTATACCCCCGGACCACCCTTTCGACAACTTGTTTCTTGCCCTTGCTGCTGCTGTGCCTGAAGCAGTGCCCCCTTGTCTTACTAGTAGATGGTTACAATCTACCGGTGGTTACAGTCCTAACCTGCACGGATATGAATTCCTTCACTATCGCTCTTTTTCTCACTCTCTTTTAGTCCTGTGTCTGTCGACACCTCTCGATATCGCTCTTTATCCGAGCGCTTCGGAGTAACATGAACATTCAACAAACTATTTGCTTGAAGCACAACACAATGAAGAATGAATCACAGTGGAAATTAAAAAAATACATCTGTGGAAGAAACGAAAAAACAACATGATATTACATTACTGGTGACGGTAGCCGAGGTTCCAAATCAAATTAATGCGTTTCTTCCTTTGCATTGCTGCTGTTCCGAGCGTAAAAGCAAAAATTGTTTGCCAAATTGTTCCTGCCATACACGTTGTTTATGCCTTTAAGAAATTGCAAAAAGATTTAACTATTCTAATTGTTTGTAGTGGTCACCGGAACGTTTGCTAGATCAATCTCCTCCTGATTTTTTGCATGTAGTTTAGATATTTATTTACTTATTTTTAGTGCAAGTATTGAAAGGTTGAAACGTACTTCAGTATCGCTTTACGGCAGAAATGGATGGCAAATTGGCAGCAGAGCGAACCGTCTGGGCAACAATATGCTTCTACGTATGGAAACGACTCCTTTCCACGGGATATTGCGCACTCTGCAAGGTACGCTTCGAGGTTCTTGGAAAATGGAAACCACACAAATCTATCCACCGTGCATGTGTCCGCACACCGAACCGTTCACCCAGCATTACTTACGATTCTCCCCCGCGACACACAACACGATATTTTCCCCCGATTTTGCTGCTGCTGCTATCCTCACGCCCTCACGGCCAAGCGGAAGTTTTTCGGATGCTGCGACGGTTACGGTCCCGTACTTTGGAACGTTTATCTAATCGGACGAAGGGTATCGCTTGCGGTTGCACCGAGGAGGACTGCTTTGCACAGGATGTTGGTGTCCTGGCCAGGCGGGATCCACTGCTCGCTCCCGATTACTCTGGATACGCGACGCAGCTCGAGAGCATCGACGATGGCGATGCTTTTACTTATTGATTGTGCTGGAGAAAAAATGATATGCGTCTGCGTTTGATTGTGTGCGGTGTGTGTCTTGTACGGGAAATTCGTACGGATCTGCTACGGCACGGAAACACTCTGGACGAACTTTTATCTAGTTAGTTTCCGCGCACCACAACCGAATACTCGCACTCCCACATTCATGCACTTGGAGCAAATTTCTGCACGAATTGTACGTTCGTGCTACCAAAAACTGGAAACGGTTCGTTGGTTGCTGCTGAAAATGATACTTGTTTCAGGATCTATAACGCTCAATGTTCACTAGATGAACTCATACATGCACACACACAACACACACTCAAATGCACAGTGGCATGTTTCTGCTGAACGTCACATCTCATTTACTTTGCGGTTGGTCAAACGTGTATAACAATAATTAAATCCGGTTAGATCTGGAGGACAAGGATCGGGTAGCGTTACTGCTTTTCGTAGCGTAAGAGTTTTTCAACCCTCAACCACAGCTTCAACCGTGCACGCAGTAACTCTGCCTCTGGACCTGTACAGCGCGACACTAACAACTGCTCATACACACATGCGCGCGCGCGCACATACACACACCGACACTCACGGCACCACGTAGCCAAACGTGTACGTATGGTGCTGAGGCAAGATTTCGATTTTTGTACAAGTTCCACTCCACATCACATTTTGATCCCAATCTTTGTAGTCCGAACTGCAAACCGAATGAGCACTCCTCTGGAACTGTGTCTCATGGAGGACCACTTCTTTTTCGGGGCTACCGAATCTGTTTCTTGCTTTTACGACACAGAAGTTGACTACGTTTACAGGGTTACATACTGCTTCTGCTGCGGACGCATTGGCTACGCAACCCCGAACAGGACTTCACCGACGTTGCGCGAGCAGTAGTGGTTCGCCTCACATCCCACCAGAGCACGCTAGTATTAGGTTTGCCCAACAACCAGGTTAGCGCCTATAGTTGTAGCTCCGAACCAACACTACCGTTCTGAGAAAGGGCCAACACCACCAACCGGGGTTCCCTTCCTTGCTCCCCCGGCCAACCAGTGACTTCAAATGGCATGTTATTTTCTTTCCGTTTGGGGTCGCTTAGTTTTGTCTTATTCGCTGACGAGATACCTCCTTGTTGCTCCACCGGGGATTACAGAATGTCAGGCACCGACAAGGATGCCGAAGCGGTATCCTTCGAACCGTGGCCCGTAATAAACTGGCAACAGTTTAAGGGGCCATTACAGTGCGACCTTCCTTTTTCCCCGCGTCAGCGAATGGGGAAGGAAAGTGGGTAGCTGGGGGAGCAGAGATAGAGAGATAGAGAGAGAGTGAGAGAGAGAAAAGACCTGCGAGAGAATGAGATGGTTGGGAGCGGGAAAGTGCGCCGAAGAACGGACGTTTTCCACGCTCACTATCGATGTACTACCACTGGGAGTCGTAGTCCTAGTGGAGTACACCGCGCTGGCAAGATGGTGAGGTTATGATGCGGCCAATGTCTTCGGCCCGTCACCTTTGAAATGGGACGTTGCGCGTTTTTAATCGCCACATCCAGAGAGACCAAGAGTTCAGCGAGGTTGAAGCAAAAGGAAAGCGAGAGATGGATAGAGAGAGGGAGGGAGGGAGAGATGGTCAGTCAAGAGTATACGGGAGACGTATGCCCTCTATAACCACGCAGCCAGCGTGGAGTCGGGGAGAATAGCAATCCCTTGTGAAAAACGTCGAGCGAGTCGAGGGAGGCGAAGACATGCGCGATGTCAATTTTCCTCCACTGGGGGAAATAAACACCATTCGGCAAATGTATTCATCTTCGGCTGACTGGCGACCCCTCCTCCCCCTCTAGCTAACCTACAACCCCCAACAAACGGGCTGTCAAGGTGTCTTGAATGGGGCACGCCACACGGTGAAGGACGAAAGGTCCCTTTCGCCGTGAGGCGCTCGCGAGCGATTAGCGAGTTGGGAATTTCCCTAATGGATCAATTGTAAATAATGCGCCTAACACCTTTACGAAGCGGAGGTCCGGCGTTCACGTCCAGCGGCGCGGTTTTTCCTTAATTACTTCACCATGATAAAGCACTCGCCCGCAGGAAGTTACTTACCTCATTCCGGTCGACGGTAAACACACATAATCACCGTTCTGCGGACGTCGCTGGCGGAAGCATTCGCCTCAAAAGCGAGCGATTTTCCGGAGCGTATGCGCATTCGCGGATTGTCTCGGGCAGGCGACAGAACGCACAGGTGTGCTGGCCCCGAAAAATCTCCAACATCCCCCCAAAATACTGGCAGCAGCGTATCTGTAGGGCCAGCGGGCTACAGTTCGGTTCGTTGGTTTGGTGGACGGTTCGAAGCGACGGTTGTGCGCGTGTGGATGATAGCGGACAGGGCAGTGTGTCTAACCGGCCTATACCTAACCTAAAGCGTGTAGGTCGTGCTTTCCCAGCTGAGGAGCGGCGGCAGGTACCAGGACGCCCTTGTCGTTTGCGTAGCGATATCGCTTATCAATAAAGATATCGTGTAGGTGAGCTTATTAAAATAATAGACTATCTCCCATATTCGGCACCGTAGGTCGGGATGCCTGATGTGCAATAAAAACGTCCCTTGTTAGGCGCCATTTCATGCGCTCGGGCTCTTCCGAAAACGGTCGAATTTAAACTAAGGACAAGTGTAGTTTGCACGCGCGCCCTCTAGTGGAGTAGTAATGATAACTAAGGTGAGCAACTACCAACTCACAGTAGTCGTCGTCGTCTTAAACCGCCCCGCTAGTTACCGAAAAATGCTATGAGCCTGCTCATGTCGAACGAAACGGACGGCTGGAGTAGCAATGGGTCTTGCCTGCCAACCGTTGCTGCCCCGGTTGTCGAGGTTGGACTCAATGTACCGTACGCAATGCTGGAGGGCCTGGTGGCACTGATGGCCATCTTTGGCAACTTGCTCGTGATCCTGGCGTTCAAGCGCGAGCGACGGCTCCGACGCCGGACCAACTTCTATATCGTGTCGCTCGCCTCTGCAGACCTGTTGGTCGGCACCCTCGGCATCCCGTTCGCCGTGCTGGCCTCGATCGGGCTGCCTAGGAATCTGCACGCCTGCCTGTTCACCATCTCGCTGCTGGTGGTGCTTTGTACCATCTCCATCTTCTGCCTGGTAGCCGTCTCGATCGACCGCTACTGGGCGATACTGCACCCGCTAGCCTACTCTCGCAACATGCGCACCAAAACGACCCTCTGTAAGTGACTCTAGCGACTACCGACTCTGAAGCTGTCGCTACAGAGACAAATACTCTACCCTTGCCTATCCCCAGATATCATCAGCGTATGCTGGCTTGTCGGATCAGTAATCGGATTCCTTCCCCTCTTCGGTTGGCACGAGAACCCGGACGAGGACGCGTGCCTCTTTGTTAAGGTGATGAACTACGACTATCTCGTCTTTCTGTACCTTGTCACCATCATCATACCGGCGGTGCTGCTCCTGGCGTTCTACATCCACATCTACCGAGTGATTGTCCGGCAGGTAATGGGTCACAAGTCTTGGTACGCCTTCAGGGTTTCATACTTCTGGATCTTCCCTCTATAGCGTCAGCAGATTCTCTCGGTGAACTCAGTCGATAGTCGCTTCTCCGCAAGCCCACGTGCTAGTTTGGAGGTCAGCAAAAGCCTGTCGGACCTACATTCCGGACCCACGACCAGAAGCAAGAAGAAGGACCACTGTAATGGACAACCGATGCTGCGGATGCTGCGAGCCGCCCAGAACCGGGAGGTAAAGGCCACCCAAAACCTGTCCATTATCGTGCTATTCTTCATGATCTGCTGGCTACCGCTGCACACGATCAACTGCATCGTTGCCTTCTGTCCGCAGTGTCACATCCACGCCCCGGTGATGCTGTTCGTCATCACCCTGTCGCACCTGAACTCGGCGATCAACCCGCTGCTGTACGCGTACCATCTGAAAGATTTTCGTGCGGCGCTGAAGCGGTTGATTCTGGCGCTGTTTGGTATAGCGCCATCGGACGCCGCTCAGCAGCAGCAGCCTGATTGCGTGAACTGCATATCGGCGCTGGCGCACCAACAGCAGCAGCCGCAACACCTGCAGTTATACCAAGTCAAGTAACGCAACAACGCTTTGCGCGGGTGCTTTGCTCGTGCCCAAAACGAACGCTTTTTAAACGTGCCATGACCGCTATACACTACCTCTGGACGCGAACCGCTTAAGAATCTATAGCAGACAGGTGACCATGTGATGAAATCTGAGCATCGGGCAATGTTCACCAGTAGCTTTTCTACTGCTTTACTGCACAGGACGTACGAGAGCTTTTTCCGAAACTATAATACATATCAGCATATACATGCAACGAGTCTTGACGGAGAGTAAATATAGTTGTAACAAACCTTCTTATTGCTGAGTGTTGTGTTTGCCAAATTAATAAACTACCATATTTCGACTAACATGTACTACTTTGCTGTTTATGAAGATTTTGATTTGGAAAATTATACTGATATTCTCTTTGATACTCGTGTTTCTCAGTATATACTGTTCCTAGAAGTCGCAGCTTGCTAAGCATTGGGTAAAATAAACCACGTGAATGCTTTCCGGGAAATAAGCCGAAAACTATTTTTTTATACTTTTATAACTCTTTATGCTCTGAATTTTTTCTTTTTAATTTTTGATGAATTATAAGTTTAAATCTATACAAAACGTGCAAATGAAAAAAACATCATAGCAAAAAACCAAAACCGCCATATTTCATTTCCCAAACATACAGCATGTATGTAAGTGCTTGTTCGCGCCACAAGTTGATTTAAGATTTTCGTGGTACATTATTCACGTTTATTATACGTAAATTAGTACTAAAATTACAGCAGTACCAGGGTGCAAGTTTTGAAATCAATTTTGTTAATCTTGCTCTATTTTCTCGAAGGCCTTGTTATTTTTGAGTACAATAACTTTATACCTAGGATGCATAGCAAAAAACATGTTTCAAAGCATGATTTGTACAAGATCAGTTTGTTAGGATTTTTCTTCTTTTTTATTAAGCGGTCATCTTTATTAGTTTGAATTATCTATGCATCGTGTTGTTTTTATCTATTATGAAAGTAATTTTTGGGTAAAAGTTCATTCCTACAAAGCTGACAAAATCGTCATGGTTTCTTGTTCTGTCTAATCGACAATTGTTAACAACAAAATGAGAAAGCATGACGATTTTGTCAACCAGGTGGTTAATTGTTATATCACTTTTATTTCATAATAAAACTATTATAAACAAGCTGATCCGACGGACTTCGCGTCGTCCAATATAAATGATACAAAAATATAGAAATAACTAAGCATTGAAACTCAAGGGAAGTCCCATAGATTTGGTGAATGAAGATTTCGACACACATTAATAAGAGATCCTTCTCTAAGTCGCTAATGATGCAGCAGCATTACAAGCGAATCAAAAGAATGTTTCGAAAAACATATAAACCAAGATAATTGAATGAAAGAAATTTTATTTTAAAGTAACATCAGCTTAGTACTTTAAAAACATAGTTTTACGGCCTGTTAGGTGGCCCCACGGTACTTGGCCGAAACTTTGACAGTTGGTGCCGGGGTCTTCAAACCACATGCTGCTTCGTTAGTAGTTGAGAGACATATGCGCTGGGTAAATCAATGATATTTAACCGGTTCAACTCCTCCGAAGATCTGTTGGTATGATTTACTGTGGCAAGGTAAGATTTCGGCATTCCTTTCTCGCTGATTTTCAGCAACAAAAATCTCCCATAGTTGCGTTCTATGGGAGTTTAGGAGCCTCAAAAATTTACTGCTACTTGGAATGAACTATAACATGGTTAGTAGCGTAGCAGGTTTTTTTTATAACTCGTCGCCGTCTTAATACATAAAATGTAAAATTATTTAAATTCCTTTATAAAAAAATCTTCAGCAAAACTATAGGAAATTCGTTTTTCTAGGCATTCTAAAAGGGTCATGCCGATACGATAAACTAATCAAATGTTATTTAAAAATAAACTAAAAAACCTACCCGGGTAGCCGGTTGAGCGGATGACGGTTAATATTAAACAGTCCAAGGCGGATTCAATTCAAATGATAATGCAGCTAAATTTCCTCGGAACACAAAAGAAACGCTACTTTTGGAGATGCTTTCATAGAAAAACTGTAAGCATTTTCCTTACAATAATCGTTAAAATTTGCCCTATATTTAAATGCACATTTTTAATGCACACTCGGTATATTAATTGCTTACTTAAGTGGCGCTTCAACCGCTGAGCGGTCTTGGCCTGACGAAGCTCCATCCGAAACCGCTCACGGTCGCTCGCCACAGTGGTCCAATTCCGTATCCCGGCTATTCTGGCGGCTTCGTCTACGCCATCCTTCCATCTCAATTGAGGCCTACCACGCCTCCTCTGTCCTTCGGGACAGCCTAAAAGGACTTTACGGTCTGGGTAGTCCGGTGCCATTCGCATGACATGACCAACCCACCGGAGCCTGGCGAGTCTAATTCGTTGCACGACTGTGAGGTCTCCGTACAACTCATAGAGCTCGTCATTATATCGGCTCCTCCATTGTCCCTCCTCACATACGGGGCCAAAAATCCTCCTGAGCATCTTCCTCTCGAACACGGCTAAGAGGGTTTCGTCAGATTTGGACAGAGTCCATGTCTCGGAGGCGTATGTGAGCACTGGAACTATATATGTCCGGTATAGTCGACTTCGACTGTCTTGACAGGTATCGTGAGTGGAAGAGTTTTCTCAGACTGTAATATGACCGGTTGGCTGCCAGCACCCTAGCGCGAATTTCATCTTCAATGTTGTTGTCGGTGCTGACCTTTGACCCAAGATAGGTGAAATTTTGGACGACTTCAAAAGTGCGTTCACCTACTTGTACGTCACCCCCGCGTAGGCTTTCGGCAATTGTTGGCAGGGCCGCTGATGGTGCCACCATCATCTTGGTTTTTCCCTCGTTAATCTGCAGTTCGAGGTTATTCGCCGCTTGCTTGATCCTTTGGTATGATTCTGCTACGTAGGAGAGCCTTCTACCAAGGATATGTATATCATCAGCGTATGCCAGGATCTGGATTGACTTATAGAAGATGGTCCCCGAAGTTTCCACCTCCGAGTCTCGGATGGCCCTCTCTAGCGCTAGGTTGAAGAGTATGCAAGCAAGCCCATCCCCTTGGCGCAGTCCCTTGGTGGTAGCAAAGGAACTTGAGAGTTTTCCATCCACCTTCACCTGGCAAGTGACGTTGGTCATGGTCATTCTTACGAGTCTGATTAATTTAGCCGGGATTCCAAATGAGCTCATGGCTTGATACAGTTTTACCCTGGCTATGCTATCATATGCGGCTTTAAAGTCAATGAAGAGATGGAAAGTATTTTGTTGAAACTCTGCCATCTTCTCCAAGACTTGCCGCATGGTGAAGATCTGATCAGTGGTTGATCTCCCTCTTCGGAATCCTCTCTGATAGTTTCCTACTATCTCTTCAGCGTATGGGT
>KE525195.1:466436-507699 GCA_000441895.2 Anopheles sinensis | reverse complement strand
TCGATTCGCTATCCCATATCTCAGTTATCAGTCGATGAATTTCGTTCTCTAAGTTTGCGCCTCCGTTTTTGATCAGTTCGGCTGTTATTCCGCCCGTGACAGGCGACTTATTGTTTTTGAGGCGACGGATAGCCTTTCGTGTTTCTTCAATGCTAGGTGGCTGAAGCATGATAACATCTGCTGGTGGAGCCTCCAGCTGTTCGTTAAACTGATCATTTAATAATTCATCGAAGTACTGAGCCCACCGCGAGAGGACCTCTGGCTGGTTGCTGACCAGTTCTCCATCCTTACTGCGACAGCAGGTCACCTTCGGGGTAAAGTTGCTTCGATGGCCTGCTATCGCTTGGTAAAACTGTCTTGTGGGTCCGTAACGCACTCTGGTTTCCTCGAGTTTTCGCATTTTAGCTTCCTCCCACAATTGCTTTTTTCGCTAATAGTAAATAATAATAGTTGTAGTTTTTATATTTGATTTTTAAAAAAAAAATTGAAAGTGTGACTTCCGCTTTGGCACTGTTTGTTTTGAGTTTACAAATCTATGAGCTTAGAAAATTGTTACTAGGGTACATTTATCAATCAAGTTTAAGATACTAAACAAATCAAAGTATTAAAATTTCCAAAAACACTTTTTAAGATAAATTTTTCATGTTTTACCTGTTGCATCTACGACCAGAATAGTGAAGCATGACATAAACCTTGTATTTAAAACTATGAAATTTGGTATCAAAAGTTCTATAAATCTAAAGAACATTAAAAATGATCTTCTTCTTCTTCTTCTTGGCGCAACGACCTCTTTGGTCATGCCTGCTCCCCTAAAGAGCTTAGGAGACTTATTCCCTTGTGTACGTGGATAGTTACTCTTCTCGTACAGGGGAGGGTCCGGTCTCGGTTTGGGATTCGAACCCACGCCGTCAAGGTCGGCTATCGCGGACCCCCAATGATCTTAATCACTCCCAAATGCATGCATCATTTTATATTTATAGATCTTTTTTTTTCTTTTGTCATCCTCATACTCCCTATGGAGTATTAATAAATCAACATGAGAACGTTGACAAAAAGAACCATGAATGCAGGTAATATTTCTGCCTGAAATGCCACACTGAAATATAAGCTGGCGATAGGAAATAAACTCCACTAATATTATCTTACTTTGCAGCATATTTATCTTTTTAACTCGTAGGCTTGTTCAATGACTCTACTGCTCTTTGCAACGTTACAAAATAGACCAACGCTTTCGAATGCTTCTTTACCCACGTGGTGCCAGTTTTATACCAGTTTCGAAACGAATTTGCCGCCAAGTCCGGTATATACGATGTTCAGGTACGCAACGCTGCCACACTGCAAGCTGTCAAACATGGTCACATTGTTTACATGTCAAACGAAATCGCAAACAAAGAGGCAGCATCGAATGCAGCACAGCAACCATCCGTGTAGGCCGCTCGTGTTTTTCCACTGTAATGGGCAAGCTGGTGTTTCTGCAATCGCTGGCCGGGCATGCGGGGCGCGTGTGGAGCGCGGCCTGGCATCCGGGTGGTAAAATCTTCGCCTCGTGCGGTGAAGACAAAACGATACGCATCTGGACGAGGGCGGACGGCGAGCGGTGGACGGCGCAGACGGTGCTGGCCGATGGTCATACTCGAACGATCCGGGACGTCAGCTGGTCCTACTGTGGGCAGTATCTGGCGTCGGCAAGCTTCGACACCACGGTGGCAATCTGGGATAAGAAATCCGGTAAGGATGCGGTGCCGATGTTTCCTGGCCGTGAGTCAGTTCGGGCGCTAACTTTTCCCGGCCGTTTCGGTTCGTTTCAGGGGAATTTGAATGCAACGCGACGCTCGAAGGGCACGACAATGAGGTGAAAAGTGTAACCTGGTCCCGGTCGGGGAACCTGCTGGCCACTTGCAGCCGCGACAAATCGGTGTGGATTTGGGAAATACACCATCACGACGACCAGGAGGACGAGTTCGAGTGCGTGGCGGTGCTGAATGTGCACACGCAGGACGTGAAAAAGGTGTGCTGGCATCCGCACGAGGACATCCTAGCGTCCGCCAGCTACGACAACACGATCCGCCTCTACAAACAGGACCCGACGGACAACGAGTGGGGTCCGTGCGCGCTGCTCGAATCGCACAGCTCGACCGTGTGGAGCATATCGTTCGACGCGTCCGGCAAGCGGCTAGCATCCGGCAGCGAGGACCGAACGGCCAAGATATGGCAGCTGTACGAGCCGGACAACGCGCTAGGCATACCCTGCCCCGACAACCAGCCGGTGTGGAAGTGTGTCTGCACGCTGGCCGGCTTCCACACGCGCAGCATATACGACATCGACTGGTGCAAGCAGACCGGGCTGCTCGCGACGGCCTGCGCCGACAATCTGGTGCGAATATTCAAGGAGGCGGCCGACTCGAACCCGAACGAGCCCACCTTCGAGCTGCTTGCGACCACCGCCGGCCACGCACAGGATGCGAACAAGGTGGTCTGGAACCCGGTCTGCCCCGGAATGCTGCTGTCGGCCAGCGACGATGGCGAAATTAAACTCTGGCAGTGGGATGAAAGTGATTAGGTGCCCAAGGCATTGCGTGCGGCAGAGGAGAGGGCGAGAGGGATGAGCTGCTACCCATGCAGTAGGTAACGGATACAGGTGAACGCGTGAATAAATGAGGGGAGAGCATTTTAAAAGCTTGACATTTGTGCAGCCTTTTTGCCTGGCGTTCGCGGTTGTGGATTCAACATATTTGTTTGTTTTTCTTTTACATTATCTAGCTTGATTGTTCTAATAAACAATTACGAATAGTTTTCATCAGTTTAAAGCAGTTGCAAGGTCGACCTAGGTAGATAGAAAAGAAAGAAAGAAAAATTAGTCTTTTTACTTCCTGAAACACTTGAAAAATCAGGTATAAATAAGAATGTTTATATGCATATCTTTGCGATTGTTAAACGGTACCAAAATAAACTAAATATTCAACAAAAGTAGCAGCAGTTTGACAGTAGGAAGCAGTACACTGCGTACCAAAATGATATCCCAACGTAGTTTTTCCAGTTCATGGCTTATACGAACAACGTGTACGTGTACAATAAATACTTTTTATTAGTATTTTTGCGGAAAACGAAAAAACAGCGCTTTTGGATACAAAAAACTTAAAACAGTGGTGTTCTAAATTATTAGCCTCACTTACGGGTTTCATAAAAAAAAAACTAACTAAAATAACATAAATGGATGAAAATGAGGTGATTTAGTAATCAGTGGATCCTCTATGAGGATTTATATCTTGGAAATTTCTTAAAGACATACTGTCCGTTCATTTTTCCAACGTATTTACTGATAAGGAACGCCAAGCATTTCGAATCACAATCTGAGGCTCCTGTATGGTCTCATATTGTCTCTTATCTTCACAAATCTATCGAATTAACATTCCTCCATATCCGATCGTGCTTGGCAAGTTTTTGTTTCCTGGCTTAAAGTGTAGCATATTCTTGCTGAAAAAATGAGCTGTTGATTGTTATCATCCTCCAGGTAAGGTTCAAATGATTGTCCGGGATGCACATGAACATGTCACGGTTCATGCGTGTTGATACAATCACTGAATCACTCTTACTATGGCCGCTAAACGTTCCCCAAATGCTAACGGAATCACCTCCAAAATTGCGTCGGGAGAAAAATCGTCGCTCACGTCTCAAATCGCATCATTAGAGAGTTTTACCATCCGGTCCATCAAGATTGACCTTTTTTCTTCACGCTACAAGCTTCCTGAACTAAATTTAGAGTTAAAAACCAGGAGAATACTACATATTGACAACTTACGTTTGTCCACTAATTTTTGTATGTCATGTGCTCTGTATCAAAACACAATCTAGCGCCTTTGAGGTGAAGTTTGAGTGCTGAAAAATTTTTATGACGTCTCTGAGGTCATCAGAACAAGAATTGAGTATTTGCCACACAATATTTGTGTTTAAACTCAACCCAGAATATTTTGTTTATCTTTTGGCAACGTTTGGTTTGATTGGAAGCGACTCCGTTTATCACACGAGGAATGTTTTTGAAAATTACCGGAACACTGGCACATGATTCATAATGGCCATCTTGGATCTCTTGATAGGCACACCAATCTCACGATTCGACATATCATAATAGCAATATGCATAAATTTGACCTTTTTCTCTTGTTTTTTTCGGTCCTCTAGTTATTTTCCACGACCCCCAGTCACATTTAATAACAAATTTAAGAGAGAAAAGCTACAAATTACTTTTGCCAACTGTTGACGCATTGTGAAGCTTGTGAGTTTGGTGTTATTTGAACTATTTTTGGTGTGAGACTGTCATTATGGGGCAATCAAGTTTTTCTAGTTTTTGTCTCTAACGTTATTATAAATTATTTTTCTGGAGAAACAGAACTGAAACACATTTCCTTTCGGTTAAGAAATATGATCCTGCTGTTTATTTTTCCTTTCGACCATTTAACCCTCAGATCAACGACCGCCTACCCGGGTAAGTTTTGCCCTTTTGTTTTGCAATTATTTCGAATAGAACAGTCGTATCGACTTGAAATTCCTGGAATGCTTCGAGCAACATGTTTTCTATCGTTCTGCCGAAAACCGAATTTTTATTTTTATTCTAAGTATTTTTTCACAGCATTTTTCTTCTTATACCCCTTTAATCAACAACCGCCTACCCGGGTAAGCCATACGTTTTGCATGGGAGTTTGCATTTTTCTAGACGCCGTAGCGAGTGGAAATTTTCAGTGAAGATACCAAATGACATTTCCTTCCACATAAACTCCTTTTTTTGTAAATTCCATACCCCTACGATTGTAAATTTACTTAGTAGCCAGACACTGTTTTACACGTTTGGAGAGGTTTTTTTTCTGTTTCGATCATGTTTCTTACAAGCTCCAATTTTGCAATTTCGGTAATGTTTGATTACAAATTGGCACTCCCAGGAACAGTGAGCATTTGTTGCAACATATTTTGCAAACCCAAATGACAGAAAGATTCAAATAACATTGTTTGCCTTTAGTGAAAATGTAACCATACGTAAGTACATATAAAAGGTTTGTGGTTCTTTTATCAACATTACATTGGAAAAAGAAAATTTGAGGCCCCAAGCAAAAGCAATTATAGTTGACTACAATACATAAGTTCAAAGGAGGAGTAGATGTTTTGCCTAAATGTGTAAATAAATACTTGACCAAGAGAAAGACCAACAGTTGTTGAATTTACTTACGATACTGAAGATTTTATGTAAATATTTTCCAAAAACATCGAGAAGTAACTTCACCAGAACTTAAGATGTATAAAAAATACAATCACTTAATGAAAATGCTTGGCTTACAGCGTTGGTGGTTGCAGATGTATGGGGTAAAAAATATTTGAATAAAAATAATACATACTTGTTGAATTTTTAAAATTATTATGTAAATAGGATGAGTTATTAAACATTCTTAAGTATCTTCACTGATATTTTCAACTCGCTACGGCGTCTAGAACAAAAGATATAAGGACTTAAGTACAGAAAAGTGCAAACTCCCATACAAAACGTATGTCCTACCCGGGTAGGCGGTTGTTGATTAACGTTGGTATTTTTGGTCGTTGACCTGAAGGTTAAATTAGCATACGAATGAAAAAACTAGGCGAGGCTATCATTTTGGTACGCAGTGTAGCTGCCCATTGTGGCAGCTGCTTGTATCAACGGATGTTTGAAAAAGACACGCTTTGAAGTCGTCAAGTTCCGTTTGAAAAGTCCGTTACCAATGTGTTTCGTAACTTTTGAAATCGGAAGGAGGGCGCGCGTGCATTTGCATTTTCCGGAGCAGTTTTCCGTCCCCGTTCGTGCACGAACGTGGGTTCAAAGGCGGGAACACTAAGAATGGCCCCGGAACCGTGGTATGCTGTACTCCGAAACGGGTTTTCCTTTCGCCCGTGGTGTGTTATACGCACGCTTGCATCGGCAGTGGCGTGGCGTGCCGTTTCCCTCCAGCCGGAGGGAGTCTCTCGCGTGCCATCTCGCGCTAGAACGTTACGTAAATTATAAGCACTTGACATTTGACGTGTGCGTCGCTCGCCACGCTCGCCTCGCTCGCTCGCAGTTATCATGTGCGCCTTCGCCCGATCGAAAGGATATATATCACGACCACTCCTGGCTGGACCAACGCGCGGATCTCCCGCAGTCTGAGAGTATCCGCCGTGCAGTGACGATGTCCCGATACCCTCCAGGAAGGGCGCAGGAAAATGGTTCCAACGGATGCGACCGAGCATCCTAGAGGCACGCCAGTGTGAAAAAAACAAACAAGGGGAACCGCGAGCGGCAGTTGCGGAAGGCGCGGAGTGTAGGCGAAGTCGAAACGAAGGCGAAGAAAAATGTAACTTCCTTTACAGTCGTGAGCGAGAGCGGCGAACGTTTTTACGGAGCGCAGCACTAAGGGCTACTCAGCGAAATTTTATCCCGCCCGAATAGGGGAAACTGGGGGCATGTTAATTGACTATCGATTTTCAAACAGAACAGCTTCATTGGAGATATGACAGATAACACGGGACGGCGGTTGTGTATGTAGGTGTGTGTGCATTCGATACGCCAGGATCGGAAGCAAACGAAAACTCTGGCTCGAGCTGGCTCGTAGTAGGTATCCCAAGCGGATACTACTCCAAGTGCATGTGTTCAGTGGCTAATGGTGCTGATTTCCTATCCACACTGTGTTCCAAAAACATCCCCCCCCCACATACACACGCACAGCAAAAGGCGACGAAAGGGGGGTTTCGGTGTGGTTTTCGTAAATATTTCGCATGCTCGAGAAGGCACACGGATTGCAAAACAAGGCTCCCGACGCGTGACAGCGCACGGCGAGCCCCAAACACACATTCAACCGCTTCTTTGTGAGAACATTCTCGTGCGATGCAATTTTAATTCGACATCCTCGTCGTCGTCGTCGTCGTCGTAACGCAACGAAGGTTGGGGTAACGCATGTCCGGTAGTCACTTTGTAATTTTTGCCTCACATGTAATTGCTTCTGTATATTAATCATTAAGGTCCGTTTTCCTGTTGTACCTAGTGCGTGCGTGCGTGCGTGCGTGTGTGTAATCGTAATGCAAAGCGCACGACCGGAAGAGGTACAGAGTCAAACAGAGTCGCTGTGGCAGGAACCACTCTGTACAACGGGGCTGTACGGTGTCGACGTCTATTGATTAAAGGGGAAGCACAGCAGCACGGTGAGGTTTCGGTGTTTATAGTCGCGTTGTTACGTGCCCGAAAGGCAATGGACCATCGACCATTCCGTTTCGTTTTTCCAACTCCGTGCAACCATCTCCAATAAACCCCTCTCTCTTAACCACCTCATAACCACCTGCTCCCAAGCATGGCAGTGTCACATCCTATGATATAATGCAGCAACACTCAGTTAGCTGTAACAGTAGCACTCATTACAATATGAGCCCTTGGTGCTGGTTCCGTGTGCGATAAAATCGATAGAGTGCAAACGTGCGCCCTTAGGCGGAATGTGCGGGAAGAACCGGGGGCTTTCTGGTGGCTAGTAAAAACATCGACATCGACATAAAACCTCTAAGTAGACTGTAAAACCCTCGTCCCCTTTCTCCCATCCACCGTGATGTACTTTAAAAGAACATGCCAGAGGTGCAACAGAGCTTGGGTCTTGGAGCCTTCGCTACCCGTAGCGGTGTTTATTTTCGCGGGCTACCTCCGAGCATCTCGTTAATGGTCGAACTGCAGCCCGCGTTTGCACTTGTGTGGCGGGTTGGGTTGTAAAAGTTTTGCAGATGCAACCAAAAAAAGAGAAACACACACATGAAGTGCTCTATGTTCCTTCTTGCAGAGCCCGGCACTAAAGTGCACCCGACGAACCTGCCAGCGGTGAAAGATAGAGTACGAGCGAGCGCGAAAGATAGCGAGAGATAAGAAGCACCAGAAAGAGAAACAGAAACAGTGTGTTTAACTAGCCATCAAGTCTAGGAGCGACCTGCATGTGACCCGCGAGGCGAGATCAAGCTGTAGTGTGTTCTTTTCCGTTCCTTAGTTCGCTCAACATCATCATAGTCATCCTCATCAGCATCGTCGTCGTCGTCGTCGTCGTTGTCAACATCATCTCCATCGTTTCCTTGCGGCGCGTATCGTAGAGCTTTTTCTCGGTTTCGGTTTATCCGTGTTCCATTCCCAACTCAACCCCAACATCCCAAACTCCCCCTCCCCTCGCATATACGTGTCCGTGCCGCTACCCGGAGTCGTGTAGCAGAGAGCGGAAAGTATGTGCAACGGTGGTATAACTGGTAGTGCCAATAGAGTGATAGAGTAGTTCGAGGGCAACATGAAGAGTGTGGGCCTGTTGGTGGTGGCGGCCGCCGTCGTGCTGGTGACCGTGCGCGACTGCACGCTGGCCGGGGCGGCCATGCTGTCGGAAATGTCCAGCCCGGGCGGTGCCGGACTCGGCACACCACTGCTCGCCGACTCGGTACACGAGGACGGATCGGCTGGGGAGAGGCTCCGACCGCTGCTGGTCCTGCCGAAGGATAGCCCGCAGCCAGCGGACTCGAAGCCGAACCCGCTGAGCCTCGAGAGTCTGCTGATGCCGCGAGTGCAGCTCGGTGGGTACGCGCACCGGCACACCACCGACACCGAGGAAGAGGACGAGGAGGACGATGTAGAAGAGATCGAGCGAGCTAGCCGAGTCGTAGAGGAGCCAGAAGAAGAGGATGAGGAAGGGGTGGAGGAGGAAGATGAGCGGGGCCGGGAAGAAGAAGAAGAAGATGATGATGAAGCAAATGGCGAGCCGGGCGGGTCGCGGGACAAGACACTGGTGGACAGTGACGAGAGCCGCTTCTCGTTCTACTCGCACCCGGCAACGCAAGGCCATGGGATCGGCTCGAAGATGGCGGCAGAACTGCGACAGCGTGGCAATCCATGCGATTCCGCCATTCTCGAGTACCTGAAATCGTCCGAGCACGTGGTTCCGGTGAGGCGCAGCCCCGAAGAGGAGGACTCCAACTTCTACATCGACGTAAGCCACGATGCGCTTGAAACTTACACCGGGATTGTTCCAGGAATTGATTACAAGGGTAGGTTTACTTCTGAAAATAGAATTATGACAGAGCGCTGGTCTAGGCTAGCTAGTCGGGTGTACACGCTTTATCCATTACATTCTCATCTCCCATAATAATGTAAGCTAGTATCGCGCTCGTAGATTTCTTACTTAATGCTCTCTTCAGACCTTAGACAGTGCTTTCTTGGTCTATGAGACTCTCTCGGAAGTCGAGTTCACCAATTCTGGCTAAGACTCTATGTCGCTTCGATACTTCTTTGAAAGGCAATAAAAATACTCACAGCAACTCTGTCTTCGTTCTTGCTCTCTTCCTTCTCACAGTGGAAGTAAGGCGATCACCGAGTACAGAAATCCGTGACTTCTACATCGAGTCACTGATCGGGGAGCTGCCTCAGCACGATTCTTCACCTCCGGACGCAGTACCGTTCGGGAAGTTTGCGACTGACTACAGCGAGTTCGCCAGCCGACAAGTAAACACCGGCGGCTACCAGCAGCCGCCAACCGACACAGACAGCATACCGCGCAACACCTGGATCGACGATATGGAGAAGGACTGGTTGCACCACACGTTCGCCACGCGGCAGCAACAGCGACACCAGCAGCGACCGGTACCAGATGCGGTGGGTCAGCGTGTGGTGTTCGGTGAGCCCTTTCCAGCCTACTACGAACCGTCGCTCGGCAGCAACCGAGAGCACGACACCGAGGAGGACGAGGAGGAGCAAAACTCGATCGAGTTCGAAGAGGTAGACGACTCCCGGCGGCGAACGGCGGGCGCTAGGCCACACGCATGTCCCGGGAATGTGTGGCAGGAGGAGTTTATGTTCGATGACCGCTCGGCTATCAGGTGGTCTGTGCCGCCGACGACAAGCGCGTACCAGAGCACGGTCGGCTTTGGTGACACTTTTAACAGAAGTAGTTCCAACGAGGAGGTTCAGCAGCGGCCGAGCAGAACCCTTTATTTTAGGTAAGGTCAACAGCTGAGCTACGGCTTGTTGGTGGAAGGTTCAGGTTTCCCAATGTTTTATTTTTGTCTTCCCAACTGTAGAATACTATATCGTACAATGACTAGCTATGTGGTTTACGAATTGATCTACACAATGGTGCTTTTAGAAGGTAGGTGGATTAAGGTAACGTAGGCCTTAGAGGTCGAACTACTAACTGTTTTTCTTACTCCCTTTCGATAGAATGTAGTTTATTTCTGAAGCACGGCCAAGGTACGATCGCATCGCACCAGCTCCCGAGCAGCTTCCAGGACTGCAGCGTAACGTTCCCGTCGCAACGGACGGACGAGCCGGAGGAGCTGCCCGGTCTGCTGGTGCAATTGACGCGGCTAAACACCCCATGCCGTGCCGGGGGCTTCCTCCGGTTCATACCGGACCCGAGCCAGCGCGGCGTCAACCAACGAACAACGCCGAGCAACAACGCCCATCAAATCATATCACTGTGCGGCAAGCTGGAGGAGCTACCGGCCAGCGAGCGCTCATTTCACTTTCAACCACACCGCAATACAACTCTGCACCTGCACAACCAGCCACTGTTCAGCCTTCAGTATAGACTCGTAGACTTTTGCTACAACATGACGCTCCAGGATCAGAACGGTACGGTGCAGCTGGGGCCGAGCCGATCGTCGCTAGATTGCTACTTCAAGATACACGTGCCGTACGGCTACCGGATCGCCCTTGCAGCTACGGACGAACGACTGGCAGCTGCAGGAGGCAGCACACAACGGTTCGGGCGCCGGTGCCCGGTACGAACCCATCGAGCTTAACGCACTCGAGACCGTGCTCGCGGGACAGCAGCTGACAGAACCGGTACGCTGCTCCTCCGCCGGTGGCATGCTGATAGAGCTATACGAGGACAGCCTCCGACGCTGGACGTCCTGCATCAACGGCAGCACAACGCCCGCCCGCTACTCGCTTCTGTCGAGTAGCAATAATCTTGTCATTAAAGTGACCAAGTTGCCCCTGCTAGGAATGACGCCATGGGACACCCCTGCCGACATTAACCGTGGTGGCAGATGGAGAGCAGACCCAGCTTCATCGTCATCCTCATCCTCGCCCACATCTACAACCCCTTCAGTCGAACAGCTTGGCAGTGGGCCGTCGTCTCCATCTCTTCTGTTCGAGTACAGGGCGCACCCGATCGAACCCATTACTTCACGTTGTGCCTTTGGTTGGATAGCAACCGCACAGTTCTGTATCTCTTCCATCGAGCGGCGACTTCCGTGGCAAGAGGCGGAGCTGGAATGCAATCAACTCGGTGGTCATCTTGTGTCCATACGGTCCAGCGAAGACCAGCAGCTCATCGATCAGCTGCTGTTCAATAGGTGTGTGCACTGTTTAGAATAAGACAGATTCATAAAGTTCAGGTTCACTAGTTTTTATTGAGAACCTTATTCGTTCGGTGATTGCCTCCTTTGTGAATCTTTTGAGGAGAACTTCTCAAGTTTTTGTGAAAACTGTCGAGAATGTCCACTGCTTCGTTGAGGTTAAGAATTACAATCCACCATCATTGACGATGGCCATGTTTGCTTCTCATCAGAAGATTCGAAGACTAGGGATCTTGCTCTAGGGGTTATATGCATCATCCAAGAGTTATCCCTGAGTACTGTTTTCTCGATAAAACAAACTCATCCCCGCTTTTGTTTCTCCCTTGTCTCCAGCCCGGGCTACAAGGATGACAATGCTTACTGGATTGGCGCGTCTGATCTGGTAGTGGAGGGCGACTTTAGGTGGAACGATAAGTTTTCCTTTTCCTACACAAGTGAGTACTCTGTAAGAGCTGCACAGGGGTTATTCGTCGTTTAACCAATCCTTCCATCCCGTTGTTAGATTGGTTTCAAGGATGGGTGCACCAGGAACATTACAACCGCCAGCCAAACGATGACGGGTTGAGCGGGCAGGATTGCGTCGAGATTCGTCGCCACTTTCAGATCGCGTCCAGCAGTGGACAAACCACTCCCACCATGAGCCCGCTGACGATGTCCTACATGTGGAACGACCGCAACTGTGACGCGCGGAACTATTTCATCTGCGAGCGAATGATGGATGAGGGTAAGCCCGTCTCTTGTGGTGACGTTGGCGAAGGCTCAACGTTCGAAGATCTGAAATTTGATTCTTCAATCGGTAACTCACAGAACTACCGGAACGCCTGTGGAACGAGGCGGAATGCAACGTGACGGTAACGCTAAGCTCGGAACGGTCGAAGACCACCATCTGGAGTCCTGGATTCCCTCAGATGTACCCGGACAGTGTCGACTGCTACACTCTCATTCTGGCCCCGCCCGGCTATAGGGTTGTGCTGGACTTTGAGGAGATGGTGCTGGAGAATGAACCTCTGTACGTACCTGACACCGGAGTCTCTAGAGCACAGCCACGCTTACCGTAATGCTTTTCATGATTGCAGCTGCTATTATGACTACTTGCAACTGGTAGAGCCCGACGGTGACGGCCCATACGTGTCGCCGAAGGTGTCCAGCTCCAACACGGTGCAGTTTCGATTTCGCAACTCACGCCACAGCGGCCGCAACAGCGTGCAGCATCGGCGGAAAAGCTCGAAACAGGGTGGAACCACGGCCCTCCCTACCACCGGAAGCGGCAGCAACGGAGATGGTGCGAGCCATCCGGACCGTCGCGGCGACATCAACTTCAACGTACCGAGCATCGTGCTGCAGCCGAACGATTCGCGCTACACTAGCAGCCTACCACTCCCGGAGCTGAGCCTGGGCAGCGTGCCGCGCAAAATCTGCGGCGATTGGAGCACCAAGCTGAAGCTGCTCCGCTATGTGACGAACGGTCCAACGCTCGGGTTGCGCTTCGTGTCCGACTACTCCAACAGCTACGGCGGCTATAAGGCCAAAATCTCGATGGAAAACGGTAAGTTTACGATACCGGAACGGTCAGGGCTAGGGACAACTGTTGCGTTTCTCGGAAGATTTTTATGCCCGCTCCGAAATCCTACCAACCTTCTGTTCTCTTCATGCGACAGTAAATACTCTACGTTACTTCTCGACAGTCAACCTCCAACTGCTCCTTCCTAAGTTACTCTATGATTTGTTCGAAGCAAAGCAAAAACTCGTTCTCTGTACTCAACCACCAATGCGTACTGTAATATGTAGGTCAACTTAGCTCCATCTTGATTGGATTTAGCGGCAAAGGCACCTAGAAGAAGAATGTTATCCTTTCTCCACTTAACTATCCCTCTGTCTATGTCTTTCTCTCCCACTGTTTGTTTCTCTCTCTCCCTGTCTATATCTCTCCACACACACACTGTCGCTTTTGCGAATGGCGGGACCATTGAACTAGGGTCATCTAGTAGTCATCAGTACAGGGCCGAAAAAGAAAACGCGTTTCAATTAGTTAGATACTTAGGGATAAGGCATTATATGTTTCTGAGAACCTCCTCCCAATCTTTTTACCATGAAGTAAGCGCTGCAAAAGCGCATACAATTTACAAAGTATAGTACGATACATACATAAAAATACCTATATTCAAATGCATAGGAAGGCCGTGGGCACATGGTAAGTGCAATCTGTTAAACCAAACAAACCAAAACAAAAAACAAACAATCAAAGTTCTCTGCCTGAAAACTACCTCAGCTCTCTAGTTACCTGAATTAAATTGATATCAGTTCATTACATCAGCCAATATATATATACCTTATGTCTCTTACGATTGCTTGCCTTATTTTCATTAGTTTGCGCAACTTTGCTCTGTGATTCCCGATTAGCCGACAACCAAACGCGTCTCGTAAGCATAACCATCCACGGCGACCTAACCTCGCTTAAGATGCAACAAAGGAAGACGACACACAGTAGGGGAATGCGTCCGTGCAGTTCCGTCGTAACACATTTTCCGATAACACAAACAAACAAGCAAACAAACGAACAAACAAACAAACAAGCAACAACGAAACAGATGAAATTTCCATATGAAGGACACCACCAAAAAGCTGAAACTCTTGTGGATCCCCCGCCCACTCTTTGTTTTTCCTTTTTCTTAGTTTATCGGTTGCGCATGCGAACGAAGACGAGTTTCATTTCGTTGTGCTAGTGCTGTTAGCGGTTCCTTCCTGAAGCAGGTTTTACATTGTTTTCCTTCACACCTTACTTTAGCAGCGATTTGTAAAAGATTATCTGTCTGTTCGTGTATGATGTAGGATGCTGTAGGATGCGTCTGATCAGCGGGAGTTAAATTCTCGATAAGATGCAGAGGTGATCTTAAACAAATACTTTTTTTGTGTATAAACATGCTGCTAATGTGTATTGCTCCCGTTGTTACCCTTTGAAACCGATGTTCTACCTATAAACTACTGCTCTTCATTTGTCTCGTTTATTTCGTGTTCACTGCTGAAGCGCACAAGGAATGGCTACTTTGAGCGATAATTATTGCATGTCGACTAAGCGTACCGATTTTAATGCATTGCAAAACATAATCAAAAAAAACCAAAACAAACAAACAAATACCTTTGCTGTTGCCATAAATCAGCGCCATTTTCTTCTGTTTGCGACCTTTGCCTTACACGTTCCGTTTCCTGTAGTAGTGTTTGGAAATGCTTCGAGTTACTTCATTTAATATGTCAACACACATACACACACAACCATTCGACTATTGCTCCATCCCATCGATTACAAGATCATACACTTAAAACGAAAACTACAAACTGCTTCCGTAACAGAACATTGTTGACCGTGCGCCAAATTGCGTTCGCTCGGATGCCGATGATAGTGTGTTTTTTTGTCGAATTTACTTGCCTGCCACACTGCCGACCCTGCTGCAGTGACGTCGGAGTGTCACGATGAGCGCTTCAAGGCGTACAACAACTCCTGCTACCTGATCATCTCGTACCCGGACGTGGATTGGACCACCGCTCAGCAGATTTGTCGCGGTATCGGTGCCCAGCTAGCTTCCATATCGACAACCGACGAGCAACGGTGAGTGGAACATCTACCCCAACTCCAAAAAACATCTCACTGAGGTGGTACTTCACTTCTTTCCCGTTCTCTAGATTCATTACCTCGAACATTCGCAATAGCATCGACTATACGCCTCGGTCACTGTATTGGGTTGGAGGAGAAATCACCACCAACGGGAACCTGGAGTGGGTAGATGGCGTGAAGCTGTTGTTTGAGGTATGTCGTAGATGGCTATATGAGAGCATGGTCAGTCCCTTAAAACGACCTGTGTTATGTTTATTTCACCACACAAACACTGATAGGGCTGGCTTCCCGGGCAGCGACCAGAGCCATCCGATACGCTAAAGCTGCCGTCTTGCCTGGGTCTCCAATGGAAGGTCTCACCGACGCCGATGATCTCCTCCGGCCTGCACTGGACGGCCCAGAAGTGTTCGATGATAGGCGGCTACGTCTGCAAGAAGCCGCGCCCCAAGCTAGATGAAACGATGGTGAAAAATCAAACGCTCACCGGCACCGAAGGTCACATTCTGTCTCCCGGCTATCCGAACCCCTACCCGGCGCAGACGGACTTCTGGATACGAATCGTCGCCCCGGAGCACAACCGTATCATCATTCAGTTTCAGAAGCTCGACCTCGAGCACCAGGACGAGTGTCTGTACGACTATATCAGCATTCAGAACTACCCGATTGTACCCAGCTCGCCGGCAGCCTTCTTTGGGGCGAGCGAATCGAGTGGCATGGCACTGGTGGCAGAGGTATACCACGGAGCCCCGAATGGCAGCAGTGGTGCGACGCCAGTGAACAAGAAGCAGACCAACTTCGAGGCGTTTCCTTCGACGAGCAATGCGCGGCCTACGGAGGCGCCCATCACAACCGGGCGTCAGATCCGAGGACCCCGACGGAGGATCCGGTACGTGAGTAGCTCTGGAGCGGAGTACGGACTCAGCGACCAGGATGGTGCGACGCGGGAAAAGGCGAACGGTATGGCACCGACGCTGCTGGCAAGCTCGAACGTGAACCACAACGAGCTGCATCCGTCGTTTCTGCCGTACGTTCGCTGGTGCGGATCGCACGACGTCAACATGGCACGGTTCAACTTCATCTCGACGGGTAACGAGGCGATCGTGCGCTTCCATTCGGACTTTTCCATCAGCGGGGCTGGCTTTTCGGCCACCTGGAGCACGGTCGACATCTCCGGCTGCCCGCTGCAGACGATCACCTCTAAGGAGGGTTCGATACGCAGCCCGAACTATCCGTACTTTCTGCTGAACAACCTCGACTGCACCTACGTCATACAGGCTCCGTACGGGCGCCGCGTCTGGCTGGAGTTTTTGGTCACCGATCTGGCGTACGAAGCGACCCTGCAGGTCGACATCGCCGACGGTCCGTTCGAGCCGTTTGCGGACGAGTCGCATGTCAACGATGGTGTGTTCGTGAGCAATGGCGAGCGGCTGGTGGTACGGTTGAAAACAGGTGCAATGCCGCGGGGCAAAGGATTTCAGGCGGTCTTCAAGACATGTAAGTTACTTCAGATACATTCATAGACATACCCCATCCAGATTTAGAGGAACGAATTGGAGCTGTACCATTAACCCCGTATCAAATTGATCCTAAAAAAACGCCCCCTGTTCTTCTCTATAAGAGTATCTTTACTGGCCACCTTGCGTCGGCTGCTATCATGGAGTTTTTGGGCTGCGTTGACAAAAATATTTATGATCAATCTTGAAAACCTTTCACTGTTGGGAGTTAGCTTGTTATGGAATTTGAGATTTTGAATTTCAATTCGGACGTATTTTAACGTCGGTTTGCTTATCATTTCATATCCAGTGGCCCATGTAAACGAGCAGCGGTATTTAATGCTGTCGAACAAGACAACCGGCATGCTGTACTCGCTAAACTATCCGCAAACAATGCCTTATGGCGTTGACTACACGCAGCACCTGATAGCGCCGCTTGGCGAGGTAATCCTGTTAGAGTTGTACGGCGTCGGTTTCAGTCAGCATGGTTGCCATCAGACCGGATTCATTGAGGTGAGAACAACTTATGCCTGCGATGATGTGGTCAAAACCGTACGACTAACACGTGGCTCTGGTTTCGCCGTCGCAGATCTATGACAACTACACCGACAGCAATGGTACACTGTGGCACCTGTGTGAGCATCACGTAGGGGGTAAGCCCGGTAGCTCACCGGACGACCTGGAAGATGCTGGACGGGCGGAAAACGCTGACGGACACTACCATCCGTTGGGTCATGGTGCGGCGGCGTTGCGCGACGCGACTGGTAGCAGCCATCCGGCTCTGACGAAACCTGCCCCGATCTACATCACCTCCTACCTGAACACTATCCACATCCGGCAGCGCAACATCAACGGCACCGGCATACGGCTGAACGCAACTGTGCGCCTGCAGGAGGACGCCGGCTACAAGATGAAGCTGATCTCGAACGCCGACGAGTGGGTCGAGAGCTGCAAGCCCAACCCCTGTCAGTACGGTGGCAAGTGCATCACCAGCCACAAGCGGGGCCTCTGCCAGTGCTACGGCCACTTCACCGGACGCTTTTGCGGCCTGAACATCTGCGAACTAGAGCCGTGCTTTTTCGGCAAGTGCGAGCTCACGCCCAACAGCTTCAAGGTAGGTAGAGCAAAACTCCAGGCGTGTGGTGTTATCGCCTTAACGTAAAACATTACTTTACAGTACAGTTTGTGACAACAGTTCAGATTCATTGATCTGGATGAATCATTTAACAAAATAAATGAATCTGAATCTTTCAAAGTTCATGAGATTTATGAATCTTTCAGGATACATAAAACCCAAATGAATTTTGGAGCTTACTTCTTCTTCTTCTTATATGGCTCAACATCCCCAAGTGGGACAAGGCCTCTCTCCGAAGAGAGTTACTGTGACCGATAGACGGTATATTATTAGATCGGTGGTCAGCCGTTCGTAATACCGGGGGGTGCCAGACTCGGGATTCGAACCCACACCTATGGCGTGGTGTTTTCTTGCGCTACCGCTGCGCCAAGGGCACCCCCCAAGCTTACTACATCTCCAAAATTCTATATTCATGAATCTAATCACTATAAATTAATGAATTTCGAAAGATTCAGGCATCATTCCAAATGATTCTTTCATAAACGATGCAGAAGAATAAATCTCGTCCAAAGATTTATAAGACCCAACTCTACCTTACAGTGCAACTGCCAGCCGGGCTTCGTCGGGCAGCGTTGCGACCAGCGGCAGAAACCGTGCGCCGAAAATCCTTGCGAAAGCCGGGGCGAGTGTTTCGAGAAGAACGGTGGCTTCTTCTGCCGCTGCCACGCCTGGTGGGAGGGGCCACGCTGCGAAAAGCGCATGATGCACATCCCGTACAAGCCACTGTCGGAGCGGATGCTACAGGAGCCGTTCTGGCTCGGACTGATCACGGTGTTCGTCGTGCTCGCCGTCATCGGGCTGGTCTGGTGTGCCAAGCGCCACTTCCCGGAGAAGATCGAAAAGCTGCTCGCCGACGAGACACAGATCAACCGAAGTACTACCTCTAAGCAGCTCTCTAACTCCCTTTTTCCCTCTATCTCAGCAACATCGCAAACGCGAAACGTTCACGTTCATTTTCCGAATGAGCGTATGTGCTTGCATTGTTTTACAAATCAACTAATTAGTCCGGATGAAAATGAAGCTAAAATGTCAAAGGGATGGTTAACCTTCAATGTACAAAGTACTCAAAGAAATTAGTGGGGGCGCTTGCTCAAGCGAACCAAATACTTAGTCTTTTTATTCGTACCGTAATTTTGCTACTGTCCGATTTTCTGAGCTTTTCAAGCTTTTCTGAGCCGATGCTGACAACTGGTGGTTCAATCTCATGATAGTCTCATCTCAAAAAGACTAGAGAGGAAGACCATCCCCGGAAGTCACTTCTCACTCAACGAACATCATGAACGATCTTCTGCGACGTTTCAGTTCAGGATCGTTGACATTTTAGCTTCTCTTTGCAGATGCTGGACTTGAATTGTTGATTTACGAAACGCTGTAAGCTTGCCCATACTTACTTAAGCGTCGTAGACACCCGTGCAACCAACACCTGGAATAACGTCGATACCCTTTTTGCTCCTCCACAGGCACGTTCCCACCGCACCATCTAAACACGGCCTTGCGGGAGCAGTTGCAAGCTTCCGCCGGTACTGTGCCCTCGTCGAACGCCACCACGCCCGCCTCGCACCGGACGATCTTTGGACGATTGGGTATAAGAAAACCATCCATATTGAGTCTCAGCAGCCCACAGCAAGTTGGAGGGGCTACCGCTAGAACATTTTCTTTAGATGATCTATTACGGCCCCCTCCTCGACGTAAGACAGACAAACATATGATAAATTACTAAATCGAAACATAGCACAAAACAAAAAAACCAAACTACCTACCCTTGTGATAAACTACTACCAAAACAGCTAAACTGTATCTCTAACCTTTCGAGCTGTTGTCTGTTAGTGCCTTGTTCACAGTTTTGAATCTTGCTCATTTTGTTTCGCTTTACGCTCTGTTTCACTGTATCACTTTTCCTATCTCGCTATTCCTTTTATATACATATGAATATACATATATAAATATATATATCTCTTTCTCTATCTATCTGTCTGTCTGTCTTTCATCTCCAACGCTGTACAGTTTATCTTTGATTTCGGTGGAATCATTTTACCAAAATTTCTTCACCAACACGCATCGTATTTTGATACATTGATAGACCGATGTCACCAGAAATTGCCACACAGTATTTCCTCCCGCTCCCCTTTCAGCAAACCCACGTAATGCCTTCCTCTACAATGGATCCTTAGAAAGGAATGCCAATATGCGATAGACTGGATATAGCGGGAAAGTGTTCCAATATGTACCCCTTGCTCAAAATGCGCAAGGATAAACACCAGACTTCGAGCCCAACAGACAGCTGTTGCAAAACGTCCAATTGGTACTAGCTGACTAAAGGCCTACCGCTTCTAACAGTTTCATTTAAAAGTGGTATGACAAGATGGCGTACGTACACTCTGCGGCCAATCTGATCAAAGTCAACAGATGAACTGTGTTGGCTGTTTGTGTGTTTGAAGAAGTGACACAAAAAGGCCATTTGTTTAATCTGTTTCCGTAATTCTCTTTTTAAAAATTGGAACGGTTTCCCCTGTATGTCCGCTCGTTGCAATGCATATTGCTCTGTACCATAGAGAAGTGCGCTTGCCAAACAAAGCCCAGTATCGAATGGGTGCCACGTAACGCATTTCGCACCGTAGTGCCTTACTGTACCTGTTAGCCCTCTATCTGCTCAGTAATCGAATTGACCATCTTCCTCCGACCGCAAAAGCGATCAAATTGAATCTTATCGAAAGCTTGCGTTGTAGAGATTGATGTGATAGCAGCAAGCACTAGACTGTGTTGGCGCACCTGCTCCACGTTAGGCTTGAAACGGGAACCGGTTGTACCTTCGCTTGTACTCGAATGAATATGTCTGTAGTAGATGTCGGTAGCCATACACGCAAGCCATCACGCAAGCGTTAAACACATTTTTATACAATCGGCTGGAGGAAAATTTCATACAAAATGTTACCTTTCCATGAGGCCGTAATGGTGACCGGCTGACACCTGGTCGAAATGGCACACTGAACCTTCGCGTAAGAGCTTGCTAGAAGGCCGTACCGCTTCTCCTCATACATCAATTGGAACTGGTTATGATAACGCAAAGTTTCACATGTTTTGTTGTTTCTTTTCTAGTGGTTGTATGTAACGGTCCTCTTTCCATTGTTTCTAACACTCAACCTCCGGTAGTTTTGCAACTTTAAGCTGTATCAACTACATACCACAAACGCATGAGTCGCCAGTAACCTCTCAGTAGTTTGTTCCGTAACACCCTTCTTCACACAGTCGATATACATTTGCAAAAACTAAGCTACTCTTCCTTGGACGCTGATGCACTGACTGTTGTTTTATTCTTCCCACCATCCCCCACTGTCCCTGTACCTGTGCCATTGCAGGCACTCCGTCACCCCGGAAGAAGCGAAACAATTCCACGCCGACGAAGAAGAACGTCAACGAAAAGAAACAGATCCTGCAGCAGCTGGTATCGCCCGCCCAGAACGCAGCCACCAAAGTCAGTTTCGGAATGCCAACGTTTGGTTTTGGCGAATGTCGAATGTCGCGCCGAATGTCGACCGTCGACTTCGATCCGCAATGTATCTACCGAGCGTTGCTCCGATTCGTTTCATCACGTGTTTCTCTGTTTCGTTTTCTTGTATCTCCCTTTCCTCTTTCTCTGTTTCGTTGTTTCTGTCTTTCTCTTTTTCTGGGGCCGAACCGTAGCAAGTAAGCCTCGGTGAGCTGATACAGCTATCCGAGACGCGCCTGAAGGCGCAGAGCTACGCCGATGCCGAGGCCGCCGGCCTGAAGGAGACGACGTTCTCGGAGAACTCACTCTCGGTCACGTCGATGGTGCGGCAGATCTCCGATCCGAAGCTGGAGAAGAAGGTCACCTTCGCCCGGCTGCTAAGTAAGGTGTCCGCCGAGATGAGCTCCGGCTCAGAAGACCTGGCAAATGTGAGTAGCTGCACGCAACAAGCTCCTACTACGAGCTAATGAACTAACACACAACTCTGTTCATAGTCTACTGCGTGTATTACTGTTCCCATGTTTTGTTTGAAGTTTTTCATTTGGTTGCTTTCGATTTTCGAACATTTGGAATATGTTTTGTACATCATCATCGCTTCAAACGTCAAGCTGTTGAGCGTAAAAATTAGGCTTTATTCTGTAATCTACGTACGTAATCTACCTACCTACCATAACTCTACACATCCTCTATTACGTCGACATCCATCTATTGGTTTCAATGGAGACGTTAACATGTACTACCAATTATTATTCAGTATATACAAAATCTGCTCAAATCTGTGTGTGTGTATATACACGTCGGTGTATATATACATCTTGGTACCTACAAATACAAAGAATATGTGTGCGTTTGTATGTAGGTATGTATGGTGTGTGCGCGCGAATGTGCGTGGATGTGTGTGAATCATTGTTGCTCTTTCTTGTGTGTCTTGCCGTGATCCTGATGTCGTGGTTGTTCCTATACCTGTCAACGATGATTAGAGCTCTAGCCGTGCCTATATTCCCCCAAAATGCATTGGGTAGTGCGCCTGTGGCTGTGTGTGTGTGTATGTGTGTGCGTGCGCGTGTGTGTATGTGTATATGTGCAACCCCTAACTATAGCAAAGCCAAATAGCTAAATCCTCCAAAAACAGTCCGTCGCGGCACCTATACCAGCAAGGCGCGCAGCCATGCATCCACTGAAAGCCTGTTTATTTCTCACGCTCACGCCCGTCGCTGCATAGGGAGCGAAACATTCTAGTGCGCTAAGTCTTCCGAACGAGGTGCCGGCACGCGCCAACTCCGTACCGCCGTCACCGTGCACAAACGAAATCCGGTCGCCGCACAGCACCTCGTCGAACCAGGGCAGTGACTCGCTATCCAGCTCCGAGCTGGCCCTGCACGACTTCGGGCTGCGCAGCAACGCGCGGCGGCAGCGCCCGAAGGTGTCCAGCGCCGACTCCATCCTGGCGATGTTCAAGAACTTCGCCGCTTCCAGCAGCGCGCTCAATACGCTGCCCTCGTCGATCGTCATCTCGCCGTCGTCCACGCCGACCGCCTCCAGCCCGCAGGACGACGTGCCGGGCGACGACGACTCGTCCACCTCTTCCAACCAAAACACGCCCGTCAGCTACTCGAGCGGAGGCGGTGCGTCCGACTCGCCCGTCTTCTACCGGCAGAGCACGATCGAGGTGCCGGTGCTAGATGCGCTCAGTGCGCACAAGTCAACCCCGACGGCCATGGCCGGCGGTGGGGGCGGCAGTGGCGGTGGCGGCGGCGGCAGCAGCGGTAGCGGCAGCTCATCGGGCGGCTCCGGCCAGCTCCATCCGCCGACCATACTGCTCGAGATCCCGAGCAATGGCATCAACAACAAGTGTCTGTCGCCGATCCGCGAAATGCCGACGCCGATTCCGTCGCCGGCGCTGACCCCGATCATGCCGCGTCCACAGCGGTCCATCCGCTCACCGCAGATGCTGCACGACGAGTCCATGTCTGTTACGTTCAACGCTAGCTTTGACGAGTACCACGTAAGTGTGCACTGTCGCCCCAACACTGGTTTTACTTCCGGCGAGTTCTGGCTTTTCCTTTTTTTCTGTTTGTTCTTCTTTCTTTTTATTTGCTTCTTCTTCTTTTATAGCTGTACTTTTAAACCTTCTCTCTCTTTCTTTACTCCTACCAATCTACTTCTATTCACACTACTACTACTACTTCTACTACTACTTCTACCACTTCTACTATATCTCACACCAGTACACTCCCCTCTCGGATTTAGTATATCCAGGTCTAATGTTACCGAACCCTTCCAGCATCAGGTTTGCAAGCTATATGCAAGTTTTATTTTATACTTTGTTTGTTTTTCCAACCTAGTGCTCCTTTGCCTAGTAGAAAGCGACCTGTTTTACGGCCGCAAGCCAACATAGTATGCACCATTAGAGATGTGCGGGCGGAACATTGAACAGTTGAACTCGCATTAAACAGTGATGAGAATAACGATCCAGTAAAGTGAGTCCTTTCAGATTGAGTGAGTTGCGAAGGAGAGTCAATTATTTAATTCATTCAGAATGATTTAGCTCACTCTCAATGATTCTATTATTTCTTGAAGGAATCTTCACGATCAGCTTGTGTGTCACATATCTCTGAAAATCACTTTAATGAGCCAAAATAAATCATCTTTGAGGATTAAATCAAAAACAACTCACAACAACCACAGCAACTAAGAAAAAGCAACTTTCTCATTTGACTCAGTTTTTACATCAATTGTTTCAAAGACCCAGCCTGGCTCATTCTAACTCAGTAGTCCGTGCTAAGTATTATACTCTCAAGGCCGCGGTAGAAGCAGCGCAATAGTGAATCAAGCAACTAAATCAGGAACAGACGATGTAACTGTAGACCTCACCTTATCTTCTACCGCGCCCTTCGAATATACAGTATGTCCCATAAAAAAGATGCGAAAATCGATAACTCATTTTCAAATAAGATTTATCATAGAAAATAATTTTATAAAATTATATTTGTTTTGGGGAGTCGTTTCTCAAGCCTTTGATGATTACATAACCCAATATGGCCACCATTTTTCTCGACCACCTTCTCAAAACGGGGATGGAATCGAGAACATACTTTCTTAATGTATAAGTTAGTTATTGAGTTCCATGCCTTGGCAATCGAAGCTTCCAGGGGGTCAACAATGGGGTGAGCACGTTCATAGGCCTCAACCCGAACATATGCCCATATTGAGTAATCCAAAGGATTCAAGTCCGGGCTGCTGGGAGGACAAATGCAATTGCTCAAAATTCCATGTTTTTCTTCAACCAGCTTGAGTCCTTTTTAAGGTATGCCATGGTGCTCCGAACTATTGGAAAATGACATGTAAGTGTGCTCCAAAGTTTCATCCATGGCAGAACGTAGTCCTTCAAAATGTCCATGAGAACCTCTGAATTAACTCTAAATACAGCTTTGATAAATGTTGGAGGGATTCTCAAGCCATTGAGCACAACTGCCCAGAAAACCAAAACTCCGGCCACATGTTTGGTTGTGAAGTTGAATTTCACATTCTCTGGAACATCCGCAATCTTCTTCGACGAAGTAAACCTGTGTGTACGGGTGTTACATAGTCAATCGATGGTGACCATTTTCTCATCAGAGAATACGATCATGGATACTTCATTTTAAATGTTGAGAACAAACATTACGATAGCTTCAGTCGTAGTTGTTTGATTCGGTCCGTTACAAAGTGACGCTTTATTCTTATTCTGGACGAACATTTTAAGCCATGTTTGACTAATCGATGCATGGAAGTTTTTGAAATAAAGGCTTCCTTAGTCAATTTTCGAATTGATCTGATAAGATTTGATAAGATCGGTGAGCGCGCGGTCCGTGGATGGCTACTTCCCGGCTTCCGTGGACGTGGTCCATTAAGGAGAGGCCATTGGATGCAGTAAACGGTAGCCAGGTGCCATCCCGCAATGGGTACAATTATTTTTACTGGTTTTTGGGCGAGCAGTAAACTAATCACAACTTCCTTTGCGCACATTTTCTCAACTTTGTCACTAATGAAGCACTGTTTTTTTTCTTTACATTATCTCAGAGTATACTGTCAGATGATAACAAAAACACATTGAAACAGCAAAAATAATGTTTTAAGGTACCCAAAAATAAGCATTGAAAACATTCGCATTTTTTTAATGGGACATACTGTACTCAGCACGGTCCAGTGAGTTGTGTTGGGATTGGGAGCCGATCGCATCATGTTCCGGGCGCACTCTCCATAGCGACTACTTAGGACTCTAGAAAATGCTGTGTCCTGTTCGGTGCACCTGCCATTCCCTATGCTATATGATTCCACCGCGAGTAGGATGATTTTAAACTTGACTGCAATATCTGTTTATCTAACTGTCTAATCGTCTATCGAAATTCCTTTCAACACCTCCATACTTATCGAGATCCGACACTACTTGCCCGGTCCGTTTGAACTCTCCCCGCCCAACTCCTAACCGATCACCTCGTACCACACTCCCGTAAAGCAAACGTCAACACACTACTAGCATTGATCCTAACCCTCATTCTAACGCAGAAGCCCCACCAGCTGTCGATCGAAATAAGGCCACCATCGCCGCCGGAGGACGCCGGTCGGTGCGACTACTCGTCGTCGTCGCAGAGCGACACCACGGTCGACGGTGCGCCGACCGGTCCGACGGTCTCGATCGACATCCATCCGCCGACGCCGGAGCACCGCAGCCCGGAGCGGCCGCGCGATCTGATCATACCGGAGCTGATCATCCAGCAGCCGAGTCCGACTCGCGAGCGCACGATGGTGGTGATCTTTCCGCCCGGGTCGCCGCCGCCGCAGCGCGCGAACCAGCACCCGTTCGATACCGGCCTACCGTCGCCGTACACGACGACGGACAAGCAACAGTACCACCAGAAAAGGTGAGCCGGTTCTGTCGGAGGGCTATTCGCGCACGACGAGCAACCTCACGCAGCCATAGCGAGCTATCAAAATTCATCCAACCTCCCATGCACAGCGGTCGGTCAAAATGAATCTTCTTCTTCCGTTCACGACTTTTCCCTCTTGCCGCCCCCGGCGCCTGCTTACGCTTCGCGGGATAGATTCCTCAAGCAGTGGGAGAAGCCAACCTCGCTCGATCTGCCCTTCGATCCGCCGATGATAACGATCACCTCCAACAGCAACGAGGTGGTCTCGGACGCCGAGGCTCCCTCGCCGGCCCATCCGATGGGCCACCCGAAGCAGGCGGGGCTCGGGCCACCCGGGAGCGGCGGGGCGGCCGGCATGTGCTACCTGAGTCCGTTCTCGATGTGCATCCGCGGCGATCGCGCTCCGTCCGAGAGCAACCTCAGCTCGTCCGGTTACTCCAGCATGGCGAGTCCCGGTCCGAGTCGGTGCGGCTCAAGTAACCCGCTCTTTCCGCACGAGTCCGACGAGCCGGGGTCAGGTAAGCAGTGCTGGCGCACTACAGCCAGAGCAGACCAGCGATTGGAGCACACCTGCCTTCTCTACCTGCTAGCGAATGACATCGATGAGTGATCGGTTACCCATTCCCCTTTCCCCAAAGGTCCGGCGGGCGGCCCTGGCTACTCGGGCTTTCACTCGCTCATCAACAATCGACGACAATCATCCTCGAATGTGAGGAAAAAATCGGCCGACAGTGGTGCCACCGGTGGTGGGGGAGGCGGCGGTACGACCGTCGGGCCCGCAACCGGCTTCAGCCACCATCATCACTCCTTCCGGCTGCGCTCCGACTCGGAGACGCTGTCCGACGAGCCGCTGCTCGAGTCGAACGACGAGGGGATCGGCACCGACCATCTGGACGAGAAGATCGAGGAGGGCGAAATACGCAGCGCCAAGGAGCTCGAGCTGTACCTCGGCAAGGAGCTCATCCAGAGCGGGCAGGACATCCTCAGCCAGGAAAATCTTTCCATGTCCCAGCTGCAGCTACCCTCCATCGTTATACAATCCGATGCGGGTTGCGACAAGCTGTCGCCCGTTTCATCGCGCTCGGACAGTCCGCTGAGGTACGGCGACTAGAATGGTGTGCGACTCGAGCGAGAGCTAGCACATGAGCTGGCTCGTGGAGAAGAGTCGCTCTCTCCTCTCTCTCTCTCGCTATTTAGTGTTGAATCAAGAACAGAGAGTGCTTTGCTGTGCTTCGCTCTTGGCACGCATCACCTTGTGCAAAAGCTTTATTATTTTTTTAAAAGTCAACAACCTAACAATCCACACACCATCTTTCCCCCTCATGCAGTGAGCGCAACGCTAGCCTGGAGCGCTTCTCGACCATGTTCTATGGCAAAAAGGACCAGCACCTGCCCTTCACCGACTCCGATGGGCTATACGACTTTCCATCCTCTGACGGCAAGGGTGCTGGCGGTGTTGTCGGCACCAGCTCGCACCGCAAGAGCGCCGGACGCAGAAAGGAGCGACGAGTCGCTCGCTCGACCGTCTCGCTGCAATCTCCCTCCAAGGCCACGTCGCCACTGCTGGAGCTGCCTGGGTCGGCCAAGTTCCCCAGCACCGCACCGACGGCACGCAAAAGTCCCAAGCGGCGTGTCCACCGGCAACCACTAGCCAGCAGCTCGTCATCCACCGAGTCGCTGACGTCAATGCGCGAGAATGCAACGCGAACGATCAAAGGTATCCACCACTATTCTGGCCGAGGTGAGCTGAGGCGACACCCCGGGCGCACCGTGTGCCTTCTAGCTCATTGGCCATCCCACGCTGACTACACTTTGTCCTCTTTTTCTCCCTCTTTCTCTTAATCTATTTCTCATTGCAGATCCGTGCGGAGTGGCACATCTGTCGGCTTCGAAAGTATCAGCAGATGTGTGCGACTATGGTGATGATACAGGTGAGGTAGGTAGAGCGATGTCAAACGCCAAATCTAAGCAAGGCAGAGAACCGTAATTTAACCTCTAATTCCGTCGGCGCCTAGTACTCACATGCCAGCGTAGCACCGCGTTTGTGCGTGTGTGTGAGTGTGTGTATGTGTGTCTGGGAGTGATGGTGGTGTAGTACCTCGAAACGTAGCTAGTCTTCCTGCGACGGGGCTATCCACAGTAATGCCCACCTCTAGCTCCCGGTCGAAACAGCTCAGTCGCTTCTCAGTACGAGCCAGAGTGCTAGTAGTTGGTGCTACTGCACGCATCCTCCAGGTTCCACAGCGTTGCCATCAGCATCCGTCGTCTGAAAATCGTTAACGCCATGGCTGCGACGTACCTTTTTTGTTCCCTTTTTCCCTGATGCATTTAGTGCGAGTCTAGCAAAAGGGCAGACGGACAGACCGATGATATACATAGCTAAACGAAACAAACATAAGCAAACAAACAAGCAAACAAGAAACGATAATTGCGTAGTTAATGTTAACAGTCGACCACGGCATCAAGCATCACACCTTCATACCACATTCATGCAGCTGCCATCTCTGTTCATCTAGAGTATACATTTGTTACTTGTACAAAACCTTGTTCTTACGTGGATGTGTTGGTTGCGAGTTGCCACTCTTATTCGCTAGTGACATTTTGTTTTAACCTAGTTACATATGACAGCCTCCGTTTCTCTGTATGGTTTTCTACTATAACGCTTTCGATTATACTTTCTTCGTGTATCGTACGATCTTCCGTTTGCGTTAACCGAATCGCATTACTTTCGTGTATATAGAACGTTTTTTGGTTTTACTACTGTAGTCTCTGGTATGGTTTCAATAGTCGAAAGAAACAAAAACTTATCATTACAGTGCCTGCATCTTGTTGCGAACGGTTGCTGGCAAAGCTGGTCGCTTCGATATTGACTCATTTGTTTCGTTGTCCTGTTTGGGTTTTCATTGGTTTCCTTCCTTTTCCCGTTCGCACCCACTACGAGCAGTAGAGCAGCATAAATCCTTTATTATGTGTGTTAATATTTCTGGCGTAATTTACAAACTTTGTATAGTTCTTGCGGAGCTCCTGCCGTACGTGAGAGTAGCGTTCATTTTGCGCGTAATGGTAGTGCCTTCTAGTTACTACAGCATTTGTCCACTGTTTGCGAAACCTGTCTTAATCATACGTATATACCAACATATGTGATGGCCACCCATTTCCAAACGCCGGTGGCTGTGCGCGTTTGCAGATCGAGATTTAACGGTACCTTCCCGTTCTTTTAATCCGCTCTCCTTGCACGCAAGCAGGAAATATCTAGCCAGATATTACCGAAAGCGCCCGTCCCGGAGGAGGTACGAAAGCCGTCGCACAAAATCCGACGGCTGAAGGCGATAGGCAATCAGATCAGGTAAGGCTATAGACGTCGATCACCGCCAAAGTGACAGCCACCTTCTTACATCGGGACCGACCCGTTTCGCCTTCAGGTTCTTGCGCCGGCTCGAACGATCAATCCACAAGAAGGAGCTACCATCGACGCAGCAACCCGAGGAGGACTCACAGGGTGGTAGCGGAAGCGCCGGTGTTGGCGTCAAGGAGTCTCCGAAGATTTCCTCCTCGCCACTGATCAAGTTCAAGCAGTCGCAGATCGACGAGGAGGACGAATCGGAGGAGGGCGAGGAGGACAGCAAGAGCACGTACTTTGCCACTGCACTCAGTAAGGTAATAATATGCGGTTCCAAGTATTGAAATAATCTAGCACTTCAACGAGTTGGAAACTGGCTCACCTGCTGAGGTAGCTCAGTGATACACTCATTCGAGACGCTCCACTCGCTCATGCACCACAACCTTGCTGAGGCAGGTCTTTCACCTAACCCAGCTGAGTAAAGCAGCTCTTAAGATTTATAAAGGGTATATTTGAGTCGCCTGTATTGTGATATAGAGTTATGAGTGTAACACAAGTCGGCTGCGGTTGAATTCTTTATTTTTAATCTGCACACGTTGAAGTTCAAGATACAACTGACTGACAAGTTGACAGTCTGTCATTATATATATAACTTTAAGCAGCGCCCTCTCGCGCAAACCACGGACATTGCAATCCTAACACCCCCGCTCAATGTTCGAGTTTTTTTAATCCCAATGTAGCACGATGTTTTTGAAATAAACCTGCAGGCAGACCTTTCGTCATCACGTCTGCAACCTGTTCACCGGTTGGTATGTAATGAACAGCTACACGCCCCCGATGAATCTCTTCACGGATGAATCGATGTCGAACATCGACATGCTTTAAACGCCCAGAGTGTCGCTCATCTTCAACACCCTAATCGTAGACTGGTTATCTTCGTAGTAGATCACTGGACACTCCGGTTCCTTCGACAGTTCCTTCAACAGACTAACCTCCAAATTCCATGGCATACAGCGGTGCTCAAGGCCACGAGCTCCGCTTCTGTTGACGACAGCGAAACAGTTGATTGTTTTCTGGTCAACCAACTAACGACGCCGCCGCATACTCGGAAAACGCACCCGGTGATAGACCGTCTATCCACCGGATCATTGGCCCAATCTGCATCTGCGTAAGCCTCCAGAACAGGATCCTTTTCCTTCGCCGAGAAAACCAGACCCAAGTCTAGCGTTCCTTTAATGTACCTTAGTACTCTCTTAGCGTGGGTCCAATGCAGTTCCGTTGGGCAGCTTTGAAACTGACTCAGATGATTTACTGCAGCACAAAGGTCAGGTCTTGTTGTCAACGCCACATAGCTGAGACAACCCACCAACTCTCGGTATGGCTTCTCAGTACGTTCAGCTTCATCTCCCCTTTTCAAGTGTAGACGGCACTCCATCGGTGTTGAAGCTGGCTTGCAATCAGACATGTTGAAACGATGTAGCAGATTCTCGAGGAATCTCCTCTGGCTGATGCGAAGGGTCCGTTTATCAATGTTCCGGTCAATCGTCATACCAAGAAACGATTTCACCTCTCCGATGTCCGTCATCTCAAATTCCTTCTCGAAGCATCTTTTAACTGTCTGTACCTCTTTTAGGTGACGACCAACCACAAGCAAATCGTCCACGTACAGTACCAAAATAATTTGGATGCCTCCAGTACCCTTCACGTAAAGGCACGGGTCGCTTAAGCTTCTGTTGAATCCCAGTCGTAGTACGAAGGAATGGAATCTAGTGTTCCATGCTCGAGATGCCTGTTTGAGACCATACAAAGAACGATTAAGACGACATACAAGTTTCTCACCCTTTTCGAATCCTTCAGGTTGTGTCATGAAAATCTGTTCTTCCAAACGACCATTGAGGAAAGCCGTTTTGACATCCATTTGGTGCACAATCATCCTCTGCTCATTCGCCACAGCCAAGACCACTCGCACAGTATCCATACGTGCTACTGGAGAATAAGTTTCTCCATAATCAAAACCTGCTTTCTGGCTGAATCCTCGAGCTACAAGTCTCGCCTTGTAACGCTTCTCGCCATTGCCATCGTTTTCCTTCACCTTGAAGAGCCACTTGCAGGAAATAGGTTCCCGCCCTGTAGGAAGTTTCTCGAGCGTCCATGTTTTATTTCGCTCCAGAGAATCCATCTCCTCATTAATTGCTGTTTTCCATTTTACCCAATCTGCTGACTCTTTCGCTTCCGCAAGCGACGTTGGTAGATCTTCTACATAGCTTGTTACAAAAGCAAAACCCGTGTAATTCATGCTGTAGTCCTTATGCCATTCAGGGACCTTACGTTCACGTTTTGAAGATTCGCCATCGGGAACTGTATCGCTTGCGGTGTCGGAGCTCAAACTAGGAGCCGTTTCATACTCCTCTGCAGATTCGTCATCATGTTTGGTGTCGTTCGTTTCATCCTCGATCTCAGTCTCGGCTGTTCTACGTGCTGAAACATCGCCGGGCACCATCGTCGAGAAGAAATCATCAGACGACACACCTTCATCTGCTCCTGACGTAGTATGATTACTTTCCAAGAAAACGACATCTCTGACATGGGCAATTTCACGCTTCTTTGGATTCCAAACGCGATACCCGTTGATGGAATAGCCAACGAAAATGCCTTTCCAAGATTTTGCATCTAGCTTAGCACGTTGTTCCTTTGGAATGTGAACATACACACTGCATCCAAATATTCGCAGCTTTGCCAAATTAGGTTTCTTGCCTTCCCATCGTTCATACGGGGTCTCATCAGTGTTGATCGCATTTGTTGGGGCTGCGGTTTAGAGGTATGCAGCTGTCTGACAGCTTGCCCCCAAAACCGTTTGTCGATTCTGAGTCCTGCAGCATCGTTCTGGCTTTATCCACCAAAGTTCGGTTCATCCGTTCGCTAACTCCATTCTGCTGAGGCGTGTGTGGAACTGTCCATTCCACGATAATGCCTCTCTGCTTCAGGAAAACCTCGAACATCTTGCTTCGATATTCGCCACCGTTGTCACAACGCAGGCGGCTAATCCGTTGACCAAACTTTGCCGTAACAATAGCCTCGTACTCGCGGAAGTAATCAAATACCTCATTCTTCGACTCAATAAGGAACACCATACAGAAATGGCTCCAATCGTCCACGAAAGATACAAAGTATTTCGCACCATCAATGCCAACCATGTTAATCGGACCGCATACATCCGAATGTATGAGTTCTAACACTCGCGACGATCGTTTTTCACTACGCGACGGAACGGATTCCGCGTTTGTTTCCCGGTCAAACATGATTCACAAACCACGACACTTTTATCGATACATTTTACATTAAGTCCAGCAACCATCCCTTTCCGAACCAATTGCTCAATGCCGCGTGCATTCAGGTGACCAAGCCGCTTGTGCCACAATTCCAGTTCTTAGGCACTCGACCACACGAATAGAGACTCGCATCACCATCGCAAATTTCCCGATAAAGCACCAGCTCGTATAGTTTACTGCGGCGTTCACCTTTTGCAACAATTCCCGCTTTGTTCTCTATCGTCACCATGCCATTTTCGAATGTCACTTTTAGCCTAGCGGTTTCCATTTTCCTGACTGACAAAAGGTTCATTCTCGCCTCCGGAATGTAAAGCACGTTTTTCAACGTTATTGTTCTCCTTTCGCCTCCTTCAAGGAAAACTAATAATTTTACGTCACCATATTCTTTAGCGATTATTGTTTCTCCTTCTTTGGCAACCGAAATACTCATAGGCTGCTTCATTGGAAATAGCTTTTTGAATAGCGACCGATCGTTAGACATGTGTTCGGACGATCCCGAGTCAACTATCCAGCTTGCTTCCGCGAATTTGTCTTTTTCTCCTACAAAGAAACAAACTTCACTCTTGCTTAGCTGCGCGTTATTTCCTTTGAAATTTCGTTTATCTTTTCCGGGCAATCGGCGATTTTTATGTCCCTCTCGATGGCATCCATAGCATTTCCACACGATGGTTTTCTTCTTATTGTTCTTTGGTGGTTTCCTCACGCTGGTTCCGGAAAAAGCTGCACCATTTGTTTTGGATTCACTTCGCGACACTACACTTTCCTTAGAACTTAGCTTGATTTCTTCATCAAGTAAACGGCATTTCACGAACTCTATATTCAAATTTTCTTCTGGCATTGTTTCTAATGCCGTCACCACGTTTGAATATTTTTCGCCCAGGGTTACCAATAATTGGCATATTACGTCCACTTCTTCCATCACTGCCCCTGTTGCCCTGTACTGCCGTACTAATCTTTCGAATTCCAGAAAATGTTCCTGTAGGCCACCTGCTTCGTGGCGGAGCAACAACAATTTTCTTTTTAAGTGTAGTCTGCTAGCGATGCTTCGTCGCTCAAATACTCGCTGCAGTGTGATCCAAATCTCTCTGGGCGTTCGTTTATCTTGAACGTACTCCAACATGTCATCGTGCAATGTGGAGATTAGAATGGACTTACATTTTCTTTCATTCTTCAATCTCTTTTCCCGCAGTTTTCTTTTCTTTTCGAACCGCAGCGGTGTCCTCCTCCTTGAGGCATAAATCCTCCACCTCCGTTATTTCATTTCGTACACATTCTAGCAAGTCGTGTTCTTCTAGAATCACCTGCACACGAAATTTCCACGACGCAAAGTTTGTGCCGTTAAACAACGGAATACGAACAACGGAATTTTCCATTATTTTCTGAGAGGTACACATTCACTTGTTTCTACGAAGTCTGGGCCCATAACCTATTGTGATATAGAGTTATGAGTGTAACACAAGTCGGCTGCGGTTGAATTCTTTATTTTTAATCTGCTCACGTTGAAGTTCAAGATACAACTGACTGACAAGTTGACAGTCTGTCATTATATATATAACTTTAAGCAGCGCCCTCTCGCGCAAACCACGGACATTGCAATCCTAACAGCCTGTGGACCACGTAACAAATTTAGTGTTGTTTACTCGGGAACCAATTTAGCTCGTCTTGTTCTGATACCCAGATCTTCCCTATCTTTCCCACTGTCTTATCGACACTGAACAGATGTCAAGTGTCATCGTGTTGTCGTGGTGGTGAATCCTTCTTTATTACACATCTGGTCTCCAGGACAGTCAAGTTGGATCTGTGATCTCTAGTGTCAGGTGATGACGGATAGTAAACGTCATATGCTCGTGTCCCATCTGACATTGCGTACCAGTTATAACTAAATTTGACGAATCAATCTATCAAATAAGCCAATCACGATGTTGTAAACAAAAATAAAACACTGCCGACAGCACATAAATTGACAGAACAAAAAGTGCGACAGGAGAACGATGTAAAAATGTTGAATCGCCCGAAACGAAGCAGTGGGTGATGGAGGCGCCTGGTGGCTTTGGATGCTAGACTTGTATGGCTTAAGGTTCACAAACGACACTTAGTTTCCCACCATGTGATCGCCTATTGATGAAAATGTACAGATCAATAGGTCGTTGACAGCTTCGTTTTCGTCCGTTTGACGACACAATACTAAAAAACCAAGATCACAATGGAGGCGCCTAGTACTTTGTAAAAGAATGAAAATTCCATACCAAAGCATAACATCTAGGAGAGCTTTATTTCTAGCAGTTTTCGAGTCTTTACCACTATTATTCGTAGTTTTCGAGGAAAGTTTCTTAGAATTGCAGGTTAAGTTGTGCCCTTCACAAATTTACAGGCACTTAAAACAAATTTACATATAATGCTGAGTTGAAGTGAAGTGAAAAATGTGGAAGCAGGGCACCACTGATGTTACTAGAGTTACGGATAACACAAACTTCTTCTTTTTCTTGGCGTAACGAACTCTTGGTCATACCTTCCCTATATGAATGGGTTACAAGACTTTTTTCCCTTTGTACGTGGATAATCATTCCTCTCATACAGGGGAGGGCCCGGTCTCAGATGTGATTCGAACCCACGCCGTCGAGGTGACGAACATCGACACTCATAACACAAACAACCACGCTATTAGAAAACTTCGTTCATCATATAATATTCGTAGAAAGTCGTAAAACCCTATATAAACACACTACCCTAAAATCAATTTATGTTTTATGATATCAATGAATGTATTATATCTATTTAGTTGTGGTTCTCTTGTACATGTGAAGACCAATCCCATTAGCTTCATTTAACGATGAATCAACCCATTCATTTTCGTTCATCAAGGAGGTTTTGACAATCGTTTCTTACTGAGGATTTACTCATCGGTAGGATTGCTTGAAATATTATTTACCACACAAAACAGCTTCTCAAATGTTTTGTTTCAATGATTAATTTCCCTTAAAATATAATAAAGACTCATTCAAAACAATCCCGATACGTTTGACAAGTGAGAACGCGACCGATTTTCGACGCATCAATGGTGCTCCGGGCAACGGCAAAGTTGAACTTAATAGATTCAAATAGCTCCTTAATAACGACAAACAAGACCCTTAAGCGAGCAATTCACTGCCTAATGCCGGCAAAGAACTGTTTGATAAGGGCCAACTGGCCATAACATTTGTGTATTGTTTTAACCAAAATAATGAGCAAACAATTGCTGTTTTGACTTCGAAAAAAGGAGTGTACAAAAGTATGTTTGTTCTGTATGACAGGATATCCAAAAATTTTACACGTGCGTAGTAAAATTAGTTTGACCATCTAAACACAATCTCTGTGTTTTAGGCAGTTGTTTGGCAAAAAATGCAACCAACAAAAACAGATGGCTGCTCGATCCCAGACTATTACCAAGTATCGCCACAGAAAGTATCGCTAGCTGTTGAATACTCACGTACAATTTAGAAACTGGAAGTGGAAATAGTTTGAGTAATAGCAATGGACCCTTATACAAATATTACAAACCTGGTGTATGAATTTCCTGACGTCTTCAGAAAAATTGTCAATTCTTGTATCAAAGTACAATGAGGGAATGAGACATCATACAACAAGGAGTTTTCAAAAACAAAAAAAAATATTCGGAAATTCCTGACACTGCTACAACAACAACATTACAACATTGTTAACTGTTCATCCAGTCGTTTCTCGTGATGAATAAATATCTCCTCTTGTATTCTTACAATCCAGGGCTTCAATGCTAACTAGCTCGTACACTTTCCGCTCTTTGCAGCAACAACAGCAGCAGCACCAGCGACTACTTCCGCCGTGCGATGCGAACTCGGTCGCTTTGGGGGCCAACTCCCGGCAGCACGGGAAAATCTCACGCCAGAGGCGCGTGCTCAGCCACGATTGCTACGGGACGAAGCCGTGGGCGGCCGAAGCGGAATGCAAGCTGCTCGGCGGGGAGGTGAACAGCGACTGAAGCGGCACTACCCGGCAACCCGGTTCCTCCTCCGTTCCATCCAGATCGTTTATGCGCACGAAATTTGCGTCCATTTCCGTCACCCGCCCGCCGGCTCCACACGGTGGCAATGCTCGGGACGTGTATTAATGTAGAAAAAAAAAACCACAACCCCCTCTCCCATCCACACATACACACCCACACGCAATAGAGTATGCGCTAAGGAGCGAGTAAGATTGTTAGAAAATATAGATTACCATCCCACAACGTGTCATCCTGAAGGAGCGACTTTGGTGCTCATTAACCGTAACATCCCGCAGAGCAACCGAGATGACCTTCCCCCGCACAGTGCGTCCTAGTAGAACACGGAACGGGACAACGCATGGCAATACCACTTAGTACACTACACGTAAATATACAAGAAGAAAAGTGGAAGTAGAGCAGAAAAACAACCATTTACGGCAGCAAACTAAACATTAAAAACAAAGCAAAACAAACCCCGAACCGGGCACTATAGCCCGGGTTTTTTCCCCAACCTTTTTAATCGGTAATATACTAGGATTTTACGGCCCCCGTTTAAATAAACATCTATCGAATTGAAATGCGCGCTAACTAACGGCAAAAAAAACGTTTGCAAATGTTTATATGTGTTCAGTTGATCTCATCGTTTTTACCGAGTTGCATATTGCGTATGTTGTGAAGATGTAAAGTATTATAATTACAAGCAAAAGAGAAAAGAAAACCAAACCAACAAACAAACAAGCAAACATATATAAATAACGTTAGAATCGAAAATGTAGCAATTTCACTCTCACGAGCACTCTACACTTTTTTAAACGGTCATCCTTACGGTCGGCATAGATATAACCATACACACACACACGCCCATCTACGTACCACTTGTACCCACGTACACCCACATATATAAACACACTCACACATACACTCACACGTAAGCGTACGTATATAAAACTATATATAGTAAAGGATAAAAATGTCGACAATTGATACATCACCCGAGCAGAGACTGATTTTCTAACATAAGTGAAACATAACCAAAAAATGTAAGAGAGCAAGATATGTAAAGTGAATACCCTCGCGTAGAGTATGATTATTTTGTTGCGTGGGACAACGACGGTATCACGACGTGTGCGACAGATCACGACGTGCGTTACGCAAAACAAAAAACCCTACCCCAACTTTGAAATACTTCCTCCTCCTCCTCCTCCACACAACCCCCTGGCACACACATACACACACCAATCGCTCGTCATTGTTCGCAGTTCGCGTGGTTAGCAACTAGGAAAATTAAAATGAAGAGGAGGATGAAGGTGATGCAAAAAAAAATTCAAAAACAAAACAAAAGATGCAACACTTTTCTCGACACTTATGTACAAGTACAAGTTTTCATAAATAATCCATTCACGCACATGCTCATTATGGTCAATGTTGCTTGATCACGGTAGTTAAATCGTAATAAAAATTGGGGAGAAAGGCTAGGTGAGAAAAGGAATCAAACTCCGCAAAAGGAAGATATCCACACAGCGATACAGACACACACTAACACACCTGCAAGGATGCTATTTTAATGTACTTTAAGGTCTCAATCGTTCGTGTAGCTCCCATTGTATCGTTACCACGTAGATATTGTATATTTCTTCGAATGCGTGTTGTTTTCTTGTCATCATTTTGCGAGCCAAAAAAGTAAAAAAGAAAAAAACGGGGCGGCATTACACACACTCACGCAGGATCGGCACACCCGTAAGAGTTTCGAGTTACAAAATCAAGCAAACAATTGCAAACAAAAAAGGAATCATACAAAGATGTAGCTTTAAGCCTATTGGGAAACTTAAAGATACGGGTTCAGCGAGATCAACAAATCCCAATTCCATATTTGCCTTCCACATACAGACACACACACACTCGCACACACTCGTACACAAACATTCTAGTGCACACGCCCACGCACACTAAACACCGACACACAGTGATGCATACAGGCTTTCCCGCACACTCGTCGCAGACACTCGGAAGTAAATCCTCGGATACTTTTGTTTCTTTGCACCTGGACGTCCTAGGTTTTTGACACGGCTAGTATAGTTGCATAACTAATGATTCGTTGAGAGGTATGTGGTTTGTTTGAGGATTTTCAAGCCTACGATAAAGCGAGACTATATACGATCTACTACTGCACCTACGTCTACAGAGATTTAACTAGGACCAAAACAAGGAGATGTATTAATCATAATAAAGCCCAAAAAGTAGGAAAACAAAAACATGCCTTCTGTGATAAGAAATGTACCGCGGTGTAGGTAAACCAAAACAAAAACGAAGGGTAGACGTTACTGATTCCGTGTATGCTCAATTTGTTTCATTTTCATTTCCGATCCGTTTGACCCGGTTTGGTGTATTACCACCCTGTTAAGCGTTGGTTTACTATGTTACAACACAATCCTACCGCAACGATCGGTTTGAAAGTAACGGCGCGCATTTACCTCCTTCCGAGAGTTCGGACCGAGTTTAACTATTTGCAATCCGTTTCTCCCGTTTTGGTATGTTTATTTATTCCCTCTTTGTTTTTTTTTATTTGAACTCTTTGAAATGGAAAAAAGGAAAGTGAAATACTATTTTTATATAGCACTCTGCCATCTATAACTGTTCGTTTTCCAAACTAATAGCAATAAAGCAAAAGCAACTATGAACAACGGGAAACGATGGAGACGCGTATCGGGGTTCACGATACAAGAGAGAAAATCATTTTACAAGCAATGTATTTCATAAAGCTGGTATAGATGTTTTAAAGGTTAAATATAAATAAAAAAAAAACGCAAATCATCATAGACTAAGTAAAACCAAAAAAGCCGAGATCATACCCAGCATATTGGGGATGGTGCGGTAGCAACAAAATGGGACGCCGACGGCCCCCGTCCGCGAATGAAATACAATAAAACATTAACTGTTAAAAAAAATCTTATTACAATTCCACCGCAACTACTTACTTTAAGGCTAATTGTTTACTAACTTAAAGATTACCAATATGTGCACTTTTCTAAGTAAGTTCGTGGCAATGAATAATGTGAACTTAACGACAGGCAGAGACAAAAAAAAAGCTGTTAATTATGACCATATATATGTTCTTAGAAATCTATCTATAATAAAAACCAAAAAAAAAACATAAAAGCATTTCGAACGCAAATCCATTGAAATGTTCTCCTCGACTCCGACACGTGTTTTCATTCGACACCGCGCGTTTCGTTTCAAAAACCCGTTAGAGCATAGCAACCGTTAACCCTTATTAGCAACGACCACTGCGGTCTGGTAAGTTTTGGTTTTTATGCCGCACATTTACAATGGTGCATTCTGATTCACATAAACATACTAGCTCCGGATGAAGATGTTTTAGCTTTACTCTCCACAACAAAAATGCACGAATTGTGAGAACATTTGTTATATCTCAGTTAACTCTAGAACTATGTCCATTTATAAGTTATGATATTAAACTCTTACATGTCATCTTTTAACTCCAAAAATCATCAAAACATAAACAAGCTGTGAGAAATAATTCACGACACCAGTTTAAAAATGCCCATGACTAGGTCAGTTTGTCCGAATCGTGTTCGGCGGTGGTCTACGGCGATAAAATGGTTGTCCGTAATCGTTTATCGAACTGCCATGACACTGATATTTCTTAAAAGATCTAGAGCATCAACAAAACAATTCAGCAATCCGGGAATGAAGAAGAAAACATTTTATGGTAAAAACAAACAGATGTTCGGAATCAGTCGATGATTGATGAAACAAAAGGAATAAACTTTTAACACATACAAAACATACCCACCGCCAGCAATTTGTTGAACATTCAAAGATGCTACTAAAAATTAAGCATTCATCATCAAAAATCCCTAACAAGAGATAGGGTTTTCATTTTTCGGTAAAAAAGTAAATAAGGCCCCTGCCGCCATTTTACCGGTTCTGGCTACACCTCTTGTGTGATATTATACTGGAACGTATGCAATGGGTGATACATTTGTTCGTTAATTTCAACCTACGAATATTTAAACCGTTGTGTGGTCCGTTAATATTCGGTTACGTAATCAACCTAGTGGTGCGGTAAGATTATCTCACAAAATTATAACAAACTCCCTTTTTCGGTAGACCTAGCGCAGTCCGCTCGCTGCGCTCGCTGCGGGCGCGCCGCCGTTTCAAAATCATTTTTTTGGTTATTGGTTCATGCTGTCCTACCTGTGTAATATAATTTTCAAGGTAACTCAATATGTTAAAGTATGTTTATCTGCATTCAACCTCCACTGCACGATTATTTTAAACTTTTATGTTCTTTTAACCGAACCGGTAGCGTTCAAAGATTTGAAATTACCGCATGTATTGCATTTTGCATAGCTTCAGGTTTGAACCGGTAGGAAATCTGAATCGGTAGCAGGACGAGAATCTAGGCAGGAGCCTCATTTACTCTTTTACCCATTTTTCTTACACTTCTTCTTCTTCTTTGTGTAACAACCGTCTTCGGTCATGCCTGCCCATTAAGGGCTAACGGGACGTTTCCTTTTGTGTGCGTGGATGATCAGTCCACTCGTACAAGGAGAAGGTCTGGTCTCGGTTGGG
>KE525195.1:410545-466393 GCA_000441895.2 Anopheles sinensis | reverse complement strand
CATATCTTGTATTCTCTCTAACATTTCATAATTCTACTTCTTTCAACCTTGTTCGAGATAGCCTTAGACCAATTGATCTTAGATAGGAATCGGTGTAAAGTGAGAAAATTTGAGGAATTTATCGTATTTTCGGAGTATAATGACCCCTTTTTGGATAAAAATGACCAAAGTCAGCTTAAGAGAAGCGTTGTACATGGGTAATAACTTTTCGAAGGATTGAAACTTTTCATAAACATTGAATCTTTTCAATGTTTCAGGAGGGGGTCGGTACACACTAAAAAATAGGGTATTTACTTGAAGGTATAATCGATTTTAATATTTTTTAAGCTACAATTTAATTTTTTCTTAATATCAACGATCAGAGTTTATGCACTGATTAAATCAAGAGTTCCAAAAATGAAAGAGAAAAACCATTCGTTTACCATTAAAATTGTGTGACCACCAGCATCTGTTTTGCTCTGTACACATAAGGGTTAAAAAGAAGCTGGCATTTATGCGTGTGCGTGTTATGATTCGGCTTTTGCATTTGCTCATGGGACAATATTTACCGTACTGCTTTGCTAGAAGAAAGGGCGTCATTATCCTGCAAATTGTCATATTCTCGACACAAAACGGTTGATAAATGTAGTTTTACGATGCTGCGAAAAGTTTTGGTAAACTGCACTTCAAACCTAGGTGCGCCCGCGCATGGACAACAGTTCGCGAAGCTACCCGCATCGTGTGCGTTCACAGTGCACCGCTCGAAGTGTCGAAGCTCGCTGCACCGTCGTTTCCTCTCGCTGTTGGCCACCGTACTACGGTGGTAAAATTGCAGGGTAATAAAACATATTTACTGTCGACGAAAAACACCCATGAAGTCTTCTACCCGAGCGTTACGGTGCGCGACGGGCTGCGGACGCAGGTAGTGAGCACCTCAACCGGCGGTCGTAAACGGGCGCACCGGACCCTGACGCCAGCAGGCCAGCTGAAGCTGGTTGGTCGTCAAAATCAATTGGTGGTTGCTGGTCGGCCAATCATTACGAGCTACGGTTTCTATTGGCACTAATTCCGGTGCCTCATTGGCCGAGCAGGTTGTAAACAGTGAAAATGTGCCATTCGACCGCCGGTTGGCGATGCTGGTAGTGCGGTGGGGCTGCTGAACCCGATGTAACATTTTACCGCGCCATATTTATGCCCAATAGCAGTGCACGGTGGTGTTATTACCAGCGTCAGCGAGATGCCAGTGGTGCTGACTGATGATGGTGAAAATTGTGCTACCTGCAACATTCGCACGATCGAACACCCGAATCCCTTTGCGATAGTGCGTGTTTTGTTACTGTTGTTATCCAGCTCCCTCCAGTCGAACGATTTTGCTTCGGGTTGAGCGTGTGCCTCTTTGTGCCTAGTGACATTCGGTGCGCATTGTTGCTGTTTGTTTGTTGTGAGCAGTGTGAAAAAAATAGTGCAACCTCAATCAGCCGCCAGTCAGCGGACGCCAATCAATCAAGCAGACCAATCATCATCTGGCCGAAGGGTTTTGGCGCCTTGCCTTCGCTTGGGGCTGAAAGCTCCCCCAAAACGGCAAGCTGCTCCACCAATCCTGCCCGTTGGCGCGAGCGCGCGCACACACACACGCACGCACGCACACACGGCGAGACACGTACAGAGGGCGCACCAAACGTCAGTCGGTCCCGTTTCCTATTCGCGGAGCGGATAGACAACCGATTGGATAAGAATAGTAGCGAATCCGGGCGAAGATTGCTCTCCGGCTTCTTCCTGTGGCGGGCTTGCGTTGTTGGTGTTACTGCAGGAAACCTGTCGGGCAGCGGCGATACCGAAGTGAACCGAACGGAAAAATAACAGAAACAGAAAAAGGAAGGTGAAAACTTTGGGCAAGAAGATTTGGAAGGGGAGAGCGTACGACAGAGCGAGAGGGAGGGAGAAAGCGAGTGAGATTGCTACGCCACTCCAGCTGTGGATGCATTTGAGCCCCAATGAGCTGTGGGCCCGTAAAAGGGAACCGATCGTACATAGGGCGACTGCCTGCCAACCCTTGCACTGGCTGAGCAGGATGTGCTTATGATACATAGGTGATACATAGGGGACCCTTTGCCGCAGCACATGGTATCGATATTGAAGGCAATGGAGACGCACTCGAACGCGGGCTCGGGCGCGACGGGCGGATCGGCGGGTACGCCATCGGTCACGGGATCGCGCACAACCACACCGATGCTGACGTCATCATCCGGCTCGAATGGAGCATCAGCGGGAACAGCAGCAGCACCAGCACCAGCACCAGTAGCGACGAGTGGGAGCGCGGAGTTCGGCTCGGGGGGCAAGGAGCGCCTCAGCGAGTCGCAGCGATGCATCCAGATGTTCTGGCCCGCCGTGATGAGCGAGATGCAGGAGATCACGCACGTCGAGCCGGGCAACCAGGTGCTGCCGCTGGCGCGCATCAAGAAAATCATGAAGCTGGACGAGGACGTGAAGATGATCTCGTCCGACGCGCCGCTGCTGTTCGCCAAGGCTATCGAAATCTTCATCCACGAGCTGACGCTCCGGGCCTGGCTGCACACCGAGCACAACAAGCGGCGCACGCTGCAGCGGAGCGACATCGCGATGGCCATCACCAAGTACGACCAGTTCGACTTTCTCATCGACATCGTGCCGCGCGAGGAGATCAAGGTGTACAAGAAGGAGTACGAATGGAAGCCGGTCGCCAGCGGCGGCCCGGCGACACCCGGCACCACGGGGGGTGGGGCGGGCGAGAGCGAGGTGCAGTACTACCTGCAGCTGGCGCAAACGCATCACCAGGCGCTGCAGCAGGCGACGGGCACGAAGCTCACCACCGCCACACCGGTGGCAGTGAACGGTGGTGGTAGTGGTGCTGGTGCTACTGCCTCTGCTGCCGTCCTGGAGCTTGGCACCGCGTCGACCAACGCCACGGAACCGGGCGCCAGCAGCACCGAGTCCCAGGCGACCAGCGCCCAATCACCAACCGGACCGGTAAGAATCGAACAAAAAAAAAGCGAACAGCATCCCCAGCGAGCGCGATTCACATTCCCAGTTTTCTCTCTACCCCTTCACCCACTGTCTCCACAGGGCACGATACAAGCCAGCTCGGCGCCGAGCAACATTATCTTCTCGAATTCGGCCGCCACCGGAGCGAGCAGCAATCCGATGCCGGTGCAGCTGTTCCAGCACGTCCTTACACAATCGGGCGAAATCACACAGATTCCGGTAAGCAGAATTGCGTTCAGCTCTCCTCATTAGTTTAGTAGACTTATTTGTTTTATAAGAGCTTGTAATTCTTTATCAATGTTTGCAGCATTGTCAGATGATTGTACTCGGAAATTTTGTATATTTAGGTCAAGTTTTTCTAACAATTTAAACACTTGTTTCTCGAAATACGATTATTTATGCTGATTGTCATATCTCAATTGTGTCTTATAACGATTGTTAGATGATCTTATTGGGAAATACCAGGAGTAGAATCTAAAATGATGCTTCAGTTTGAATCCGTTTTGAATTTGATATTAAACAAGTTAAAAATTAAATTTTTATCCAAATCATAGTGTGCATCATGCCGAGATTATGATATTGGAAACTAGTCTTATAAGACTTTTCTCCGATTACTGTAATGTTTTGTTTCTTTCACATAACAAGAGATATTTAAATTTTCATAGCCGCACAATCGCTCTCTTACTAAAGGATTTCATCATTTTCGGTAGCTTTGTGGAAAATAATGAGAATTATTAACAATACACAATATTTACTGGTGGCCCGTGAATCGCAGGCACTTTGAGTCGTACGAAACAAGACAAACGAAAACTTATTCAATAGCAAAGTATGCCACAAATCGAACTAGAAAAAAGCAGCTCATCCGCTGGCAATATCGGAAGCTTCTTTTTCGATCTTAGATACATCCGCTTCTTAGCTCTACTTAGACACTTCAAGACTGTTTTTGGATATTTTTCAATTTGCCATTATTTCTTCAAGTTCATGTTTTTCTTTAGGAAGTTTTAACATCGAAAAAAAAAAATCAAATATGTTATGTGCGCAATGAAATCGCGCACAAAATTATCCGAAAATGTTACAGTGTCGTAGAAAATATACATTTTAGTAGAAGAAAATATGTAAGCACAGTACAAATAGTTTCTGTGCGTTTTTATTTGAAAAAAGGTTGATAGTTAATGGTTAATCCTTTTAACATCCTTTTTACAACTAATATTTTTTCTCGTGGCTTTCTGCCACCTGTCGATTGAGCATTTAAAAAAGCCTTAAACCTGTAGTGCACATAGTTAACAAAAATTTACTGGCTATCTTAAAAATTACTTATTATTAATACAATATAGACATGCCATACGGAAATATTTATAATTTTTCTTACTAACGATCTTCTATTTTTGAATTTTGCTAAACAAATCTAGTAAATTTATATACAGAATTATTAACGATTGATGTTCATACCGAAATTGAATTGTACTCTGAGCAAGAAAGTTAAAATCATGTCAGGTCCTTGCATTATTTTCCACATTATTTGATTGGTACGTGGCACCGTTAAAATCTAATGCATTGAAATCATCGGTTGTATGTTTTCTTCTTGCCAACAGATTTCGATTCCACAAAGCCCACTGAACTTTCTACGGGCTGCGGGAGGAGCGGCGGGGTCGACCGGCGGTTCGGCCCAGCCGTTCTTCATCCAGGCAGCACCGATGGGAACGGGTCCCACAATCATCCACACCACGCCGGCCGGCGTATTTCTCAGCGCGAGCCAGCTGCACCAGCTACAACAACAACAGCAGCAGCAGCAGCAGCAACAACAGCAACAAACACAATCTGTACAGCAGCAACGGGACTGATGCGTCCGCGATTGAAAACGCCAAACGCCGAAGCGTTTGGAAGCGCTAGTATAACTGAAACGGCCGTGCCGAGCGTTTAAAAAATGTAAATACGAAGTGAGATAGGGCAGTACCTCAGTACGCGAGGAGGTATTATATAGGGTAGTATGTACACAGATTTCGAGCCATTGGGGCTACACTGGCGCAGCATGTGGTAAGGAGCAGGAACGCAGCACGTGTGAAGCCGTCAGGACATCATATTAATTAATTTAGAATTTGTATCAATTATGTAAAACACCTGTTTAAGCATTGTAGAGTTTTTAAACATCCCTGCCCCAGGAGCACTCAGGATTGAATCTAAACTTCTTGAGCTTGAGGGTGTCAGTTAGCACCGCAACGTTCGGCTTTCAGATCATTTCCTTAACGTTTCAGAAGTGGTGTCAGTATGAACTTAATTTAAATAGTTGCAATAATAACTCTATTTTGGGGACTTGAATGAATTTAAAAAAGGGAACAGCTAGTGGCAATTCTTTATGAATTGTAAAATATTTTATTTTTTGCCCGGAGCTTTGTATCCAAAGAAGCGGATTCAAATGACGAAAGAGTTACAATAGGCAACCCGTGATGCTTATATCTATCATTTCATAAAATTCCATCGTTAGCACGCCACGAGCGTTAACGGCTTCTATTCGGAAAATCGTTGAATTAGTTTAGCATTCAAACAAAATCCCGCTTAGCTGTTTATACGATCATTCTTCCGATTGATGATTATGAAATGAACCGCTCAAGTGTTGTGGTGTTAAATTTACGAGTGTTCCGAATCTCGACGCTAGACATTTTCCTGCCCGCACCCCCCACGCGTAAACAAACCAAAAGGCGACCACCGAATCGCCGACTACAACTACAATTGCCCCAAGTATTTAGTACTACCTGATTACCTTGACACACTTTTAGTGTTTTTTTCTTTAGTTTCTAAGATTGATGCACACTGTTGCAACGGGAATTGATGTTTGATTCGGGATTGACCTTGCCGATAGGTCACGTGAAACATACAACCTTCAAACATATGTACAGTAAAAATGCGTTTGGTTGAACGATTATATGTTATGAACGTGAATATGTTTTTCTACGAGCATTTTTCTGTATAGAAATAGAACACACAGAGAGCTACACTGGGTACTGTACATTATAACAACACCATTAGTGAAATAAAAATTGTTTTGTACGAACTGCTTGTTGTATTCTTGTGGCTTATGAGCCCACCTCGTCAAATAATGTATGGATGACAAAAACATCATTAAACGTTTTTATTTAATTTTCCTCATCATATTTTAGATAGAAGGATACGCAAAGTTTCCTTCTTCGTTGATATTTTTAGCTGATTTCTATAACAATTTATTGTAAGGTCGTCCGTTATAACTCCATTGACCTACGACTCCCTGTTCTTGACGCTAGTTTACTGGCTACAAAGCCTATCAATATATTTACACTCCAACGAGAGTCGAATCCTCCAACGAGAGTCCTTGCAAGCTTTGGCAAAATAAGTTTTCATTTACCTGCTTTCGGTCTAATCTTTTCGTGTGACTCACATTGCGTGTGTTACACGGACAAAAGTCTTTTTCTCCTCATCAGTGTCCACAAGAAAGGATTCAATAATCCGAGAGCGACTTCAAATTTATTGTACGACCATGAAAAATCCATGAAGATTAATTTTAGTTACTTGCACTTTATACATAAAACGTTCTCTATTGACAAGATAATAGATTTTAATTGGTTAGAAAAAAAGAAAAGGATGAAAATATATGGGATTTGGAGGCCATAATGAACAGCAAGATTCGGATAATGAGGGACATTTTTTAACTTATATAGATTAATTAATTGAACATGATAATGGATTGAACATCAGAATGGATTCCATGAATTATGTAGCAGTGTCCATAATCCTACCCAATTGAGCTGTGCCTCGGAAGGGCATCGGGTGCAAGCGAACCATCAATCGATACTTGAAGCGCCCTTGAACACAGTAGCAATTCAGTTGCCGCTCTCGAAAGAGGAACTGAGGGCCTGGCTGGAACCGAAACCGGAATTGAGTTGACCCCGTGTTGCCATCGTGCCACGCTGGTTGCGGCGTCAACAAACCTCATTTAGTTCCCCCGCGAAGGAGGATATGTTTGATCGATATTTTCCTTCGCTATGCGGATGCAAACTTTGGCACCGTTTGCCCTCTCGGGCAGTCGATGACGGTGGACAGCGTTCGATAGACACATTTGTTTGATTCCGTGAAGTCCATCCAGCATCAGCAATCCAGGCGCAAGGGTGGTGATAGTGTTAAGGTGGCCTCAAGATGGTCCACCTGGATCCGTTGCGGCTGTGCCGCAAGAAGCGCAAGATACCGCAAGGTGGTGCGATACTGGACCAGGTCATCTCGCAGTCTGCGTCCGCCTCCAACCAGTGTCTGCTGTACAAGATGGCGAACTACAAGCGCGGCGGTGACCTGATCGACGCGTTCCAGATCGGCGGCCAGAAGGCGGTGGAGCAGCTGATCCGCGAGCAGTTCGGCGTGTTCATGTACAACAAGGGCCGCGGGCAAATCATCAACCGGGCCGAGTATCTGCGCTGGAAGTACATGGACAACCATGAGGTGGGTAGCAAGCGCGCAACGAATCCTCCGCAACCACTCCATAACGGATCCACCATTCCCTAGGTGATCATTCCTATCGAGGCGTCGCTGTCGCCGCACGATCCGCTCAGCAAATGGGTCGACCATAAGGCATGCTGGCAGATGCAGTACCGGGGTCTGCTGGGAGAAAGTCTGCTGCACGTGCTGATCATTTGCGACACGAAGGTGCACACCAAGTAGGTTCAAACACCCTGCCGAAGAGTGGACTCTTGCTACATCGCATAGTCAGGGTAAAAATATTTCAAGTCCTAAGGCCATTCAGAATCTTATTGCTTCGGGGACTATCTTCAAGAAGTCTACCCAGCTCTATGGCAAACGCTGTTGGTATTGATATTTCAGTAGAAGGTCCTCCTATATACCAGAACTTTGTTCGGTTTGTGTGAAAGCGAGCAATTAATCTTTTGCGGTAGTGTTTTCCCTTATCTGGTAGCCTACTGGTCTAGGAATTCTCTTGCAATTACGATACTCATCAAAATGGCGCATCGAAGCTGGCGCCATATAGAATTTTCATGATACTAGTACTCATCGACCATACTAGTATCGCGTGGAAACACCACGCTAAAGGTGTGGGATTGAATCGCGAATCTGGCAAACCCCCTCATATTACGAACGGCTGACCACCGATCTGTAATATCTGTATTACCGTCTTTCGATCTCAGTAACTCTCTTCGGAGAGAGACCTAATCCCTTTTGTTTTTGGAATATTGTGCCACTTAAAAAAATTCAAGGACGTTTCCGATTTATAGACAATAGACTTGGTTTATATTTGAAAAAAATGGACCTCGCTACCGTCCATTAGACTCCTAAGACTTTGGTGCCAAAGGAATGCCATGCGTATGACACAGTCTAAGACACCTGTTAGGTTGTCTCAAAGGGCGAGGATTGGTTGTCGCTTCAACTAAGTAAGTAAGTACTGATATACCGACGCCTGCTTCTCCAAACTCTGTTGAAGGCTTGCCCGAATCTTGCTGCGAGTTTTCCCCGAACAAGCTATCGACGTAATGGAGGGCGAGGAGTACCTCGGCGCTAGCGCGCTGCACCTAGCGATTGCGTACAGCAACAACGAACTGGTCGGTGACCTCATCGACGCCGGTGCGGACGTCTCGCAGCGCGCGACGGGTCGCTTCTTTCTGCCGCGCGACCAGCAGGGCCTGCGACCGGTGAAGACTACCGACTACGAGGGTCTGGCGTACCTGGGGGAGTACCCGCTGGCCTGGGCCGCCTGTTGCGCCAACGAGTCCGTCTACAACCTGCTGCTGGAGTGTGGTGCCGATCCGAACGCGCAGGACAGCTTCGGCAACATGATCCTGCACATGGTGGTGGTGTGCGACAAGCTGGACATGTTCGGGTACGCGCTGCGCCATCCGAAGCTGCCGTGCAAGAACGGTATCGTGAACGCGGCCGGCCTGACACCGCTGACGCTCGCCTGCCGGCTGGGCCGCGACGAGGTGTTCCGCGAGATGTTGGAGTTGTCGGCGCGCGAGTTCTGGCGCTACAGCAACATCACCTGCTCCGGCTACCCGCTGAACGCGCTCGACACGCTGATGCCGGACGGCAGCACCAACTGGAACTCGGCGCTGTTCATCATCCTGAACGGCACGAAGGAGGAGCATCTGAACATGCTTGACGGTGGTATCGTCGAGCGGCTGCTGGACGAGAAGTGGAAGACATTCGCGCGCAACCAGTTCCTGAAGCGCCTGCTCATCCTCGCCATCCACCTGTTTTGCCTGTCGTGCTCGGTGTATCTGCGACCGGTGCGCATCTTCGACGACGATGACGCCGGCTCCGACGACGCGGGGGCGACGGACGGCGAAGCTGGTGGTGCCGCCGGAAACAGCGGTGAAGAGGAGGATCGCGGTGGTGATGGTGGCGACGCAGATCCGATCGATCTAAGCACCTGGGTGCGATACGGGTTCGAGGTGGCAACCGTGATGGGTGTGCTGAGCTACGTCGTGCTGCAGCAGGGCGATGAGATCAAGAACCAGGGATTCTTCTCCTTCCTGAAGTCGTTGGTAAGCGACACAGAGCGTCCAAGAGTCGCTGTAGTCTTGATGTCGTGATTATTTTTGGTTCCCTCGTCAATTCGCAGGGTCAAGCGCCAGCGAAGGCTATATTTCTCATCTCCAACATCCTGATCCTGGCCTGCATTCCGCTGCGCATCATGGGCGACACCGAAACGGAGGAAGCGATTTTGCTGTTCGCCGTCCCCGGGAGCTGGTTTCTGCTGATGTTTTTCGCCGGGTATGGAGATCCGGGACCGTGTTCGAAAATCCGGTGGCTGATGGTTACTTCTCTTTCTCTCTTTCTCCCTCTCTCCCGGTGCAGAGCGATCGGACTGACGGGACCTTTCGTGACGATGATTTTCTCCATGATCACCGGTGACATGTTTACCTTCGGTATCATCTACATGATCGTTCTGTTCGGCTTCTCGCAGGCGTTCTTCTTCCTCTACAAGGGACACCCGAACGCGGAGGACTCGCCCTTTGGCAGCTACTTCGGCACCTGGATGGCACTGTTCCAGACCACACTGGGCGACTACGACGTACGTACGATGGGGGGTTGAGGTATTGGTAATGATTTTGGTAATCATGCATTTCCTTTCCCCGGGTCTTCCAGTACGCCGATCTCAACCTGACGACGTACCCGAACCTGGCCAAGACGGTGTTCGTCATCTTCATGATCTTCGTGCCAATTCTGCTGCTCAACATGTTGATCGCCATGATGGGCAACACGTACGCGTACGTGATCGAGCAGGCGGAGAAGGAGGGCATGAAGCAGTGGGCCAAGATCGTCGTCAATCTGGAGCGGGCGGTGACGCAGGACGATGCGAAGCGCTACCTGGAGGAGTACTCGATCGGGCTCGGACCGTCCGACGATCCGCGGTACGAGACGCGCGGCGTCATGGTGATTAAGAGCAAGAGCAAGACGCGCGCCCGGCAGCGGAAGGGCGCGGTCAGCAACTGGAAGAGCGTGCTGCGCGTCACCCTCAACGAGCTGAAGAAGCGCGACATGACGGGCGAGGAGCTGCGGCGCATCATGTGGGGCCGCTCGTCCATCACGTCGCCGGCGAAGATTGCGAAGAAGAAGCGACCGGGCGAGGATGACCTGAGCGACCCATTCGCCATCACGGCCGCCATCGACGTGATGTCGTTCACGCAGGACATCGTCATGGTGAGCACGGAGACGGTGGTCGTCCCGATGGCGCCAGTCGCTCCCCCCACCACCGGGAGTCGCCCCGCTCCCAGTGTTCCTCCAACGGCTACGTCTACGTCGGCGACGATGTTTGCACCGCACGCCGGAGGAGCGTCGGCACCCCGTTCTGCACCGATCGCACCGACTGCGACGGGGACCGGTGGGGCTCCACCGAGGCGCCACTCGACGGCCAGCGCCCCAGCGGCGATGGGTCTCGGGGCGGAGGCGAAGGCCGACTATCGCGATCCACTGCGCGAGCTGGTGATGATCTCCGAGTCCACCTCGGTAGACGAAAACTACGCGCAGAACGTCAAAACGCTCGCCATCGACGCCTCGACGCTGGATCATGTGCACGAGATTGACATTTCGTCGATGCAGCGCCCGCCCGGACAGAGCCAGTACACGCTCCAGCAGCAAGGACAGGCTCAGCCAATGCAACAGCAGCAGCAACAACAGCAACAGCAGCCTCAGCAGCAGCAGCAACCGAACCAGCTGCAGGGCCAACTGACACTCTTCCAGAATCCGAAGGACATCGTCGACCCGGTCCGGGAGCGCGAGTTCCTTAAGACGCTCGAGGCGCTCGAGGACACGGACAGCGAGGCGGGCGAGAAACCGGTCCTCGGCAAGATATCGCTCATCCGGCGTGCAAAGTCGGCCGTGTCCCGCAGCACGTCGCGCAAGCGCAAAACCGACCAGCACCCACTGTTCATGATCGCCTGGGAGGACAAGGGTGGACCGGCGGACCTGATGCCGAGCATGCTGCCCTACACCGACGACGCCTTGCTACATCACCACCACCAGCAGACGCATACGTCGGCGCACACGGGCGAGGCGGGCGATGGTGCCGTCGCTGGCGACGCCGCCCTCCATGCGGACGAACCCGACAACGACGCCGTCACGGTGGAGGAGCTGCACCGGCGCATGGAGCAGTTTCACCAGCGCAGCCGAGCGTCCTCCGTCCGCGAGCGGGACGTCAACTCGAGCGAAAGCAGCGGCAAGCACGGTAAGGCGCGCAAGCCGGCGCACGGGCGCGGCAAGCACAACAAGATATCCCCCGACAACTCCAACGAGAGCATCGGCGGCGGCAGCGGCGGCAAGCCGGATAAGCGCATGAAGTCCGCACCGATACTGGGCGGTGGGGGTGGTGGGGGCGCCGGTGGATCGGGCGCCGCGGTACGTCACGGAGGGGCGCGGGGCGAGACCGGCACGAGCTCGCCGCCGGATCCGCTGGAACCGTGGAGCACCAAGAACATCATGAACATCAACCGGCTGCTCGATCAGGACACGACCGAGGAATAGGACACGGCCTCCCAACGAGGGGACACCTAACACCTAGGACTCGCTTCAAAAAGCGGCACCATTTGCACCATTGCATCATTTGCACCAGCGGCACAGTAGTTCTACGTAGAACAAGCAACTACAACGTTCTTTTGCCGACCTAACTTTGCAATTTTACCAATGAATGGATCAGCTAGGTTAAACGGAAAGCTAAAATAACTTTATGTGGGATAAAAGGGTCTGACCAAATGGCAGCGCCATAGAAAATTAGTGAGGACGCTATAGACAAGGGGTCGGCACACGTTTGCAGAAAGGGGCCAGACGACGAAAAGTAACCTGAAACCGCGGGGCAGTCGACTTTAACGATATTTTATTGTGATTTTCAGCTCTTTTTGAATGGAGCAACAACTTGCTTTTCCGGAAAGTAACATAAATATAACTTAAAATATTTCAAAGTTCTATTTAATAATTGAAATTTTTATATCCACTGCGTACCAAAATGATAGCTTCACCTAGTTTTTTCATCCATATGCTAATCGAAATGATCGAAAGGAAAAATAAACAACAGGATCATATTTCTATCAGAACCGAAAGGAAATGTATTTCAGTTCTGTTTCTCCAGAAAAATAAATTATTATATAGTTAAAGCCAAACAACCGAAAAAATTGGGTGTCTCATAATGATAGCCAAACACCAAAAATAATTCAAATAAAACCAAACTAACATGCTTCACAATGCGTCAACAGTTCGCAAATGTCATTTGTAGCTTTTCTCTCTTAAATTTGTTATTAAATGTGACTGGGGGTCGTGGAAAATAACTAGCGGACCTTAAAAAACAAAAGAAAAAGGTCAAATTTATGCATATCGCTCCAATCATTTGAACCTTACCTGGAGGATGATAACAATCAACAGCTCATTTTTTCAGCAAGAATATGCTACACTTTAAGCCAGGAAACAAAAACTTGCCAAGCACGATCGGATATCAAATCAATGTATTATCAAACCGTCAAGATCTCAATCCAATATAAAATAAAGTCTGTCCCAAAGTAAATCGACACGCCTTAGACGTACTACTGTGTCGCCCCTAGCGGGCGTAGGCGGAAACCGATGACACTAGTTTGTTAAGTAATTAGTGACGAACATTTGGTAAAAGTTTGAGACATTTATCTCTTATTTTCGCAAAACTACGTACAATTGCATTTGAACGTCTAAAAATACCCGCGCACAAACACCTGGAGAACCCGGAGCGATCGGGGTCGAAGATGGCCAATGTACTGAAGTTGCCGAAGGCAACCACATTTCGATATTTGAAGTTTTTGTTGAATTTTTCAATGTAATTTTGTTGAATTTGAAACAAATGTATTTTATTATATTTCAAATTAATTATTTATCTTAAAAATTTTACCACATCAATGTGTTTCTGGCGTACACTAATCTATTAAAAACTCAGTCTCAAGAAGTTTTGAATATTGAGAATTATATTTTGTTTCGAAACGGTATCGAAAAATGTTTTCTCTGATAGCGATAGCGTAAACAAATTTGATAACAATTCAGAAATTTTGTGTTTGTGTTTGCAGGTTGTTCTAAAATTTTCCTACAGGCCGTATAATAGCTGGCGAGCCGAATATCCGTACGACGAAGATTTAGCAATAGCCTCCTTGCTACTGGATAAGTCAAAACTATAGTAAAAAATTTGAATAAAGTAAAAATATTGCTGTAAATGGAAACTGAAAATTAACCCAAGCAAATCTGAAGCAATTTTTTTCACAAGTTACTATAGCAACAGAAAAACCCCTTCCAGAGAACTGTAGTTATCTGATTCAAACATACCGTGGAATACGAAAATATAATATTTGGGTATGACTTTCGACAAACCCCTTACTTTTAGTAAACAAATCGAAAACACAACCATCAAATGCAAAAAAATATTTAGATGTCTATACAGTTTCTTAAGCAGGAAATTTAAGCTTAATCTGCAAAATAAACTCCTCTTGTATAAGCCCTTATTGAAACTAATGGCGTATGGTGCTCCAGTGTGAAATTCCTGTGAAAAAACGCATAAAATTGAAATTACAAACAACGCAGAACAAATTCTTAAAAGCTTACTCAATCTGCAACATCGATAAGATTGAATCATTCGTAAATAAATTGAACTCAAAGTACCTGGAAAAAACGTCCTCTCATCCTTACCCCCTATTAATAAATTTCCTCCACCCTCCCTAAACCTGGTGTACACCCACAACACCAAATCCACCACCCTCTTTATGCTTTCTTAAGTCACTGATCAATCGAGAACTTAGTTAAGGATACACTTTTTTCAACAACCACAGATCAAAACGATTCAAAACGATCAATCAAAATTTCATAGTTGATCACAATTTAGATAAGATTAGGTTAGTTAGGCTAAAACACATATTATATACACCATTTTTTTTCTTTGTCCTGTGGTAGGTTTTAACAAACTTTTTCCCACTCAAAATCTATTGACTCCAAAAATGGAGCATAACTTAAAATCAGCTAGGCTAAGAACCCTCTAATGCAATGAGGAAAGATTTTTTGTCGAACCCATCAATACTATATTATTATTATTATTATTACGTCCAACATCCAGAGGCTCTCAGACACTGCAGGCCATTGTCTCAAACCGAAGCTGAATCGAATTGAAGCTCCTCGGATTAGGAATATATCTCAACCAGAATGTAACAGCTCTCTCCCGAAACATAAAGTAATCCTATAGAAAAGCTGTACAAGTTCAAAAGAAAAGGAAATCGTAATCGCTGAAGGTCCTTCTGGTCAGCCTATTCGGAGAGCAGCAAGAGATTATAATCTACTGCTATAAACATATTTATTCATCTATTTAAAACAAATGTCGTCCAGAAAGAACTTCGCAGCATAAAGAGTGTGTTATTATTCCAGAATTGTAGCCTTTAATCGTCGAGATATACAATTTATGCGCAAAATATGTTGTACCCTCTTTCACCTACGATCGGCATACTCGGACGATGGATTGTTGTGTATACAAATCACAACCTTCGGTTCCATACGTAATGAGAACTGCAAATAACTTTGAGGTTATCTATAATTCGAAAATATTTTTAATTCTTAAGCACACAAGTTATCACAATTTTTGCATTTTGCCACACCACATTTAAATTATATATAAAATATGATGATATTCGGCAATTAAAGCTCTATATCTTTTTATACTATTCTGAAGAGCGTAGAACTGTGTCATTGTCTAAAACAGGGCGAAAAACAAAAATTTTCAACAATTGAATTTAGAATTGATAACCAGAGCAAGTAGAGAGACTATGGTTGAAGTGTACGAGCTTAAGTAATGCAACTTACACTAAAAGAAGGTGTAATAAAATCCATCATCCCGACATTTTCGAACGAAAGGAAACAAGCAACTTTGATACCTGCAATAAAGCAATGAAAACACAAGCAAACTGGCTCTATAATTACAATTATAATTTATTTTCAACAGACTTCAGAAGATGGGGATTTCATATTTTATGTTTAAAGGCTCTTTGTGGACTTTCATTCGTCGTTCATTGTTGGTTTTGATTAAGCTTTTCAAAGGACTCCGCACACATGCATACACACACTCACTAAACACACGCACATGCACACACACACGCTCACATACAGTTGTGTTATCGGAGCAGGTTAGTATCGGCCGCTCGGAGGGGCGAACATGTATAAATTCGGCTGGACATCAGGATCGTCGGAATGTTCTTTTCTTGTTAAGAAACATTACAACGGGAAGGAGGTGGAGGGAAAGGAGGGCGAGGTTCGAAGTGTAGCTACCCTCACCTTTCACCTTCGGCGTGGCCCTTCCGCCCTTTGTGGGAGCAAAACCCGTTTCGAAATGGGTCAACGGTTTTCAAGTAACACGTGGACTTGACGAAAATGTACTTAAAACCACAAAAAGTACAGAGCTAACGAATTCTAGGTTTCTTTTTTCTTAAACCTGTTCGTTTGGCTGAAATGGAATAACGTTCAGCTCGCTAGCCACAAATTACTTTTCATGCTTAGGTACGTTTGTTTTCAAAGGCAATGTGTTACTCGAAAAGCGTCGTTTCGCAATGATATTTATTTGGAAAATTTAAATTTTAAACGACGTAAAGCTGCTCCATCTGAGTCATCTCTGTCTTATTCTCTTTTCGGCGAACTAGAAGCTGCCTCTGTATTGGGTTTCAATTGGATCAACCTTCAGTTCTACGTCGGCGATAGTAAGATTGTTGACGCTACTGTATTCGCTTTCCCTCATTCGGTCGAGAAATTTTGCTGCCAAAACCTGACTGGTTATTTTCCTCTTTGCATTTGAATTTTGTTTGCAGCCACGTCCTACCACAGTACCATCGCCTCACATCTTATACCATCACAACAAAATCATCTTATGCGCCGTGTGTTTTTTTTCTTGAAGCGGATTCTTTGCGCTATTAATCTGATTTCACGACTAATCGATCTCCAAACTTCTCACCGTCCTCGAAAAACGTATATGCTAGAACACGGATCTTGTTGTGTGGCATGCGCGACATCTTACGGTGAGGTCAGTTAAGGAAAAATGAAAAAGAAAACCATTTCTCCTTGTCCGCAAAGATTAATACTCTCAATAAGGAAACTCTTGGCGAATTGTGTCTCTGGCCGCTGATCTTAACCCATCCCTGCACAAACATCAACAAAGGTAAGGACCTAGTTTTAAGCGTAAGAAAGAAATTTACAATACAAACTATCGGGAACAAAGCAGCTCGATGGATTGCAGCTGGCTCAACCCTGTCTAAGTAGATTACATACGCGCCTGGTATACTGTCGTCTCAGTAAGATCAACGTCTTGCCTTGGGGGTTTCCGATCGGGTGGTGGTAGACGTTTGCACTGAGAAACATAAGGGACGTCATACGATTGAGGGTCCCAAGTGCCTCAGCACTAGGTCTTTGCGATGCGGTATCGATTTGCGGGTCATGGGGTTCACGGTGTTCGAAGGTGAAAAACAAAGGTGTGTGAGTGAAATGGAAGGGAGTGTAGGTGTGTGCCAAACGGGACACCAACCACGCCGACCGGGACGCACCGGGGTCGGGATCAATTTAGCGACGGCGTGCGGTCGCCGTTCCAGCTGACCTCGATGTTGTGCCACTTGGTCTGCAGGCAGGTGAGCATCGGATCGGAGGAGTTGTACATCCGCATGTCGCTCTCGAGCAGCACCGCGTGCCCTCTGTTGTACAGGACCCGGTTGTGCAGGTTCGAGTGCGGAATGCCGTTGTAGTGCAGCAGATCGAACGTATCCGGGGTGGACTTCTTCTCGTTCGGGAAGAACTCGTTCATGAACGCGTTCAGCAGTATGATGCCGAGGTTCTCCGGGTCGAGACGGCTCCGCATGAGATCGACGCTGGAGGGGGTGGGGTGGGCAAAACGAAAAGGCAAAAGTGGCAAAGCAATTAGAGCAGACGGTTTCGGCGGAGGGGCGACTGCAGCAACTTACTACTCGGGCTCGCTGACTAAATCTAGCGCACACAGGACGTCCTGCAGCATCGGGCTAGGAATGAAGTTGCTGCCATCGGCATCGAACTGCCGAAACACGCGCCTGGCCACCTCGCTGGGCGTCTCCGGCGACACCAGACGCTTCTCGTTGCTGAACAGCACGGTCAGGTGCGTGTCGGAGCCCATCACCCAGACGGGATTCTTTGGATTTTTGTAAAAGAAACCGACGGTGCAGTACTGTAGCTGCTCCATCACCGTGATGAAGCCTATATCCGACTGCTGGTTGATGCCTTTCAGCTCTGTTTCTCACACAAATAGAGAAAACAAATGGTAGAAGTTAGTGGTTAGAAGTCATTTGCAAGCATTACATTCCGTAAAGTTTTCAGATGCGAGGTTGGGTTTTAGCGATATGTTTTTAAATGCTGATCCTATCACTTTTTAATTAAATTTCAAATCATCCCTACCGTCCCGTGGACAAATTGTGTGCAATTCTCTCACCGTATTTCTATTGCTTTTTAGGACTTTAACATTTTTTAAATAATGGACAAAATTAAATTACGCCAAATAGTTTGTCGGCCAGTTTGGGATACTTTTCTGATCTTTTGCACCGCAAACTACAATAAAAAAAGAAATTAAAAATTGCTCATTTTGTGTGAATAGATTAATAAACTATTAGAAGGAAGCGGAAAAAATTGCACGTGAAAGAAATGCTTGTCTCATACACTCGAGGACAAATGCTTCCTTGTTGGAACACACAATGAAAATAAAGAATAAGATTTCTCCTTACCCTAATTTCAAACAAGAATAATTTTCTAGTTTTGTTTAGATATGAAAGTTGTAAGTCATTATGAATAAAGGTTAATATGTTGTGTTCAATTGAATTTCAATATGTACAGTGGCAGACAGTCAAAGTCGGACGCTCAAAAATCGGACAATTGTTTTACTTTGAGTTAAGTTATCTTCTTCCTCGTAATTGCTAACAACACGAAACTACGTAGGGAGTTTCTTTTATCTTTCCTCTCTACGAATATTCAAAAAAGATGCTCGAAAAAACTTCTTTAGAAAAAATAACGGGAAACGAGCGAAACAAGTCTTTATGTTGCATCAGGCATTCAAAGTCGGACACCACATAAATAACATAAAACTTTTTTTTTGTTATTTGTTACTGTTACAACGGTCATTTCTTACTACTTAGTAGCATTATTATATATTTTGGAATAATTTCGATCAAAAGATTGAAATTCTCAGTTTCTTCTCATTGTTCCGCAAATAAAAGTTGCTTGTAAAGTTTCGTATTATTATCAGTTTTAGAAAAGAAGATAATGGATCTTAAAGACTGTCCGGTTTTCAGATGTCCGGCTTTGACTGCCTGGTACAGTTAAGGACTTGTTAAAAACCAAAATCGGAATCGAATATTGTATGCAATAAACAACAAAATCGGTTATATAACGCTAAAAAAACGAGTAGAAATATGCTGTTAAAATTTAACAGTTTCCGTTTCTCCAATGTTGTGAAAAACACCACCTTGATGATAATGGCGAAATACTGTAGCAAGCAATGTTGAACTTGAATGAATAACTTACTCATTCCACCAACGTCCTGTTCGTTATCCCAAACGTGCGGTACCGCACGCCCGGTCAGCATGAGATTGATCAATGCCTGGCTGCCGCACCCGTAGGTATCGTGTATGAGCGACTCGGATGGATCGGACATTTCCGACAGGATCGCCTCTAGTCCTTTGGTCTGGAGCACGGTGTACAACAGGAGTAGTACGCCGCACTCGTCGGTGAGTATATGGAAGTTCTGCATGTAGAACTGCTGCACATCGTCAACCGAATTGAACTCCCGGAACCCGATGCGACTGTGAAACTCTTCCGGCGTCAGGCGGCAGTCCTGGGAGCGGCCGGCACCACCGCCACCGCCACCGCCAGCGCCGGAACTACTGGAACTGCTTGCCGACGCCGCCGCCGCCGCCTCCTCCGCCGGTCTTACCATGGCCGCATCGGGCACATCGTACCCGACGCACTCAACCGGCGCCACATCCGGTCCTAGGCCAGCGCTGGTGGCAACGGCGTCCGCAGATTGCTCCTCGCCCGCCACCTCGGATGTGGTGTGCTCTTTGGAACTGCTACTGCTACTGCTGCTTGCGCTGGTGGCGCTGGCACTCTCCAGGGTTACTATACGGTAGGCATCCGTTTTGCACTTCGTCAAAATCTGGCACACAGCTTGTATGAGAAGCGTTTTACATTTATCCGCGGTGAGCTGGAAAAGGTTGAGTGCAAGCAAAACACCTTAGTAAGTGATGCGGGAAGCGTAAATAGAGGTCACGGGGGACTTACATCGCCCAAAGTGTGCCCCGGCGTCTCCATGAGCAGGATCTTCAGCAGGTACGCCTGAACCGGAGCTATTACACAACAAGGTCCACCGTCGCGCTGCACCAGAGCGGATGGTTCATGTTCGCTGAAGGAAAATCCTGCCAGAAGAAGGGAACGAACGATCAACAAACGAATTGCAACGAACGAAAGTCGGTCAGCTTCGCAGCAGAACGCAGCAAACGGGTGTTTTCTTTTCGATTTTTCTCAATCACCCCGCTTCCGCCCGAGCTGCGGCGGTACGGCGATGTGTCACACACATTTCTGCTGCCTGCGAAGTCTTGTTTCGCAAAATGGGGACCCCAAAAATGTTCAACGGTAAACTACGGTGTATTTCCGTACCTTGCAACCATCGGCGAAAGACATCCTGCTTGATCTTGCTGCCCCAGAGGAGGGTGAAAAATTCTTTCGACACCATTCTCTTGCCTCCAGCTCCACTGGTGTTGCTGTCGCTGCTGCTGCTGCTGCCTGCACTGTTGTCGCCTGTCATGCCGGACGAACCGGGGCCAGCCGTCTGTTCTATTCCTGTCGTTGGCGGCACGACCATGCTCTGCGATGCCAGGTGCTCCCCCATTCGCTATGCAGTTGATTGGCGAGACTGAGTGCTTGACTGATTGTGTGGGACTGTCGGTTTTCTACGGTCTTTCTTTCCCTCGTCGCCCCGGTCGCTATGGAGACCTTGCGAAGATTTGCCACTGACTCACTGGGATGCCGCGACTGGGTGCGATATTATACTACGCTCGTTACACAACGGAACGCACACAGGAAAAACGCTCTTGCTGCGTTCAGCAGACAACGGACATTGCTGATGCAAGTTCGACCAGATGCACCAAGCAATCGACACGAAAAAGATGCACTTACTCACCATCTACAGACACAAAAAAAAACAACACGTCAACTATGGACACCTACACTCACCGCACACTGTGATGCGTGTGTTCGGAGGAAAACTGCAGCTGCTGCAGCAGCAGCTGTGTTGCTTTTTTCGACAACGAATAGAACCGTGCCAATGGTGTACTCGCCAGCATCCGATACACGGCTTGTAACTGAACCAAACACCGCTTCCGTAACGAGCCACTTCGTGCAATATGGCAAAGCTACGGCTACTTGATTGCCTTTCTTTCTGACTGATCTCACTCCGCTATGGAAACGCTTGTATTTCCGAGTGAAACTAGTTTGTTTACACGCGTGTTTACATGCGCTCGGGTCGAGCGATTCGACGCAGCGTACGGACGTATGTCTTTGCTCTACAACCAATTATTTTAATCAATTCTTATACCTCCAAAACGTAGCATGATGGTAGTTGAGACAAAACGTACTGCTGCTTCGATATATTTGAGCATTTTCATGCTTTCAAATCCTATGAATATGCTGGTGAATTTATCGATTACAGTTTCGGGAATGGGGCATATGTTAAAAAAAAGTACAAAACATTTAAACACTGGTTACATGTTCCCAGCGGCAATGGCGTCGGTGAGCGATGACAAAATGTGAAAAATTAACATCGTATGACATTCCTTTCTGTCATAAGGAAAATTGTAAAAAGCACATTCCTTTTGAACAAAAATGGTGTTCAAAAAATCGTTTTATTCGTAATGTTTCAGATGCCTCTTGCCACCAAACCGGAAAATTCAAAACGCTAATTGAAAGAGAATCGATTTTAAATGCATTATTTGTGAGAACTATCCCGGTGATAATAACAGCGCAAGAGAAGCGTTGAGAGAAGCTGGAGATTAGTGTTCAGAAAATTTCTTTCAAAATTCAACTGACCGGAAAGCAATACTCAAGACTACACACGACCATACTTACCTCTTCTAGCACATTTGAAATTTAGCATTAACACAGCATCTTCACACAGTTTCTATAGTTTATCCATTTATTGTTTAAGTCCAGGAAAATCTCAAAAATACAAAGAACTTGTATATTTCTCCCCGCTCTAAATGTACCTAAGGGAGAATGTACATCACATTATACATATAATCCTTGATTTCAAAAATTATATTCCCAGAATATTTCTAATAAAAAAAACCTAACAAGGAATGAAAGTAAGGTAGACGAAAAAATTAACCATCGTTTTGCTTTGTTTGCAAAGGTGGTGCACATATATGGTGTAGATTTTTACACCTACCTACACCCCGCCCGCCCACTGGCATCATTCTTCTAGTTCTCGCAAAACTAAATTCTCTCGAGAACCACACGCCGTCTGCAATGTGTCCTCCAACCGCACCGCGACCGTCCAGCCGTTCATTTGTGTTCCTTCCTGCTGCATTATCCTCTATACGAGACTACGACTACGGGGCATTAATTTAGGAGCGAAAAACGAACGGAATGAAACGGAAATGAACGCTTGGACTTTTGGCGGCCGAAGTTCGCTCAGTTAATCTTAATTAGTAAGAAGGACGGGTTTATGGTGGATGAATAGGAAAGGGATGATGAAGGAAGTGTTTTGGTGGATATGTTTGGGAGTGGATTGGCTTTCGTAAGGAAAATGTGTGAGTGGGGCCTTACACCCAACTCGTGTAATATATAAGATACGCAATATTTTACAAAGTTAACCGACCGCTAGGTTCACTACCACTCCTTTTTCTCCCTCTCTTTCTCTGTGCACAAGTAATCCAGCGTGGCTAGATTACCTCTTTAGCTGTTTCTTCATTACGAGCCTGCTGCCATTCATCCTACAACACTGTTACAGGTTTCCTAATCTGGCTTATCCTAGTATGTTCGGTTTGAAAGTTATGTGCAACACTATCGGTTCCTGAGAACAAACAGAAGATATAGAAGGAGCCCTAAAATAAGTCTACACCTTTTTTTCTGGACAACGGGACTCGTAGTTCTTTAAACCCCTTTCTAATGGTTCATTTTTTAGTATTGCTTATTTATCTCCTGTTAAAGGTCTGTGACAGCCATGCGGGTTACGCTGTTTAAAAACTTCGCGCCAAGAGTGCTGGAACACTCCCTTAGTGGCGTGGGTCCAAATCCCAGTACGAGAGAGGACTGACTATTAGCGCAGGCAAAGGGGGAAAAAGTGTTTTAAGCCTTTAAATGGGCAGGTTGGACCGAAGACGATCGCCACGCCAAAGAATATCTCTTAGATACAAAGAATGCTCTCCTTTTTTTCATTAATAGTGTTACGGTTAAAACCGTATTTTCAATGCCCAAACAAAATCCTTGCTTGATCTTTTAACACGTTACGCGCTACGCTCATTTTGCACATACGGAAACTGACGTAGCGCTCAACGTATTAAAATGTATTTGGTTGTGAGCAGTCCACTCCTTTTTCGTCCGTTACATAGCCCTAAAAACAAACACTAGAAACGCGCCCTAGTCACGCCGAGAGAGGCCTACTAGTCCCAATTTGGGTTTGGTTGCCAGATAAAGAAAAGAAACGCTCCCAGATCTTGACACACTAACTAGGAAAGAAAATTGAGGTTTATTCCGCAAACCGCTACGTTCGTTACTAGAACCAGCTGAAATTGAACAGTAAAATTCACATGCAATTTTTTTTTTTTGAACGCAACATATGAACGTATAATAAAATAAGCCGGGATTGTGTCTCTCGTTAGCCTGAAAGCGGAGCACGGTATTTCTTCGGCTATTTGCCACTGGTGGCCCTCACTGCTTGCTGTTTTCATCTGCACAACGTTTTTTTTGAGCGCGCAATACTAGACTGTTGAAATGAAAACGCGTAACATTCCATGAAATGCAACTTCCTAGCGCGTTAGCAAAAAAGAATGTAATGTATAGGATAGCTTGAACAATAGAGTGGGCGGCTCCATCGTGTCCTTAAAACTGCACCTCATTTTCACCGTTTACCTATCTATCGCTTTCAACTTCTTTTTCATTTCTTCTCTGATTGTGTTGTTAAAAAAAAAAATTAAAGTAAACCGAAGTGAAATGAGTACGTGTGGGTTTTGCGTATGTGTGAGCTTTTGTAGTTTTGTACGTACAACACCGATTTGCATGTCGAGTTACTTAGTATGGGGCATGGCGGGGCTGACGACCGCCGCCACCACCGCCGCGCTGCTTGCCGCCACCAAACGCACCAGCTCCGCCTGCGAGAACACAAATAGAGTTGAGAGAAGGTTTTAAAATGTGACGTAGAATGGAATACATAGTATTAGGTGGGGTGAGGGAATGAGGGGTAAGATGTAATGGTAACCCCCCCTTCGAAAGTTCACAAAAAAAACCAAAACAAATATTCTTTCAACACGAAAACACGGTTTATGTTAAGATAAAACTGCTAGAACTATACAGCAGAGCGAGGTAAAACGTTTACGCAGCGGATCGAGCGCAAATTTCCAGCTGCCGATCCACAGAAAAAGCTGATGCTGTTCTGCATCCGCACACTCATGCGCGCTCACACAAAAAAAAACGCAGCACGCACACGGGTGGTTATTCATTCCAACCATCGCGAGGAGACTAGACCACGAGAGAACGGCATTTAAACCCTATTTTTTATTTCAACTCTAGAGTTGACAAACACCAATGGGAGGGATAAAAAAGCGTGTGTTCTAAGAGTGATTCTAATGGGAAATATGGTTCAACAAACAAGAATGCGGTCGGAAATCGGGCCGATGATGAGCGGTTAAAAGATTTGAAAAAGTACCATAAAACCAGAAGGGAAAAAAAACAAACGATCCATCAATGAGAAAAAAAGCTACCTTTGCCCCCTCCGCGAGGACCTCCCGGACGGCCTCCATTCATGTAGCCACCATCGTAACCTCCGTAACCGTAGTCATCTAAAACGGAAATACACAGATAAGTTATAAAAGAGGGGCACACACACATTGCACAGCAAAGGGAAGGGAGAGGGCGGGGGGAAGTCGGTCTATACTGGTTCGTTTGAGACAAAACAGGGCCACAACAAACAGGGCACCACACACCACCGATGCCGGGCAGAGTAGTAGCGAAACGAATCATCAACGAGCCCCAGTAGTTGTTGCCGAGAGAATGCATTAACCGCAGTCCTTTTCAAGAGCCTACTGGTTTTGATTTTGTGGTTCGTTAGTCACAACTGTGGACGTGACCGATACTATCTCGACAATGATTCTCCCACAACTCCACAGCAACGATACGATGTGTGATGCAGACGGGCGCGCTGGGCGGTAGGAGGCTACGGATATGTTGGCGCGGTGGATAAGACACGCGCAAACATACTTATTCCGGCAGTTCGATTTTCGGATACACAGTATACGCAGCGGGGGGAACACGATTGGAGTGCTTGAGAACCCTACAATCGTTTTCCGGCTCTTCTCTTTGTCGCAGTACCAACTAACCAGGAGAACTAAACTCTAACGCAATAGCTCTAAAAAGTAAGAGATAGAAAAACCTTAAAAGCCTTAGGAAGGAAAAACGAGTAACTGAATAAAGCTGCAAACCGGAGGTTTACCAAGTGCATAGTTAAGAAGAAAACCACAAGAGAAAATTAAGTTCTTGCGATACACTAACTGCAGTACTTAACGGTAAAAGGTCTACGAAACTATTAGATAAAGTTGTAAACCGTAAAAAAATGGAACTAGCTCGTCTACAGAAAAAAGTACTTCAAGCTTGAAAAGGTGAAAACGAAGTCTTAAAAGTTACAATGAAAACTGCATGCGATAGATATGTAGGATAAGAAAAAATCAACATTAACAAGCTAATGAAGTCGTATGATTTGCAACTATGCATAGTATCTCTCTTCTGTTGTTTCTCTACTACGCTGTATATATAAACTTTTCCTATCCTCTCCTTCCACTTAGTAAATGATTTTCCCTAACTGTGTACCGGATCAGCGAGAAGAAGCAGGTTTTCTTTATCATTGTCAGCGTTGTCCTTCCCTCATCCTTCTCCTCCTCCCCTCCTCTCCTTGGTTCTACTTGCAAGCAAGTGTGAGGGACACAAAGGGCGAAAAAATAAGACCGAGATACCTTAGAAACACATTGTCGAGAAAGATATACAGCTGAATAGCGTGGTTATATAAATTTTTTGATGATATAATTATTTTATTTAAATTCACGGTTTCATCGTTCTTAAACTGTATGTACAAAAAATACAAAGACAAATGATTGTGTCCACAATGTATTTCTGTTATCATCTACCTTATTTTCCCTTTGTTATTTTTGCTGTAATAGCGTGATTTGTTTGTTTTCATTTTTTCTCTTTCGCTTTCACTCCTCACATTTTTATTTTGTTGTGATTTTTTTTTTAACAGTTTTCTGAGTGCAAAAGAATACGGAATTATAGCTCAAATGCTTGATAATGATAAAGAAAAAAGATACACTAATCAAATTAATCAGAAAGCACTCTCCACAAACAGCAATATATATGTATATGTATATATTGAGCGCAAATTGAACAAAGTTAAGAGCAAACGCGACGCACTCGCGCGAAAGGAAAGGTGGAAGAAAACGCTGATGTGACTAAAAACCTGCCCCTTCTCAGAAACAAACAATAATAATGAGCGCAAGACGTAATTAAAGTGGGCAGTGAATAGATGTGTTCAAGAATCGTTAAGTTGGGCGTCAGCAATGGAATAACAACATGGGAAGATATGGTATTACAGGCTGTGCTAGTAATACATTGCCGATTAGTTTAGGTGCGCGTTCAATTTTTATATGTAAAAAATTATTGAAATAATTTCGTCTCATTGCAATAGTGGATTCTCTCTCAATGGATTTTTTTGTTTTTGTTGCCAATATGTCACCGTCTTTTCAACAATGCAAACTAAATTTGCATTGTATTCTATTTAAAAGAAACCCAAATGAACTGTTTTCGTTTTTGAAAAGGTGTCACCAATCTTTTATAAATATCTGAATGGAAATTAGAGATACCAAAGATGAAAAAATACAAAAATTGCGATCGCTTACAAGCGTATTATTTAAAAATTTAAAAAGGCAATCGAACACGATGACAAACAAAACGTTAACCAAAAACACACGCGACGAATGCGAGTGTTTGAAAAACAAAACTACAAAACGGAACGGAAACGATGGCTTAAAGATCGGAACGCTACCGAAACAACACACCATCATCATTGGAAGACCACTCTTTGCAACCATATTGCATTCTAACGGCTCGGGAGTGAGTGAGTGTGCAACGGCAATAAACACTCCACATTCAGAGTTAGTACAAGTCTAATGCCCTTATAGAACTGTGTAGGAGATGCAATTGCAATCTATCGGTGTTGTATTGGTATGACACGATTGTGATTGTATACATCTCTTTTGCATCTTTGTTAAATATAATATAAAAATTATACTTATGTATAAATGTATATATCATATACTATACAGAAAAGATGTCTACAGTGAATATCACACCGCACCAAACACGCATGTGTTCGCACAACATCTTAAGACAAACGCATACCTCCTCCTTCTTCTCCCTCCCTCGCTTCCTACACTCCTTGTGGTGACACACTAACGAAACCATCCCCCGGCATAACAACATGATCTAGCTCTGATATAATCTATTATCACAATTATTATCAGTCGCATCCAATAATCAAAAATACTAGATTTTTATTGATTTCGTCGGATGAGCCTATATGCCATAAGCCATATGCCATCAACGGGACAGATATTTCCCATCTCCGCTTTGTATTCGTCTGTTAGCACTACACAGCTGCCAACGTAGGCCACACGATCTTTCGCACGATTTATGCACTGTACTTAACTCCAGCGCTTAAGCTTCAATTATTTCTTGCTAATAGGGGATACACATTTAAACTGCACTTCCTACCTAATCAGGTAGGATTGAATTGAAACGCAGATGGATATTCGTTGAAAAGCAACTTAAATGCCCTTCCACGTATCAAAAACGTTTGAAAGCGCATATCTAAAGAAAAAAGTAAAAATAAAATTCAGTGAGTAAATATGCTTTTGCAAGTATGTGTGTCTGTGTGTGTGTGTATGTGTGGGGGTGATTTTGTGCTGATCTTGGCGTACTCTCGATCCTTTTTTTTGCGGCAGTGCATTCGCTCTCGCCTGGTTCCTCTCTTGTGATCTTGTTCCTGACGCTTCTGGCTCCGCTCGATTCTTTTCATGCTCTATTTTCCTATCAGCTCCATACTCTCTCTACGCAATCTTCCGCAGCTAACATAAATACTACTTTGAGTATCAGAATTTACCAACCACACTACAATCCAATACACTTAAAGCGAAACGATACACGGTTCACGAATAAACCGAACTGTTAACAGCAAACCGATTACTTTTCTGTTTCTCCTCGTGTATGCGGTTCTTATAATAGCTTGGATCAACAACTTGTTCAACGATATATTGCAAAGAAAACTGAAATCGGTAAATGCAACAACTGGCGGCAGAAAATAGCATCCAAACAGTACAGTAGGTTCTATCCAGTTTCGCATGCCAGCAGTGTATGTGTGTGTGTATGTGTCCTAATTCCGACATCTACAAAGTCACCTGCTTTACACAACAAAAAGCCAAACAGTTTCTACTTTACAACAACAAAAATAAAGCTCAATGTCCATTTCTGTAAGGATGATGAGCGCACGAGGCACCAAAATGTTGATAGGTGGTAAAAGTGGTAAAGAAGTGTAGTGAAGCAAAAATGATAAAAAAGCCGAGTGTAAAAAATTACAACATGGTAGGCGATATTAAACCAAATGTGCCAATCGATAAATTTCAACGTTATTTTGCACAACATTTAACTAGCATATTAAAGAAACATCTGTTCCACATATCCAATGATATTCTGGAAAAAAAAACTCAAATTTGTTGCCATTAACTTGCCACCCTCTATAACATAACATGCAACTTTATCGGTATGCAAGTGTATAATGTGATAGAAATAGAGCAGCAAAAGATGCGCGACATAGGACAAACTTCTTATCTTATCTTCAGCACGTCATTTGAACGACAAATTTTCTTGTATGAAATAACTACAGAGTAAACTGAAACATTAAAAATAACGCCAGAATAGGTGCCCGGTATGTTATTTACACTTTGTTCACGAGCGCTTTGTTCCCCAAAAGTTACTGCTGTCGCCGAGGTCAGGCCAAGGCTACGTTGGCGTGCATCGGTGCGCCACGAATATGACCGTCTTGCCCCGCGCCAACGTACAGTGAAAAGATCACGAAGATTTTCGTGACCCGTCAACAAAGTTTTCAGTAACTACGTTAGTTACGTTGTCAATCAGTAATGCTACTGTCCAACAAGGAATAATGGCAGCATGAGGCACACATTCGTTATATTGCTTCTTATTGCTGTTTGATGCAAATATGCTATTCTGTACACTTTTGACATAATCGTCATCGATTCTCATCCTATACAAGGCAGAGAAATAAACAAAAATAGATTCCCCGTCGATAGCGGATACCTTTACCACGATCAACTGCACCCTAGATGGAAAGCTGGTTTGATTGAAAAACTCCACCACCATGGTAGGTTTGCAGAGTACGACCGCAAACTTCGCTCGCACAAACGAACAGTAGGCGTTTTTTGCCGTTTGACGTGGTTGAAATGTCAAACCTAAAAAAACCAAACACACACACACAGACATTAAACATTGAAAAACGTGAAACAAAAAATGGTCCGTAGACCGCAATTTTGCAGATGAAGTGTGTGCTTATTAACGCTATGTGGGGAACAAAGTGGGTAGCTAAGATAAATTTCTAGAGAAGGCGAATGCTATAGAGGGAAATTTTACACAATGTACTACCGATGGGCGCGCGCGCGCGCGTGCATCGATTTTCTACTGATGTTTCTTTGGTTGCGCACGGTTGTTGTATTTACCGGCGCTGTGTCCGGAAAAATCGAAACCGCCATTACCGTAACCTCCTCCTCCATACCACTTTCCATAGTAATCGTAACCATAATCACCGTATCCTCCGCCGTATCCTTGCCCGTATCCGTAGCCGCCGTATCCTTGTCCTCCCCAGCCTTGTCCATAGCCGCCTAAAATAGTAAGCCCAAACGCGAACGCAGCATCGCAAGAGCAAGAGGGGGTAAAAAAAAAAGAAAACACAATTATATTCGGGATTCACAATTCTACGCCACCTTCACACGACACAACACAGGGGCCTTATTCCTGAGCTTACACAAAGGTAAAGCAGAAAGCTTTACATCTTTACAGTGTGGCTTTCGCATGCTTACCTTTCGGTCCACCAGGTCCGCCACGTCCACCACGCATACCTCCGCGGGGGAGTCCGGGACCACCGCGCATATTCACTCGGCCACCCATCGGCCCCATCGGACCCATGTTGTCCGGCTTTGGTGTGGCTTTCTTAACATCCACCTCCTTGCCAGAGATCGTCTGCTTGGGAGTCTTGAGCAGTTCGGTCACCACCTGCTCAGAGTCGAAGGTAATAAAACAGAATCCCTTGCGCTGATTCTTCTGCTTGTCGAATGGCATCTCGACCTCAACGATCTGCGGGGAAGGTAACGAGGGAAATGAACGGTTTAGCAGTGCGGAAGTGGACACGAGAACGAGAACAAATGCTGGTCGCTTTGCACTGTGTTTGCGGGCGTACAACATCATCAGTAGATATTTGTGCTTAGATTTGATTTATGTTCTAATCACGGCCTTCATAAGCAGAACTGGTAAAAAGGGTTATCATCATAATATGTTCGTCGCCCAACCCACTGCGTGCGCAACAGAGACCAGCACACAAAGGGAAAAACGAAAGATGCTTACGTTTCCAAACTGGCCGAAGAACGTCTTGATTTCCTCGTCGCTGATCTCCGACGTCAAACCGCCTACGAAGATCTTGCCATGACGAGCCTTGGCCTTCTTAGGATCCACCTTCTTGTTGTTGATCGTGTGGTCGCTGACCGCACACACCTTCTCGATGGACTCGGCACTTTTGTACACGATAAAGGCGAATCCGCGCGAGCGCCCGGTGTTCGGGTCAGTCTTCACATTGATACTTTCGATGTCTCCGTACTGGCTGAAGTGTTCCTTCAGTTCCTCTGCGATGGATAGAAGCAACACCGGCCGGACAGATTGGTAAAAAAACAAGAAAAATCACAATTAGTCGTGTTCCCGTGCGTCGCCTTCCACAACATGCGTTCTTGAGTTTGATCGGAACGATAAATGAATGAAGGGGTGATGAAGATGAAAGTTGAAGGAAGTTAGCTTGAGAATCGGGCGAGAGGGATATCTAATAAATGGGACGATAAACGGGATCAGCGGCTAGGATTGAGGGGAAAGGAGACAAACAAGGCAGCTCAAGGCTTTAGAAGGACTAGGGTGTGGTGGTGGTGGGTGGTTCTGGTGGTGTTAGTAACGGGATAGCGAGAAACGTTAATTGATTTGATACAATGGTAGTATTACGGTAATCGGATCGGATCAAACGAAACAGGATGTGGTAACAGCGTTATTTAGATAAATGTAATATACGAATACTTTGGTATACTTTAAGAAAATATTGAATTTAAAAAAGAAAAATGTATATTACTGTCTGTTGTTTCCCAACTAAGTCCACCAACGAATAATTTTCTGGAAAAGTGGATGAAAATTTACGAATTAGAACATTTAATCTTTGGTATAATTGCATAGAAATAGAAATTTAACTTAAATTTATCAATACGTTGGAATCGAAAATAGATCAATAGTAAGAATAGTACTGAGATCCTTTTGGCGGGTGTAATAAAACTGCGTGAACCTTTTGAACTTAGATTTTATTGTTACATTTCCCATAATTGACAACAATTTTTAAGTTTCATCATCAACTGTCTTAAGAATAAATACAAGTACGCATAAGTATATAAATATTTGTATATTTGGAACAGGTAAGCGTAGAAGGCTAGGATACCCGTTTGGTACAGTTGCATTTAAGTTATCTTTAATCGATTACGAATCCGCAGCAAGGAAGGCAAACAACACATTTGCGTGAGTGATCTGGTTAAGCCTTTAGGTTCATAGGGACCTCTTTCAGCAGCAGTAGATTAAATTGTACGGTACAGGTAACGCTGGTTTTGTGGGTAAACTTTTATTACATTCAACAACGAAAATGAGGCAAATTTCAATGCAATATATCAAGTTCAACAGACAAATGCGCTTAGGATGTATGCTAGATTTCAATTTTGCACATGAACAGTGACAGACAATGGAATGGAACATGATATTGTTCTGGTATACGATATATCATAGCGATTCTCGTTTCTTCTTTATACAATTTGCTTTATGGACGAAAGGTGGGGGGATGAGAATTCAGGATATCAAACATAAATCAAAATATGCTCAACTTATAAAAAGGAAGATGTGTTTTTGTAGAGGATGTTTATGTGTGTATTTGTATGTTTGTATATAGCGTAATGATGTGTGAGGAAGCGCCACGCGCAGGCGCATATTTAAGTTTCCATCCAGGTGAAACAAGTGAATTTAAAGAAAGCAAGTGAGAATTTTACTTTGATTTATCATTAGGGGCAAAATTTAAAGTGCGAGGGATTTTGATGTATGCAAATTGTGCATATGAGCAGCTGTGTTGTGACATGTGTGTATCCGCAAGAAGTGATTTTATTCTTTGGAATATTTATTTGAAATTTATTAAAAGATGAATAAAGAAGGAATGTGCTCAACATTCGATAACAAAATTAAAGTAGGACGTTATAATAAAATTAAACGGGTTTGCCATTTTGTGGGTTTTTCGATTTGTATGTTTTTTTTTAGACGCTGATCACGGTTGGGAGGAGTTTTATGATTATTGTATTGTTCTTATCTCATTTATGTTAGCATAAATACCATCTCTTCACGTGCACATCCTGGTGCAGACTCCCCAACATACTCTTTCTCTCTTTCTCCCTCAGGTGTCCTCAGAGTTCAGGCTTTTTGCTCACTTGCTCAATCACCTGTCGGAGAGGAACAGTGTTAGTCGTTCGCTCTAAGAACAGGAAAGGGTTTTTTCATGTTCATTTGTTTTCGGTTGTTCATTTTCTTTTGCTTCCTACTTTAAAGAAAAACTTTGCGGCAGTTGATGTAAACGCTCAACGCGTGGACGACAGATTTCCGCAATTTTGACGAATTCTTTTAAGTTCGCACACAGCCACTAGGTAAATCTAGATGAGAAGGAACAATAACCGGGATATGTGACCGCAATTAAGGGCAATAACTGTTAATAGAACACTTCGATTATAATCTAGCCGGAACAACACTTAATTCTCTCACAGAAACACAATTATTGTAAATTAAATGTAAAGTTGGAGAAAAAAAACATCAATAACCATGCCTCGCAATGAATGGAACGGGTTTTTTGCAAGTAGAGCGAATTTCAATATGTTTCAAATCAAATTTGTAATAGACTGCATTTTTAGAGAGCGTTCATTCCGAATTGATAGAACTCGAACAGTTAAATTTGGATTAGTTTATCGAACCACGAAACCAACCGGATTGAGGTTATGTTTCCCTGATTCGCATGCCATGTGCCGGGTCGATTTATGCTACAACATCTTTTCAATCCGCCGGTCACATACTAGAACAGCAAAACTCTTTAACGGCGTGCGGCATCGAGCATTATTTAAGATGGGCACAAAAAGATAACCTTAAAAGCATGATAGAATCGAATGTGGCATAGCTTCGGTAGGAGCCTTTATAAGGACGTCTTACTTGTGCGTAAATACAGCAACAGCAAAGTGTCTATTAAACAATATTTGGATCGATCGAAAGGTAAGAAAATTTTACGATATTCATAGGCACACACTACTCTGTATGTGGAATCTGTTTAGCTACGGGGGCGGCGAACGAAACGTCAGAAGATTATTGTGCTTAGATTTGATTTATGTTCTAATCATAGCTTTCATAAGCAGAACTGGTAAATGGGTTATCATCATGTTCGTCACACCAGCCCACGCGACATAAAAAGAGAAACCACATGTGTAGCAAGTGAGGCGAAAAAGTGTATTTTTCTCAATCACGAAATGTTGTTCGAGGTTGATTGAGCCGTTTCAATGGGATCAGAAAAAAAGCGCGTGCACTGCTTTTGATAAAAAGAATAGCTCGAATCGATTGTATATATGGAATGATATTTATGAGCTAAATCAGTAACAAATAAGACTGGCAAAGATGATAAATTTTGCTTGCAACAACTGGGTTGAAGGTTTTATGCCATTGCTGTTTCCTCTCGTCGTGGATGTATTGGTGATGAGTACAGTTACTGCTATTTGACAACATGGAACCGAAGGAAGACATTTGGATCGCGTTTCGCATTTGACAGAGGGTTGATGTAGCACCATAATTTTCAGGAAATGGGCGATTCGGATTCAGCATTTACACTTAAAATGTTATCTGTATCGCTCGAATGCTTAGTCTCATCATTCGTTACAACTGAAAGTACAGCAAAGGCATGTAACTCTAATGCGCTTGTTTACGATAGATCCACCAACTGATGATAGCAGTATATGCAGCATTAAAGGCTAGTTCAATTAGCAACTCACATAAACATGTAGAAAATGTGCTTAAAGCCCGCATAAGGCTGAGATTATCTGTCTTGCTCTATAATAAAAATCGATTCTTATTGCCAAATTTCTGTTGTTACAAAAACTGATTTTTTGGAACGACTGACCGAAACTCAAACGATGTCAGTGTCCCCTCGCGACTACTATGGAAATTTTAATACCCGCCATTTTGAGCGCATAGGTTATGATGTTGCAGAACGTCGGTGACTTGTGCTTCAAAAAAAAAAAATAGGGTGAAGATAAATATCGAATATCGTTATCTAAACATTACGAGCGGCACGACACAAGAAAACCACGCGATAAACGAATCATTGAACTGGAATTGAACCTTTAAATTATCTTTACGCTAGCGAATTTGACGAAAACCGCTACCCGGGTAAAATGCTAACACATGCTTTTTCTAACCCCACAAATTTGTCGGGCTTGATCGTGTGAAAAGAAAAAAGGAAAGCGGAACACTTACCTATCGTCATCCCGCACGGTTTGGCTTGTTTCGGTGGCACCACCGTTAGAATTCGTCGGTTCACTGCTGCTGTTGGCATTCGGTTGATCCGTTTGAGGCTGATTGTTTCCATTTTCTTGGGTTTCTTGGTTGGCACCTCCGTTCATCTCCGTATCTTGCATGTCTGCCATTTTGGATTTTATTTGTCTTTTCTTTGAACGGATTGAACACGAAACGAGGCGTAATAAACAAGCACTGGTTTTGGTTGATAGCACTGAGTCAAGTAAGATATAACTTCAAACTACACTTTACAATGTAAATTGTACTTCAATTACCCGACAATTATTCACCTTTGTTCCGACAAAATGGACGCTCAGTGAAACTGAAATTCAACCTTCTTCACGAATGGTCAGGAAGTGAAAGAACGCCGCTTGAAAGCGTAGCAGGTAGAGAGGCTGCAGTGATCACGCATACATGCACATAGGCTAGCCTGCTTACGTAATCCTTCTGTATCCGCTTGGGTAGCAAATTTTCAGTACCATTTCGTACCTCAAGATAGCACATAAGCTCTGTCAAAATCATCTTTTATGGCACCTATGCTTCTTTTCTAGTTGGCAGCACTTCAGCTTCCAAAGCAAATACAGTAGATCCTCGGACCCTCGGATGTTTGGGACCGAACGCTATAGCGTAAATCGAGTTTTCGCGTATTGCGGATTTCCTCCGCCGGTAAAAGAGTAAATGAGGCCCCTGCCTAGATTCTCGTCCTCCTACCGATTCAGATTTCCTACCGGTTCAAACCTGAAGCTATGCAAAATGCAAAACATGCGGTAATTTCAAATTTTTGAACGCTACCGGTTCGGTTAAAAGAACACAATGGTTTAAAATAATCGTGTAGTGGAGGTTGAATGCAGCTTAATATACTTTTAAATATTGAGTTACCTTGAAAATTATATTACACAGGTAGGACAGCATGAACCAATAGCCGAAAAAATGATTTTGAAACGGCGGCGCGCCCGCAGCGAGCGCAGCGAGCGGACTGCGCTAGGTCTACCGAAAAAAGGAGTTTGTTATATTTTTGTGAGATAAGGGGGGGCCGTGGGCCCCCCTCATACCGCACCACTAGGTTGATTGCGTAGCCGAATATTAACGGACCACACAATGGTTAAAACATTCGTAGGTTGAAATTAACGAATACATGTTTCACCCATTGCATACATTCCAGTATGATATCACACAAGAGGTGTAGCCAGAACCGGTAAAATGGCGGCAGGGGCCTCATTTACTCTTTTACCCCTCCGCCATATCGTTTATTCTTCATAATGCAGAGATGAAAATACATACACAAAAGGTTAAAAGAAATTATGTAAAATAATCAAACTAAGTGTTCTATCCATACGTATAGTGTAAAGTAAAAACTTCATTCTACCAAAATAAAGCAAAATTGGCCAATAAGAACTCAAGCAAAAACGGTAACGGCTATGAACTGCCATTTTTCACAACATCGCTTGTTGTGAAATCGCCTATATCAAGTATAGTGCACTTCGGGGATCACCTGTATTTAAGGCTGATTCGCACAGCGGCAAGTGGCAAGTTGCGAATCAGGACCTAGCAAGTAGTTACTTGCAAATTGAATAGAACCGAGTCTATTTTTGGTGGAAAGTAGGTTCAGGATATTTGTATAATTGTTTGTGGCAAGTAGGTGGATGTATTGGTTGACAACTCGGGTAATACAAGTTCTCAAACAAAAACGTTTTCGTTTAGGTGATGTAAATAGGATAAATTTAGACTTATCTTATAGGAATATTATTTGGTAGCATCAATGATCGATCTTTTCATTAATTCAAGATCAGACGAACGGTAAATTCAAATTCATATCTTGTTGTATACATTTGTAAGTGATTTAGTTACCGGCAAAAGCTGGCTCTAGTGCCGACGGGTACTTGCCATTAGCACTTGAATCTTTGCGAATCAGCCTTTTAACAATCCGTGTAAAGAGGATTTTTACGATTAAAAGAGGTTGAAACTACATCAATCATTGGGATTTTTTTTAAAGAAAAATATACCAAGCCACGCCACAAAAATATATTCTGCATATCGTACGATTTTCGTGTTGGAGATACCGGGTAGATCGTTTTTACTTCCATGCTTCAAGCATCAAATTTAACAAAATAAAGAGCAGAACGTCTTTTGCAATTAATTAGGCCTTGAACAAACAGAAATCTCCTACTGTAATGCATTATAATATTCCTAATCATATAATATCGGAATAAGTGAATTAACATTTTAAATCTCAACGGTTCAAACTCAGCGTTAATAAAAATAGTTTTTGACTTGCTATAATTTCTATGCACCAATAATTTTGTACGATTTAACAACACTGCCACATGTCAAGTTTGTTATATTCGATCACAAACGCCTACTACGAACCAGCGGTAGCTGCTTTGCAATTTCTCGGTCCTTCAGTTTTGGTTTAGTCACTTTTTGGGAAAAAGCGCAGTTCCTAATAAAATTCAGTTTTACGACATCCGATTCACAATCAATTTCCTCCCGCTGTGATTGCTCTGGGTAAAGGCTGAATTCAGCGACTGGTAAGATATTTTTTTCCCTTCCTAAGGAAAGTTATGCTTACATGAACACGGGCAAAAACTTACAATACGCAATATGGTGGCTTGCGATTGTTGTTGGTTAAATTGCCACCAAATTTGTGGCTCGACGGCTATTTGAATGTGTTTTGAATGATTCTTCTACAGCGGCACCATGGAGGAGGATGCCATTTGCGACAGTACAACATCCGACGAGCAGCTAGCAAACGGATCCACATCGGTAAGATTAACAATGGAGTTTTCCATGGTAGCCACCTTACAAATGCTTTCTCGGGTTGGACTTTTTTTTGTGTTGTGTTGTACCTTTTCGTCATCGTTCCTCTAGGAACCCACGGGCGTGGTCGCACACAACGCGATGGAGAACGGTGCGACGGGAGAGAAAGCGAATGGCGAAGGAGATATGCCAGATTCAACAGTATACACAGTAAATACTGAAAATGATGCTACCGCTGTTGACTCACCAGCAGTAGCAGCAGCAGCAGCACCAGCAGCAGCAGCAGCAGCAGCAAGTGCTGCAGCAGAAGTATCACATTCTGTCGGGGATGGAAATGCCCCGCAGGAAACCTTGAACGCGGAGCCTGCCCGTAGCCGTAGCAATAGCAAATCGCCTGCGGCTAGTCGCCGTAGTGGGTCTCGTGCCAGTAGCACCACATCACAGCGCAGCCGTCGCGGTAGAAGTCGCAGCGGTTCGGCAGCATCCGTTGCCGCCAGTGAAACTGGCTCGCGCAAAAGTCGCAGTGCTTCGCGTCAAAGTCGCCGATCAGCGTCTTCCAATCAAAGTCGCAGCCGCTCCGGATCGCGTAATTCGAATCGCAGCGGAAGCCGTTCGCGGTCCCGCTCGCAATCCGGATCACGCTCGCGTTCTCGGTCACGCTCCCACTCACGCTCACGGTCCCGGTCGCGGTCAGGCTCCCGATCACGCTCCCGGTCGCGTTCCCGATCGCGATCCCGGTCCCGTTCCCGGTCGGGCTCCCGTTCCCGTTCCCGATCCCGCTCCCGTTCTGGGTCGCGATCCCGCTCACCGTCCGGATCGCGTGGATCCCGGTCTCGGTCGCGTTCCGGCTCAGCCTCGACTTCTCGCTCGCGGTCGTCCTCCAAGTCGAAAAGTCGAAGCCCAAGCCGTAGCCGCAGTCGCAGCAAGAGCCGCAGCGGTAGCCGCCAGAGTCGGTCCGTGTCGGTTTCACGCAGCCGAAGCCGCAGCCGCAGCCGCAGCAAGTCCCCCTCGATGGCAGCTGGGGAAGACAGTGGTCCAGAGGATGGAGCCGGCCCGAGCACTAGCAAGCACACCAAACCGAAGAAAATCGTTGATTCCGATGACGAACCTGACAATCAAGACGATGGCGAGGAGGGAGAACCGGCACAGGAGGGCCAACCGGTACCGCAGGATGATGAGAAGGAATCCGGCGCGAACAACAAAATCACTGATTCTGACGACGACGGCATAAAGGAGGACGGAAATGAAGGGTATGTTTTCGGCGTAATGCATTGTAATGCGTCGAAGCTGTGCTGCAAATGTCGCGTTTTGATATTCTGCTATTAATTGCACTGCATTAAATCCATTTCCACACAGCGGCCAATTCATGTCCGACTTCGACATAATGTTAGCGCGCAAAAAGGAAGAGAAATCGCGGCGCCGGAAGCGCAATGACATCGATTTGATCAACGACAACGACGATTTAATCGCGCAGCTGCTGCAAAAGATGCAGCACGCTGCGGAGGAGGACCGGCAGCTAAATACGGAAGGCAAACCGGCCACAAAGAAGATCGCCATCCTTAAACACGTGATGTCGCAGTTGATCAAGAAGGATTTGCAGCTGGCGTTCCTAGAGCATAATGTGCTCAACGTGCTGACCGATTGGTTGGCCCCACTACCCAACAAAGCACTCCCATGCTTGCAGATTCGGGAGAATATTCTGAAGTTGTTGGCTGATGTAGGTTGCTCGAAGCGTCTGTTTTTTTTTGTGTAAAACCTTCACCTTTGCTTTTGGTTCCCCAGTTTCCAGCGATAGATAAATCGTACTTGAAGCAGTCCGGCATCGGCAAGGCTGTCATGTACTTGTACAAGCATCCGAACGAAACGAAAGCGAACCGTGATCGAGCTGGTCGGCTGATCTCCGAGTGGGCACGGCCGATCTTCAATCTAAGCACCGACTTCAAGGCGATGACGCGTGAAGAGCGGCAGCAACGCGACTTGCTGCAGATGCCTCGGAAGCGCAAGCACTCCCCCGAGCCAACCACTTCGTCGCACAACAGCCACAAAGGGTTGCCCTTCGCCGAGGACGAAAAGTAAAGCGAAACTGCTCTAGTTCAAGATGTCATTTTATCTTTTTTATTTTGATATTCACATTCAAATTCATTTCCATCGTTTTCTTTCAGAGGTGCAATTCGTCCTGGTGAAAAGGGCTGGGTACAGCGGGCCCGTGTGCCCATGCCCTCCGACAAAGAGTACATCGTGCGACCGAAATCGAACATCGATACTGATATGAGTATTGTAAGTACCTTGTGCCACTCTCTAAATTGGAATTGTTTTCCATCATGACGATGTTTTCTCTTGTTAAACATTTTCGCAGGTATCGAAGAAGAAGTTGAACCGTTACGAAAAGCACCTGAAGAAATTTATCGACAAGAAGAGACTGAACTCAAGCCGTCGCGCTGTGGAAATTTCTATCGAAGGACGCAAAAATGGCACTCTAAGCGCACTCCTTCTTTATATTACGTGACGTTTTCATCGCTTAAGTTGCATCGCGTGTTGCAAATATTCTTCGTATATATTCGCATTTGCAACAGACGGAAATTACAAACAAACATACTCTGTACGATATACTCTTAACGTACTCTGTGTACTTTCTTTCCTTCACCTACGTTAAATCTTACTTCAGTTTTAGTATCCTCTCACAAAATATTTTCCTTCGGATTCTTTGTTTTCTGAGCCTGCGCTGATGCCTCAATTGTTTTCAATACAAAATGTTAGGCCAGATGCATCAGATGAGATTTGGGTTTCCTCATTTAGTTCAATTATTCTTTCACTTACAAACCGACTATGAATGCAAAACATTTGGCCAAATGCCGTCATTCATTTTTTTTCTTCAAACCATTTTAATGCTAAGTTCATCTAGAAACCGATGATGAATACATAATACTGGGCGAGATGCTTTCACGAACAATTTCCTAGACTTGAATTTTTTTCGCTTTCCTCCGGCTACGTTGTTCCATTTCTTGTTCAGAATTAAATATGCGTATCCGAAATAAAGAGAGAGGCATCAAAGAGATTTTTTCTGCAGCTACTGAGTGAGATGTATTATTTTAATTGTAAGACGATAACTTATGAATTATATTAAAGCAATAAAATCGATTACGTGCGAAGTGGCACAAAGAACTAACCATTTTGTGTTATAATTCAAACGAGTTGTTTGCAGTTTAATACCAATACGTGTATTCGAAATAATTCTTGTTTTGTAAAATTTCATAATCTTGTTTCAATCTATGTAACAACCATGGGCTCATTTTCTACCGCTATAGAATTACGGAGAATTGGTGTAAAAGAAACATAATTTATTTATTTGATAATAGCCATCAACGTGAGACAATTTGGTACCTCTATTAGCATAGCAACTAAAAACCTATTATCAATACATAATACTGGGTCGAATGCATCAAGTGCCTGTTTTTCCTTTGGATTCTTTAATTTTAGTTTCATCTCATCCTAAATATCCTGAGCCAGCTACTTGCCTATATCAACACCTAGTGTTTCTCGTTCGGAGTTTAGATTTAGTTGTGATCATACGAAATCCGAAAGAAAAGAAGCATGAAATATTTTATAATTTCTGTAAAGCATTGAAGGCGAGCGAGCAGCGCACGTTTAAACGTGATCAATAAGGCCGCTTCGATTGACCGCGTGGTGACCGTTTTTTTGGTGTTACTAGGTAAAACGGCCCGGTTACACGGGCCCATGTTGATGTAAGAATTTCCATTAAAATTAGTTAATCACCATCAAAATAAAATGGCTGGTTTACACAACGTCCCAGCCCGGTCTGAAGATTCAAAGTAGATTAGCCATGAGATTCAAATATCTCCTTGTTTTTATATCATGTTTAGCGTAGGGTCAGAATTACAATCTAGTAAAGTGAATGCAGTAGATTCATTAGAAATAACAGTCATTTTAACCCATCGTGAATCGGTTAATATTAACCATATGTGTCAAAAAAATTGCCCAGTTCGCCCAGGGCTTCCAGAAGACGGCAAGCTCGTTGGTTGCTATAGCGATCTTACGAATTTCCCCTAAAATGCTGGTTGCTATGGCGACCAATGGTAGCCAATGGGATGAGCGTTCGGTCTGTTTCCGTACAAAGGTGAGGTTTTGCATCACTTTTTGAGCATCGCCAAACTATCACCAAAGACAAATGCATACAAAAAAGATTTAAATAAAATAAATCAATGTTACCTATTTTAAAATGTTCTTTTCCTATGTGCTCCACGGTATTTTAAATGTGTGTGGTGACGAAGGACTATAGAGGCTTTGAGCCGTTAGGCTTCTTTCGCCTCTAAATTTGAAATGTGTGTATCAGGCACATTTCGTTTGTATCCATTTAAATTTACAGTACGTAATTTGTAAATTGAATGAAGTTAAAATTAATGAAAAAGGTAAAGTAGGTAAAGCAAATTAAGTCGAAAATCGACGTTCAGATGTGGCGGCAAAAAGGGGATGCGAGAACTGTTTTTTCGAAGATCATAGTAGGCTGCGACGTTCAGTTGCCGTGCAGGCTGCCGTTGTTGGAAGCATTCGTTTCCAGGTGCTTCAGCAGAGCAGTTCATGTGCGATTTCGTTAAAATATTACCGTGCAAGAGTGTAGAAAAATCACGCAACGAAATGGATTTCTTTAACTACAAAGAAAGGGTGGTGGATTTGTTGCAAACGATGCAGAAAGCTGCGGACGAGGACCGACAGCTGCACACGGAAGGGAAATCAGTAACAAAGAAGGTTGCCATTCTTAAAAACGCCATGTTCCTGTTAATCAAGAAGGATTTACAGTTGGTGTTCCTAAAGCATAATGTTCTAAACGTGCTGACCGATTGGTTGACTCCGCTGCGCACCAGGTCACTCCCACCCATACAGATTCGGGAAAATTTCCTGAAGTTATTGGTTAATGTAGGTTGTTCAAAGTGTGTCTTTTAAATTTTACCTTAACTATATTTGTTTCTCATCCTAGTTTCCGGCGATCGATAAAGAATTAATCGAAAAGTCCGGTATCGGGAAAGCTGTTTTGTACTTGAGCCAGCATCCGAGAGAATCGAATGCGAATCGTGAACTGGCTGAGCGGCTCATAGCCGCTTGGAATCTCAATACCGACTTGCAGGAAAATACGCCCGAAGAGCACGGCCAACGCGATTTGGTGCAACAGCCCCGAAAGCTCAAGCTTTTCCCCGAGCCAAGCACGTCGGCGAAAAAAGATCAAGAATACTGGCGGTCTGTCGAGGACAAACAGTAAGAGAAGCTGTTCTAATGCAAGATTTTTTTTTAATTTTCACATTCAAATTCATTTTCAACGTTTTCTTTCCAGAGATGCAATTCGTCCCGGCTGGGTGCCGCGGGCCCGTGTGCCCATGCCCTCCGCCAAAAAGTACACCGTGCGACCGAAATCGAACATCAATAAGGATGATAGTATTGTAAGTAGCTTGGGCCACTCCATAGATTGATACTGTTTTATATCATGACGATGTTTTCCCTTGTTAATCATTTTCGCAGGTACTCAAGTTCACGAAGATAAAGGAAAAGTACAAATCATCGAGCGTCCGCGAGCGGATCACTGAAAATGCAAAGAATTTAAAAAAGAAAGGACCCCGTCGCCCTGGAGACCTTTCGATCGACGGAACCGGCATGGACGACTAAGTGCACTCCTCTATTTTATTACGTGACGATTTCTTCACTTGAATTGCTTCGCGTGTAGCAAATATTCTTCCATTGTATGTATAAATCGCATTCAAAAAGGTCATGTTCCTTCATCATACATTTGTTTTTAAATAAACATGGATTGTTAGTTCCTTCATCTATTCTAATTTCAATTATAAATAAAAACAATTATCTATTCATAGCATGATGCTTTTAGTTTCAGTTTTGTTGTTTTTAAATAAACATGGGTTGTTAGTTCCTTCATCTATTCTAATTTCAATTATAAATAAAAAAAATTATCTATTCACAGCGTTGGGTCAGATGCTTTTAGTTTCACCAATTGTTTACAATGCATAATGATTCATTCAGATGTCTCTGAATTGGTTTTGCTTTTCCTTCAGCTGCATCAATTTATTCTTCAACTATGAGCCGACTCTAAAAGGATAATGTCCCGATTTACTTGATTTCATTAAACTTTTTCAGTTCTAGGTGCAACTTAAACCTGATTGAGGGTACATAATGTTGGGCCAGATGCTTGCCAGCGAATTTAGTATTTTTCCTTTTTACTGTGAGTATGCCGTTCGCTTTTACGCTTAAAGCTTAGCTTGCATTCGCCGGCGTGTGTTTCTAGCAAATGTTACCGCTGGTTCCGACGGTTGCACCGGTCGAAAGTTACTCTCGATCCGCCTAGTAGCCGATGCCGGTTCGGTTGCACAGTGTCCTGCGAAGGTACGGAGCATTCGGAAGGCAGCCGTTTGATTGTGCGAAACGTAAACCGGTGCAGCGTACACGATCCAGGTGACGCTGGCAAAGAACGGTGCGGTTGTCAAGGTGCCTCGGTACGAAAAGTAGTGTCTGTCCAAGTCCTGCGCCGCCAGCCAGCGCATACAATCGGCCGGAGCGTGTCGGGTACTGCCGGGGAGCACAATGTGCTGTAGCTCGCGGGTGATACGCAGAAAGTCTTCACAGTCCACCGTGCCCCGCGCGTGTACAAGGAATGCCACCACCGCGAGCCCATCGCTCCGCTCCATCGCTTTGCGGAACGAGCCGTACTTGGCGTTGTAGTGCACCAGATGTATTTCCATCGCGTGGGCAACTCCCTCGATCAGGTGCTCGCTACCATGGCTATCGTTGGGTCCCCAGTGGAAATGTAGCTGCTCAAACAAGTACACGCCATCCAGTGGACCCCCGGCAATGCATGGCTGAAGCGCCGGTTGCAGCCCGAGCGTAAGCTGGAAGGATATAAAATATTTATGATACGATTATGCGAATCGTCGGTGGAGTTCTGGAGCGTCCTACCACAGCCGTCTGGCCATCATTGGTCAGTTTTGCTTTCCCACCGTGATAGTCATCGAAATAACGAGCAAACCGCAACGGGATGGCATCATCCACCATCCGTGACAAACTTTTCGACAGGCAAACGGGACTCTGGACGGCGTTTGGCACCATGGCTTGCTTTTCAACCAAACTGTTTGGCCATCAACGGAAAACTAAGACAATGACCTAATCTATCCATCTGCCCGCGGCGAATGTGTTGGAAATCAATAACGTTTATCGATTGGCATCGTTGATAAACGTCTGGGGAAACTCATGCATGCAAAATAGATGCATCGCTGCAATAATAATTCATTTGCCAATGTATGAGATCGGTACAACTGCTAGAATAGAAGAAAAAAATTATCCCACAACCCAATTAACTTTGCTGATGATGCAGTTGTTGGAAGTTCTCTTGAAACTATTCGTCCGTTTTTCGTTTAGGTCTTGCTTCCGTTCCGTTGAGTAAACAAATTCGGGCTTCCTTCCGTTACATCTACAAAATATAGTCAAACTTTATTAGATTCAGTGCCGCGCTACGTCCCGATACGCTGTTCACATTTCGCGTATTTCAGCAGACAGTTCACGAAATGCTGCTCGTTGCTATCCCTTAGCCGCCTTTCGAGGGGCAAAAACTCGGTCAAACGAATTTGCCAGGGCAGCAGCCCGTACGTGGAGCAAATATTGCCGAAGTAGATGGCCAGGTCCGGGTCGGGAATGTGATTGTGGGCCGCCTGCAGTTGCCGGTCGAGATAGTCAATGTTCACCTCCGACAGCGCAAGGTTTCGCTTCCGCACCGACACGCCAATCGATCGGCTGAGGTTCACCAGGCCCGGCTTGCCATCTTCCGGCGAAAAGAATGCGACCACCGTCCGCCGTCCGCTGCGTGGCCAAGCCTCGAAACATTGCACACTCGAGGGCACCGCTTGCTGTCGTGACCATTCCAGCTTATCGCTGGTGTCTTCCAGCTGGACGTCCCTCACGTAGCGCATAATCTGCTCGTGGTTTCGTTTGACTAGCCCTGAAGTGATGGAAAGAAACGAATGAAATGAGGTACACCGATGGTGGTTCGGACGACACCGCTTACCGTTATGATCGTAGAAACTAACGTACTCGATGTTGGCCGCGTAAGACCAGAGAATATAGTTCGACAGCACCGTATAGTTTGGCTCCTCCGGCCCTAACACAACCACCAGGTGCTTTGGAACCTTTTCCACGTGCTGCAGCTGCGATTTGATGGCCAGCTGCGATTGTTTCAGGCGATGCTTTTCCCTCGCCGTCACCGACCAGCTACCGAGCGTCTGCTGCAGGATTACTTTGTGACACCATCGCACCAGGAGCATCAAATACTCGATCCAGGAGTAGAGCGTATGCACCAGGGACCACAATGTACTGACCAGCACGTTTGCCGTGGCCGGTTCGTCCCACTCGAGCGGGTTCATCCTGAAAACATTCGGCAAAACGCCCAGAACTTGCCGCTGGTAGCTTCAACTTTCCACAATAACACACATGACACAGCTGGGACGCAGCGGGCAGCGGATTTGTTTTTCTGCACGTGTCAACGGACAAGTGTTGGAAACCGACGTCAATACCGCGCAATGGATGTCAAATTTAATAAATACACAAAACCGCTGCTACATTTTAAAAAGTCCGTACACTTTTCCACCGATGCAAACAATCGTACGCCAATTTTTGGTTTTGTGATCTTCAATAACTCTTCCTCGTTGTATCGTACATCTCCCGACAGTTTCATGGAAAAGTGCGGCGGTTCATAATAGAATATTGAAAACAGAGCAACCATGTTTACTTTTACGATACGGCTTATTTCAACCAATGATTTACGTGTAGGCATCAATGTGTAAAGAAAAATGTTATTTTCCATTTTTAAGGTTTTTATATCACAAGTGGTACAGAAAATGCTATAACGGGTATGGGAATGTCTAGTAGTTGTTTGTGTGTGTGCGTATTTTTTTTGTTCTTTTGCTTTTTCCTGCTTTCCAAGCTCGGAGCTGTCATTCGCATGCAACCGAGAAAAGGTTTATTTCTGTCAGGTTGGTGCGAGCGCAGCAAGGAGAGAAGGAAAAATCTCAAAGCGCGCTGTGTAGCTTTTGTTTTTTGCCCCGAAGAAGTTCGACCGTACAAAGTAACGTTTTTATTATTTTTATTGGCGAAAGGTTAAATGTGATCTGGTGCAGTACGGCAAAGGTCGGCCAGTTTGCAGTCAGAGCGACGGGATGGGGTCGGTTTCCGGGCGTACCAGCAGCAGCAGCAGCTCGTTCGAGAAAAGCTCGGAGAGAAAAACAATGACGAGCAGGAGCCACCAGCAGCAACCTGCGCCACTGGCGTACTGGGTTTGTTTTGCAATACTGCTGACGGTAATTTGCTCCGTACAAAGTGCCTCGAAGGATCCGTACAGCATCTTGGGCGTGCAGAAGCGAGCCACGCTGCAGGAGATCCGCCGTGCGTACAAGCAGTTGGCGAAGGAATGGTAAGCAAAAGCTCGCTGCCGGGAATCGATCGATCGGGTCCATCGGGAGCGATGCGCCTGTGTCTCCTTGTGTAACGGTGCATTCGGAAACCAAGTAGCAGGCGGCCCCGGGCATTGCACTTGCAGCTGGGTTTCAAAACGGTCTTTCAATGATTCATTCTCCACAGGCACCCGGACAAGTCGAAGCATCCCGAGGCGGAAACGCGCTTCGTGGAAATCAAACAGGCGTACGAGCTGCTGTCGGACTCGGACCGCCGGCTGGCGTACGACCAGTTCGGCATCACGAACGAGGACGCCGTGTTGAACCGCGACCGGCCCGACTACAGCAACTACGGACGCTTTCAGGATCCGTTCGAGCACTTCTACGGCGCGCATAACTTCAACTTTCACGATCAGGACATCAGCCTGTACCACCGGCTGTCCATCACGTCCAAGTACTACGAGACGAACATCGTGCCCAAGAGCCGCCAGACGCCGCAGATACTGATGTTCTACGCCGACTGGTGCTTCGCCTGCATGAAGGCGGCCAACTCCTTCAAGAAGCTGATCGACACGCTGGAACCGTACGGCGTCGTGTTTGCCACCGTCAACGCCGGGCACGAGGAGCAGCTGGTGCGCAAGGTTGGCGTGCACTCGCTGCCGTGCGTCATCATGGTGCTGGACGGCCACAGCTACGTGTACAAGGAGAGTGTGTTCAATGCGCAGCACGTGGTCGACTTCATCCGCCAAAAGCTCCCGTACAAGCTGCTCGCGCCGGTCACAGACGATACGCTCGACGCGTTCCTCGGTGGCTGGGCGGACAATCGCGTGCGTGCGCTCATCCTGGAGCCGCGGGCCCAGCCGAGGCTGCGCTACCTGATCACGGCGTTCTACTTCCGGGACCGCGTGGCGTTCGGTTTCGTGCAGCTGAACGCCAAGAACACCAAGCACATCCAGGCGACCTACAAGGCGCACGCCACCCTCGATACGCTGCTGATCTTCAACGAGTTTCCCGCCCATCCCATCGCGACGATCACCATGTCGGATATACCGACCACCACGCTCAACAACATCATCTCGCTGAACCAGTACCTCGTGCTGCCGCGCCTGTCGTCGCAGGAGATGCTCGAGAGCGTGTGCCCCGCCGAATGGAACCGGCCGCGCAAGCGCCTGTGCGTGGTGCTGGTGACGGAGAACACGAGCATGCACGACGGACCGCGCCAGCTGATGCGCAAGATCGCGCTCGAATCGCTGTTCAGCCGGGAGCGAGTCCGCTTCGCCTACATCTACAAGGAGAAGCAGAACGATTTCATCGGCGCGCTGTCCAAGCACGAGCAGGCGCCCGAAACGCTGCTGCAGCTGGTCATCTTCTGGCGGCGCGATACCAAGCATATCCGCTACGAGTGGGTGCGCGAGGTGGTGCTGCAGATGGACAAGGCGGCCGAAAACGAAACACAGGATCAGTACTTCAACAACACCAAGCAGAAGATCGACGGCACGATCCAGCGGCTGCTGCGCTCCTCCGAAGCGCTTAGCTACGAAACGGAAGTGAAGGTAACTTGTTTTGTGTTTTATTATTGTTACGCAGGCGCTTTACATTTCCTTTCCCGCTGCAGGATCTGCTGGATGAGCACGCCCAAAGTCTGATGGTGCGCATCCTGAACCGCGTCCTGCTGGCCGTGGAATACATGACGGACAATCTCGGACAGGAGCACATTCTGCCGGCCATCTCCGTGATCGGTACGATAGCGTTCATCCTGATCGTTGGCTACCTGATGTCCTATCTGTTGCGCCTCGAGGAGGAAGATATACAGCTGAAGCAAAGTAAAAACATGGACAATGCGAACGGTAGGTTAAAGGCGGCCCTGTTTCACGCTAAGCACCAACCGGTAATTTGTTTGTTTCATGTCCCGGACGATTCTAGGCAAATCCACCAACTACGTGCCAGAGCTACGATTGCACGAACTGCGGGCCGAAAAGTATAACGGTCTGGTGCGGTTGCTGAAGCCCGGCTGCCGCACGATCGTACTGCTCACCGATATGCAATCACGGCAAAAGCTGATACCCGCCTTCCATAAGGCTGTGTGGCCGTACAGAAAGTATGTTACCGAAATGTGAATTTCAATACTTTTTACCCAACCGTAATACTTAGCAAATATTTGCAACACCCACGTAGATAGCTAAACTCCTTATTGATACGTATAAATTATACTAAGTAATCAATGACGAACCTATTATGATCTAAACACCAATTTCACTTTATGTCCTAAAGGTGATTTTCGCCCTTTCTCGCTTCGTTAGGACGGTAGTAAAAATGTCTGAAACTATTCAAGACATTGAGTAAACCACCATTTTGCATTTAGTGGTACAAACTTGATTTGAAAAATTCCCCGCAAATGGCACCATTTAACAGGGGGAAAAGTAGAGAAATGGTACACGTATAATTTTGAGCAGTTAATAACTGCTGGCAGTAATTGCTACCAATAGTTAACTTAAGTTATCTGCAAAAAAAGCAAAACTACCCCTTTTGTAAAAGCAGGAAGTTTTTTAAATATATTTATTGCCTGGAAAGTAATTTTTATGATGAATGTATGCCATAACGTATTTGTCAAATACAAAGTGTCACCTTTTTTTTATCAAATTTGGGTTACAAAAGATGTCTTTGCCACATAGTACCACTCTTAATAGAAATGTAGAATGCAAATATGTTCATGGCTAAGAAGTAATCGTCGTTTTACTGTGGTTCGCTTTCCGCACTAGTTATTAATGATATCAAATATTGTATCCCATCCCATGTAGAAACAAAACGCTCATGTTTGCACATATGCTGATCGAGAAAGGCATCGGGTGGTACGCGGAGCTGTTGCGTCTGTCGCTGTCGGAGTCGCGCGAGATGAAAATTAATCCGCGCAACTGCATCGGCACGGTAATTGCACTGAACGGGCATCGGAAGTACTTCTGCATGTACCACGCAAAGCATCCAGAGTCCAATCGGGGAGCGAAGGTAGGGGAAGGAGCGTGCCTCATGCTCGATCGGCAATACGGTGACTAATGTAACGATTTGGTTTGCTTTCCTTTTCCCAGCGCATGATCAAAATGACGCGCCATCTCAGCTCGATGCCTTCCGATCCCGAGGCGGGCGCATTCCTCGGCATGGACAGCTCCGACTCGGAAACGTCGATGTCGGACATCTCCGAGCCAAAGATCCTGTTGGAGGAGAACCTGCTCGACGGACTACCGAACTGGCTCGACCGTCTGTTTGAAGGAACTACACACCGGTATTACATCAACTACTGGCCAGACTTCACCTCCAAATGAGTGGGTCGATGCTAATGCCAATGCTCTCCAATGCCCGTTAAATTCTATAGAATTATGTATATCATCTTCATCCTGCTACCTTTTACCCACTGTCGGTATGAGCGCTCCTTTTCTTAGAACAGAGAGGGAAAGGGTGGCGATTGGTTCCCACTGCCAGTGCAGATTTAGTTACGTTACACGATGAAAGGGCGCTCGTCAATTTCGTCAAACATTTCTAGTCATTCTTAGTAATAGCAATCGACTCCGTTCAGTGAATGCAGTACAGCAAACAGAACGTTAAATCCTCGAAGGATACCGTAACGGACGGTTCACAAAACGCAAAACGAACCCTGAACCCTAGAAACAAACAGTGCAATCGCGCATCCAGAAACCGTCACCGTGGTCGGTCCCAGGTTCGGTTTGGCAACAACAAGCAGCATTATCAGCAGCATTACGGTCGGCTGGCTGGTGTTCAAAGAAGGCAACGGAGACGACACAACCAATGTAGGTGATCCACACAATGTGCAAGCCTACAATCTACATTGAAAGCGATGCCGACATGCCCACACCAAACAATTATTAAGAAGCAGTATGATGGGAAAAGTTCTACCAAGCCTGGAAGAGGGATCATGATTAGACGAATGGCTAGGGTTTGAAACAAATGTTTCACCAACAGCATCTAGTAGAGGGTGTGCCATGCAATGGAGAAAAAAAAGACCAAACGAAAGACGCATTTACGACGCTGAAAGTTAACGACTTACAGAAGGCAACTTTGCGAACCCACTCGCATGTTGGTGGCTTTCTCTCTACGCTTGTGGATTATACCTTATAGAAGATAATTCAATCCATTAACCAGTAAGAAACGCTAGTTTGCAGCCGTAAGCTTGGGAGTTTTTTACACCACACGTACAGTTTGTAGGCAGAAACGAAATCAGCTTGAAATCGACGATGAGATTGAAGCAGAGGACGACATTGAGAAGGCTTGTTGGTGATCAGTATCAGTACTCTTTTCTCTTCTGCTTTAGAACCAAACCACTCTCCGGCCGGAAATCGACCACAAATCGATACGGGCAACGTGACATAAGTGCAATACCTTTGTCCCATTAGTTGTTTCACGCATTTTTAAAACCAATACGCTTCGTAAATATATAGATTTAGAAGTAATCCTATTTCATAAACCAAACAGCAAAAACGGAGAAGAAGAGAAAACCTTTAACCATCTTCCTCATTTTGTATAGTTAATTTAAATTTAATTTTCCAACTAAGCTGGAAGACGCGTATACTCCTGCAGCACGCCGATGCGGGACAATTTGAATGTCTTTAAATCGATTAAAACAAATTTGCGACCTAAAATCCCCCGCAAAGCTAGCCAAACATACATGGCAAAAGTGGAAGATCGGGAGGGGTGGTGAGCGGGGGGGAAAATCTAGTAAATTATTCAGATCACTAGCATAAATACCACGAAACCAAATACACAGAACACAAAGAAACGCAAAATAAAAGAATTAAACTTAGCGAATCAAAACGTATTTCAATACTGAACAAAAAACTTGTTTTTCTTTCCCTGCCCTAACGCAACACGATCACTGCGGGATATCGTTAGTACCGTACCGGTAAGTCGCTAAAGGATTGCATTTATATGAACCAGACTTGCAAATTAATCTATATTTGAAGTTTTGCCGGGCTCTCCTGGTGATAGAATCATTTTTTCCCATTCGGACACTATTATTCGATCGTACTTCTGGGTGGGGGTTTGTTTTATGCTTTATGACGGAAAAAGATGTTTATTGTTCGCCTTCTAAGCCATATTTCGCACAAACTCAACTTCGAGGCAACGACTTGCCTGCCTGCCTACTTGGATGAGTTTAACGAGCGTTCGCAATTATTGTAGGCGACTCCGATACCGAATCCGGAACCCATGATGATAGGCCAAGCGCGACGCTTGAAGAACAGCAGAGAGAAAACACCTCCTAAAGCCAGACCGCCACCTGCAAACAAACCGTATGTATGTTTTAGCTAGAATCAACCACTTGCTGCAATTGCTGGAAGAACTTATATAATTTTGATGCAAAAATCAGACATGCCCCATGCCTGGGTGTCATCAGCACCAGCGTCTCCCGGTCCCGGACACTTACCGAACTTGAGCAGGGTGTCGGTTAGGCATCGGTCGATTTTGCGACCGTACTGGTCCTCGGCGAATGTTTGAGCCATTTTTAGTGCACGCAACAAACCAGCTGCTCGTGTGCCTTGTGGAGTTGCTTTCGGAAAAAAGAGCCGATACAAATCGCCTATTCACATAACAAAACAGATCGATGCAAGTGTCAACAACTGGGGAACGGCCTTTCTGTCATACACCGCGTTTGACAATGCTCTTCCGTCTCGCAAACAGGGTATAAGGTAGGAAGGAGCTTTGTATTAACTAGCTGCTGTCAATGCAAATGTCACTTCGTAGCACGGCTGTCAAAGTACGATTCGTTCGCATGCCAGCAGCGCACATGCTCTCCGATGATAAACAGTGGCGAAGGCAAAGCGTAGAAAGGATCAACGATGGGCGAATTAACCGAATCCGGCAAGAGAACAAAGTTTGAGCATTTGGTCGTGGACACGTCGGTTTTCATCAAGAATGTCCAGCTGCAGGTACGTAAACCGGTGTTCACCATTTCGGCACTATTACGTTACGAGACCCGTGTCCCTTGTTGCAGAACATCGCCGAAAACTGCTACACGGTGCGGGGCGTGATACGAGAAATCAAGCACGACCGGCAGCTGAAGGCGCTGGCGGTGCTGCCGTACAACCTAAAGGTGCTGCTACCCGATCCAGAGGCGCTGGCGAAGGTAATCGCGTTCGCCAAGAAAACCGGAGACTTCGCCTCGCTGTCGCTCGTCGATCTGGAAGTGATCGCGCTGACGTACGAGCTCGAGGCGCGATACGTCGGCGAGGGACATCTGCGTACGGAACCAAAGCCGGCCGTCACGTTGGCCAACCCGACCGAAACGATCGACCTGCTGGGCACCGAGGAAATCGCGGGATTCTACAAACCGAAGCAGGCGGCCAACTCGGACCAACCGGACAATGAACCTCAAGACGATGATAGCGAGAACGATGAAGTGTCTGCTGAGCAGCTTCCCAAACCAGATGATCATGGCGAGGAAAATGGAGAGGACCACAACGAGGAGGAGGAACACGAAGAGGAGGACCACGGAGAGGGTTCATCCGATGAAGAGGACGATGGTGGCGATGACGAAGAGGACGATGGTGGCGATGAGGAGGACGACGAAGGTTGGATAACGCCAGCCAACATCGCGCAGGTAAAGCGTGGCTACGGGATGACCTACTCGGAGGAGGTGCCGTCCGTCGTTGCCTGCATAACGGCCGACTACGCCATACAGAACGTCCTGAAGCAGCTCGGGCTGCAGCTGGCGACGATGGATGGCTATGTCATCACCGAAACGCGCACCTACATCCTGCGCTGCTACGCGTGCTTCAAGACGACACCGGACGCCACGAAGGTATTCTGCCCGCGTTGCGGCAACCAGACGCTGAAGAAGGTCGCCGTCAGCCTGGACGCGAACGGCCAGCAGGTCATACACATCAACACCCGCCGTCCGCTGACGGCCAAGTACAAGAATCGGCCGGTGGCCAAGTTCGCCGGCGGCAAGTACGCCACCAACCCGGTGCTGTTCGAGGACCAGCCGCTACCGCAGCAGCGCATCTCGGCCAAGGCACGCAGCAAGACGAACGCGCTGGCAGAAGACTATACCGCCGGGTTGTCGCCGTTCGTGATGCGCGACGTCGACTCACGCTCAGCGGTGCTGCGCGGTTCCACCAACCTCAAGCAGCGGATGCGAAACTTCGAATACGACAACAAACGGCGCGGCTACAAGAAGTGATGCGTTGGTGTCAAGAGGAAACGTTTCGATTTAAGCTAAACACCGTACTCGTAGTGTGGTACACCTTGATTGTAAAGTAAATTGCAGGATTATTATGGAGTTCGAAGCCCACACCACAAAACCGAAAGGAAGCGGGGGGTAGCGGATATTAATTCTTTCTCTTCAGTGCTCTTAGCGTTTCGATTGCGGAAGGGAGCAGCATAATGATTGTGTATATTTTATAGCATTTAAAGTATGTTTTCATACAAAATTACCCATCATTTCTTTGCTTCATGCATCTTCTACAAATAAACACAACGGAAATGCAGACGGTTAATTCATTTATTTTTCGTACCGATGATTTATTCTTACAATCCCAAAAATGGAACGCGGCAACTGACACTGGATTTACAACTGTTACGTCTGGAGCGTCCACAACACTCCACCGTGCCATCGGCCAAAACCAAAGTTTGCCGAGTAGTTGATTGGGAAATTGTCATCGATTTGATTTAAAACGAAGGGAAAAAACGTTGCTTATCCAGGGCCGATCGGCTCGACGATAGGGATCCACCACGCTCCGCCTAGAGCAGCGTTTTGAACAGCTCGTTGATCTCGTCGCCCCGGAAGCCTGCCTCGCCGCCAAGCGATCGGAGTTTACCTTTGAGTTTCGGGCACGCCCAGCCGGTGCTCGGATTGCGCAGCTTGAAGCACCGGAAGTGCCTGTGCACGTATTCGAAGGCCTCGCCGAGGGTCATGATCTCGTGTATCAGATCGTCCACGCAGATGATGCCGCAATAGCCGAAGATTTCCTCCACTAGCTTGTTCGACGTCAGCGGAACCAGCCCCTTGCCCTTCAGCTCCGGTCCCTTTCTGGCGTGCGGTAGGCCGGGATCACGCAGCGCGCCGTACTTGTAGATCAGTTCGCGGATCACCGTAATGTTCGGGTAGCCCCAGATCACGAACGGCTCGACAATCTTCAGCATCGCGTGCACTTCCGGCGTAAGGCGCTGCAACGTAGCGCTCTTCAAAAACCGCAAATTGAGCCGATACAGCGTTCTGTCTACGGTTTTGTTGTAAATGAATCCACCACGGTGCCGGTAGATGATGATCAGCCTGCCCTCCTCGATTTTGTTATCGTTCAGCCGCAAGCCCGTCTTGAGGAAGTTACGCTTGATGCGATGCGCATCTCGGTCGGCCGTCCGCGTCATGGCCACTATTGTGTCGATTTTCGTGAAGTTGCCACGAAATCTGTTCTTCCGTGGCACTGGCTCCGTGCGCTGCGCTGCCTGCTTCTGTCGGCCCTTGCGCTGTGCGAGAATGCTGATGTCCTCGGATGGAAGCTTATTCGGTATGCGATACTGCTCCATGTTTTCCGTATGTAAAATGAACCGGACGAAAGCTGCACTGGCACCAAATTCGCGAAAGTCCTGCAATGGGCCTGCACAGGTAAACACACTGCAAACTACGCCGTTTGAGAGAGCACATGTACGTTTGACAGTTGCACTGACAGCTCCGCTTTGTAAATTTTGTGACTACAGTTAGTCCCCGCAATACGCTAATGTTTGGGACCGAACGCAATAGCGTAGGGCAGTTGTTTTCACTGAAAAATTTGGGGTTATCATAATTCGGGCGTCGAGAACAGCGTCGTTATTCTGACAGTTTCATACAAAAAGTAAACAAACACTTTGAAAAAAGCGAAAAAATGGCTGGCCGCGTCGTTTCGTTTCCGCGCTGCGTCTCGACGCGTAGGTG
>KE525195.1:374543-410525 GCA_000441895.2 Anopheles sinensis | reverse complement strand
CTGTTTTCTCGCTTTTTTCAAAGTGTTTGTTTACTTTTTGTATGAAACTGTCAGAATAACGACGCTGTTCTCGACGCCCGAATTATGATAACCCTAATTATCAATTTCTGAACACGTTTTTTGTCGCTATTTTGGCCCACTTTGATGGTATTTTCGCCCACCTGTGTACCAGTTTTGGTCCACTTGTAAAATGCTTTTTTTAATGTATTTTATGATTTAAATAATCTATAAAATGATTTAGAAACTGCAATGTACCTCCATAATTGTCAAAAAAGTAGATGAATAGCTTAATTTGCTATTTGAAATTTCGCTTTTTAGCACGATGATTGAATTTCCATCCCGCCAGGCACGTCGAGCAATGGTCCTCAAACGTCCTCCTCGCGAAACAACACTACAAACACCGAGCCAGATTTGCGAGCAATACCAAGGTTACTTGAACGAAGCTATGCCCGTTTCTAAAGGAAAAATTCCGGTTTTGAGTGACCTTGTGGGAAGCCATATTGAATTTATCGCAAATCCTTGTCACCGCGATATCAGGTGAGCAAAAATACCACAAACTTTTCCACAGGCGAAGCTTACAGCGTTCGCTCGCAGGGTGGCGCTACTGTGCAACATGGAGTTCGTTCGTCAGTCTCGAACGTAAACACAGCGGGACTTGTTGTTTTTCATCTGCGTTGGTTAATAGTTTGGTTGTGTCCTTACAAGTGTTTCGTAGTGCTAAAGTGTTTCGTTGTGCTTTCGGCCATTCACGCGTTGTGCGGAATAACTCCATTCGCAACTCATTTTGTTCCAGTGCGCAGCAAGAGTGTTGGCGAAATCCGATCCACCGGAGAGCGTTGTGAACGTCGTGGCATCATCCGAGTTGCCGGGTAAGTTTTCTAACTATGGAGTTTGATTTACATCGGGTATCGAACTAAAACGATACAACATTGCTTTGCTTTCATTCCAGCTGTGTTTTCATCGGAGCATCGTAGCATCGTGCCTTCTTTGGATTTGCCGCATGAAGAGCCGGATGAAGACGAACACATTCCTGCCCCAAACATTGCTGCGAAGATGAAACGGTGGAGCAGCATGCAGTGCAAATGTATGGAATAAGAGTAAGGATGCCCATAATTGTTATTTTGAATCGTCAAAAATAGGTCAATAAAACAGTTGTGAAAACATCTTAACTCAATGGTATTTTTATTTTGACAACAAAGAAAAAAATAAAATTTTAGACAGTATAGGAACTGCTCGAACGAGCTGCTCGAGCTCATAAAAATCTTCCTCACCACGCTCACCGTAACAAACTAACTGTCCCGAATCTCCTGTCACCGTGATATCACGGTGAGCTGAAATACCACAAATTTTGCTACCGGTGAAACATCCTACTTTTTGTATGGGGATGAAACAAAATGAGGACCGTTTTCGAGCAACCATTCTAGCAGTAGGACCAACGGTCCTACTCTCCATACAAAACTGCTCGATACTTGTGTCACTTGTAGGACGTTTTTGCTCGAAACCGCCTGGCGGGATCAAGGAGATCTTTGACAGTCAGCTGTCGCTGTCAGAATGCATAGAAATTTCGTTTCTGTCCAAGCCAGGTTTCCTTGCATCTATTTTGGCCCACTACATCGAAAAATAAATTATTTCTCGAGCCCAAAAAAATTCAAGTAACGTTTTGATAATGCTTAAAATTACTCAAAGCTTAAAAAAACCTTACTTCCAATTTTCTAACGTAGTGGTTGCTTATATCTCGAGGTGGGCAAACTATCTGCTTTCAGCATGATTGGCCCACAATCTGACAACGTCGTAGATTTCAACGATTTTCTCGACAAATACTGATCCAGTCGCTTCCAAAGTTGGCATTTAACTAGAGTAAATCGATATGAATACAATAAAAATGGCAAAAGAGTGGTTCTATTTAAATTAATGTCATAATTGATGTCCTTTCCAGGTGGGCTAAAATTACATGCATGGGCGAAATCCACGTCCCCCACCCTACTGGTTACATACGTCCCACATGAGGCCGTGACTACACTGAAGCGTACCATACCAAAAAACTGGTACGGTCTGCTGTCAAAAACTTTTTTTCTGACAGAATCGAGTGATGCAAGTGTGGTCACAAAACCTCTCGCTCTAACGCTATGCTTTGTCCTGCTCACCTTATAGATTCAAACTGAGTCCAGCAGTTTACAGTTACTTAACATAACTTAAAACTAATGAGAAAAATTTGTTCAACGGGTAGAAGAAGAAAAATGATGAAACAAGAACGAGTGTTTATGTTTGTTGAACAACTGGTTGAAACAACATGATTGCCTAGATGAAACGGTAGTTGGAGTGAATTATTTTCTTCCATGGAGCAATGATGTCATGTTTTATCGGTATTATGGTTTTTAAAATTGTTATCATAGTTTATGATTTCATAATGATTCTTAATTATACTGTTTTCTTCATTCAATTAACTTTTCGGAGTTGCCTATCGTGAATTAAATCTGCTCGAGGAATTCTAACCAATATGAAAGAAAGTCGAGTACCTCATCGAGCTCTTTTCGAGCGTACCATCTTGAGGGATGGTTCGATGGTTTGCACCAACCCTGTTGCGTACCATACCTTCAGTGTAGTCCCGGCCTAATGTAGTCTTCTTCTTATGTGGCTCAACATCCCCAAGTGGGACTAGGCCTCTCTCCGTAGAGAGTTACTGTGACCGAAGGACGGTAAATTATTAGATCGGTGGTCAGCCGTTCGTAATACCGGGGGGTGCCAGACTCGGGATTCGAACCCACAGCTATGGCGTGGTTTTTTCTAGCCTAATGTAGTATCGGCCTGAAAATCGAGCAGTTTTTTGCCTTTTTCTTCCAGACCCTCGGATTTCCGCTTGTAGGGGGGTCATATACAGGCTGGCCCCGCTTGGCATCGGCCTCGCTTTACGTCATTTGACAAAACGTTCGAAGCTAGTTTATAGTAGCGTAATTTGTTCTTTACTCATACGATTCAATGCAATTTGTATGACAGAAGATTCCTGTACTTACAAACGGAGGCCTTGAGTAGATATTATAAACGTAGGAAACATAGAAACTTTAGGCCCCAACCTCGCTTTTACCTCGGCCCCAAGGCGGGGCTAGCCTGTATTGGGTTTGCTGCCGAAATAAACGTTAATCAAAATGAGATTTTGCAAGCGCTTTTTTCTCTAAGTTGATGTTGTGTGTCGGTTAAAATTCTGCCTTATGAATCTTTCAACCAACACTTATTAAGGTTGATTCATCAATGTGTGAGGATTTGTACCTGATAACAACGATAAATCATTGGAAACATGAATTTGAATAGATATTTAAACAATCATGAATCCTCATGATTCTTTGATGGACATGGGTCAAGTGACCAAGAAAGGTGTCTTATTTTTTCTGTGATCATTCGGGTTGATATTATTCAAAGATGAACTCTCATTCAGATATTCAAGAATCTCAACATCGAAGCAAAGATTCATTCAGATTCATGAACCTGAATCTGATGCACCCAACTCTACTCTCGCCAGGCATGTCGAGCAATCGTCCTCAAACGTCCTACTCGCGGAACAAACATCCTACTTTTTTGTATGGAGATGAAACAAAAGTAGGAAATTTTTCGAGCAACCATTCTAGCAGTAGGACCAACTCTCCATACTCTCCATACAAAACTGCTCGATATTTGTGTCACTCGTAGGACGTTTTTGCTCGAAACCGTGTAGCGGGTTTTTGCTCGAAACCGTCTGGCGGGCTGTCACTCTAGTCGATTCAAACAGGATCGAGCAGTTTTCCGTTTCTAGTCGAAACGAGGACGTATATCGAGCTAACCTTCTTTGCTGCACCGGCTAAACCTTGATTGACAACTAGTACACACAGCGTCGGTGTAGCGATTAGTTATTGCTTGGACTTTCAGTAGGTGTTAGGAAAGAGGAAAAGAAATGAAAAGGTTTCGTCCGGAGGTGACTGGTGAAAAAATAAAGAAGAGAGACTGCTACGAACATGAAATAGACGCGTTTGGCTTCATGCGTCCGTGGCCCATCTATGATTTTGAAGCTTTCGGTTTACACGACGCGTTATTAAGAAATCTGCGCAGACTACGATACCAACCTCCGACGGAAATTCTACCGCAAGCCGTATCGGCTGTATTGTCCGGTCGGGACCTGCTGGCATGTTCTTGGTTCGACTCGGTCATGGTGGCAGCCTTTATGGTGCCAATCGTGCAGAACATCCTCACCCAGGAAACGCTACCTGATGATCAACTATTAGCCATCGTATTCGTACCGAACCGCTCGCTTGCTGAAGATGTCCGTCGTATGGCGATGGAATTCGTCAAAGACACGCCGGTGACGGTATCGGTGCTGCATGGCGCAACGGTCTATACGCGTATAACATCCCTGACAAGGGGAATGCCTACAATAGCGATTGTGACGCCCTGCTCCCTGACACAGTTTCTTCGTCGCAGGCTGGTCTGCTTGTGCAAGGTACTGTACGTCGTGATGATCCACACGGATAAGCCGCACCGTTTGGCCGGAAGGGTGGCAAAGATTCTTGCCGACAAACGGACGCCGCCCATAAGACAGAAGCTGGTGTTTTTGACACACCACGTAACGGAGCGACCGCTGGCCGCAGAACTGATGCTCAACCGTCCGATTTATGTTTCAACATGCCGATGCCTCGGAATCCAAACAGGGCGAGGAGAGTGAGGTAATGAACCAACGCACTCAAATAAAACATTGTTGTAAACAGCTCCATTGGATTAAGCTAGCTTGATGTAAATAAATGAAATAAAGCGACTGTTTTAATCTTGCATGCCGAGAATATCTATTTGCACTAGTTGTTAGTCTGTTATCGTGTAGTTTTGTTCCACTATTTGGTACATTTGGATTTGTATGTTGTAGCAAAAATAGTTGTGTGCTATGTGTTTCGAAGCTTCCTCGGTACTCCATGGTCAGCAGCATGTTGTTGCTCTGCATTTGATCAGTTTCATCGGTATCAGTTGTGGTTGTAACTAATTCAAACACCTTCGTCGGAGCAATATTCTATCGGCAAACTCGTAGAAGATGCTTTTGCTAAAACAAATATTATAAATATTAGATAGAAATAAACACTACATATTTAAGAGATGATTTAGAACATAGAAATAGAATGTAAAATAATTAAGTAACTGTTTGATTTATCACAAACCTCTTTTTGTCTCGCTTAAGTTGGATTCACCTCAATATATTAACACCTTATCGTAAGGGCGATTCGAATATTTTACCATTTCCTTTTCTATTCCGGAAACTTGCGAGGAAAACCATCTTTTACTTACCCAATGTACTGATTAAACCCAACAAATCATAAAAATTTGAATTTTGCAACAAACGTATATGGTTGTTTCGGCACGGAGTGTTATACAAAAAAAACTACGCAAAATTATAGTGTACTGTAACAAGGTTTCGCTATTTTTTAATATATATTTACATGTTTACACCACAATTAAACGATTTCTAGCTATGTTTTATAATGTGGTTCCATGTTGGCTCCTTATCTGTCGGGGGTCACAAGTGGAGAGGGGGGCTTATACAGTTCATATGGAATAATTCGTTCGGTTGGCGGCAATCACGCTCAAACCGTGACACTAATTACTAGCTACCTTTTTTTCGCAGCATGCTTTGTCTGCGTCGCATTATGCACTTCCTTTAAATATCGAACAGATGACGATGCATGTTTCATTATACGTGTAATTAATAATATAATACATTTCAGCGCGTGCATTCCCATTTCCTAACAGCGTGCTTCTCGTACGGGAGATTATTTTCCGGTGTACCCATACTGTCCGTGACAAAAGAGTACAGAGACCAGGAAACAAGACATGGCGCACTCTTGGTTGGCATAGTATCGCTTAAGTAATAATCCTTCCATTTCGTACCGTAGCACACAGTTCAGACCCTGCCATAAATAATCCGCACCGGAAAGAGAACATGCACCGGGGGCACTTTGAAGGGGCAATGAGTGAATTCCACAAGGTAAGGAGTAAAACGCCAACGCCACCGAATATCGCATGGAAGCAGCATACAGGTGACTATCCAAACGTTATTGTTAGTGGAAAACGTCTGTCTGTGTGCGATATAAATGTTTTTACACACACCGCAGGGCGCTATCTTCAAATTAAAACATATGTCTCATCGTAGTTCAAAAGGTAACATCAGAGGAAATTATACAAGGGCTAAGGAGGGGGCAAATGAGTTGGTGGCGGAGGCACTAATGAATGTGGGCACATCGATGGTTTACATGAAGCAGGGGCAGTTAAAGGATGGATCGGTTTCTACACCAAAAGAAACTCTCGATGCCCATGAGAAAAGCGCGAGATCAGGCAATGGAGTAGCTAATGGTAGATAATCCTGTGCGACGCTCTCTCCGGCGTGATAACATGGTACTACTACTTACGAATGCTGCTACGCGCATCACTTCCTGCTCCGTAGTTCGCATTTCAAATTGGCTTGGCCAAAGCGGATTGGGTCGATCCTTCTTGTTCCGAATAAGTAGATCAGCAGCAGATCGTTAACATTATATCGTTATTATATGAGTGGAATGAGTTAAGAAGTTTACGTGGTAGAGACGGTTCGAGGACAACGCGCTCTTCTGTGTTAAAGGTAAGTTATGTCGTCTCTGCCTCGTCTCGATCGCCTGCTGGGGGGTTTCGAAATCCTGGTGCCTTCTCCCTACTGGTACATTTGATTCTGGATCTTCACCTGCGTCACGAACGGACCGCGGGTATTCCGCATCGATCCGGAGCCGGTCGAGATGCCGGCACCACCACCGTTCGCACCGGGATGATGATGCGACTGATGCCAGTTGTTGTTCGAGACACTCCCATTGACGTCCTCCGGCAGCACGCTGTTGCCGTTGCTGTTGGCGGACGACGACGAAACGGTCAGCAGCGTGTGCTGGCTGGTGGCGCTCGAGTTGTTGTTGTTGTTGTTGTTGCTAGCGCCTCCCCCGCCGCTGCCCGATGTTTTGCGATGCGTGGAGGAAAGGCTGCCACCGCCGGAGAGCGGTGGGCCGATGGAGGAGATCGTTTCGTAGCCACCGCCGGGATTATCGTAGTAGCACGAGGTTGGCCGGGCGCTTTTATACTTCTGCTGCTGCTGCTGCTGCTGTTGCTGTGCGTGGCTCGGGTTGTGCAGTGCGATGCTGTGATGGTGGTGCGATGGTGGCTGGTGTTGCTGGCTCACCGACCCGCTGCCCAGCAGACCGATATCGCCAACCGGCGGCGTGTTGCGGGCCGAACGCTGCGAATGGTAGTGATGATGTCGTCGACTGCAGTCACAGGGAAGAAAAAAGAACAGCGCATTAGAATTTGCAGCCCAAACAATGCAATCCTTTCATATGGAGTAATATAACATCAGGGTCTAGGGTAGCTCTAGAGTAACAGTACGGTATTAGTTTTCCTACTTGGTTTCCTCTACAATTTATTGGCTCAAACTGCGTTAAAATTTACACACAAAATAAGTTAATAGCCGGTTAACATATAAAAAAACACACTTTAAATTCATTATTATTATTTCAAAGTGAAGGGGATAGTGTCAGTACACGGAAGTTAATTTAAAAGTGTTTTTTTTGTACCGAATTCCGTTTCCCATCAGTAGTTATTTTTTCGGAAGCGGAATGTTTTTAAATGAATATGATAAATAAACAAAAATTAAATATAACTTATTCTCAGAAATAAACTAGGTATGAAAAATTTGCCGAAATTAACTAAGGTAGAATTTATATATTTTTAATGCCTGCCAAGCGCTCCCAAGCAAAACATGGGTTCGATATTCTTAGACATTCAGGGGGCGTTTGATTCAGTTACAATCACACAAGCTGTGCCAAAATTTACATTCTTCGGGCTTGAGAGGGAAGTTTAATAATTTCCTTTTTCATCTCCCTTGTCCAAAAAAGTTATGGACTTTGATAACGGCCACGTGAAACGGAAACGAACCAGCTTTCTTGAACTAGTTCAAAGGACTTGTCTGAGCCTTCTGTTATACAACTTTTATATCAATGATATTGATTTGTGCCTGGCTCCCAATAGCTCCAGAAAACAATACCACCGTGTTTCAGGATGCGTTGCAAACCACCATGGAAAATCTTTGCAAGTTAAAGCCCCAAGCAAATATAAGTTGAACGCCCCAAATCATACAAGGCATTCATCATTCTTTTTTTTTATTTTAAAATTTCTAAAATATCATTTTAGTTTAAACCACACATTTTTAATAAGGAATCAAATAAAAATTAAAGTACTTTTTTTAACTTTCCATTGACAGGACAAAGTCTTGTTTCATGCGAAACCATCATTAACTTTCCAAGAGAATAATTTTCAACGATAATTATTTTCTATTGCCCAAATTGAAAATTTTTTAAATTTTAGATTAAATATTTTTTTAAGTCGATTTAAAATTCACAATTGCAAAATATTTGTAAAAGCCAATATGTAAAATAATTTTAAGCAAAATTACTATATTTAGGAATGTGCAGGGGATCACTTTTGCTGATCCATAATCGTTAAACAATTTTGAGAATTATCCTCTTCTTTATTAAGATCTGTTCCTGATCTCTCCAATTTACCTTAAGGCAATAATCTCATATTATAACCCAAAAAACACTGTACCTTTTCAGCATCAAACACACAGTTCAGATAAGTTGGATCAACCTGACAATCATATTTTTCACTGATACTGAACATTGAAATAAAAAAATAGTCAATTTACACGCAAAATATATACCGTTCTCACTATAATTATGTATTATTAGGTACGTGGACATAATTGAAACAGTATACTTATTTACTTTTAATTTAATTGTTATTGTTGGCAACACAATATCAACAGGCTAACGATCACGTTGAAGCACAAATCAAACATTAAACGACATATTCGTTTGCTTCCAGCTTGTAGAGAAAATGTGTTTATGTGTTGATCATCGTTATCATTTCACAACCTTCCGCGTAGACTATTAATGATTATGTAATTATTCGTGGGATTAGGAAAATACAGGGAAGTTTTGTTATTTGGCTACGGGACGGCGGCTTCTTGCAAGCAAAATCATGGCATGAACTATCACGAAACGCAGAAGCCATACTCACACAACAATGTGGGGCTACAGATAAATACAAATCCCAACCAGAACCGGAAAAAAGGGCAGCACACCACACTAGGCAGGAAAAGTTACACCCTCGATCCTAACCTTCGTTCGCTGGATTTAGAAGTTGAGAGAAGCTAATATTTTGTTTATGTGAAAGCTGTGTGCAAGAACCGTTGAGGGTCGTTTTGGCGATCGAATGCGTGGAAGTAAAAACGTAATAATGTGATATGATAAAACGAAGGCAAAGCAAAACCCGGCGATCGAATTCAGCCATGCGACCATTTTTGTCAATGTGCCTTATCCTTTGTATGTACATCAACGGAAGTTGGAGGCTTTGTTAAATGCCGTGAGATGCCGTTTTCTACGCCTTCACCCACTCTCTACCCTGTCCGTCTTACCTGATTTGCTGCTGCAGCTCCTCGTAGTTGACGTAGTGTGAGTAGCGATGGTTGAACACGTCCGTGTGGTGAATGGACGTGCCTCCGCCGGAACCAGCGCCCGGTGGCGGAGGAGGTGGCTGGTAATGAGGGGGCTGCTGGTGACCGTACACGACCCCGGACGAAGCGGACCGTTCGACGGAGTTTTGCTCGAACACGATGTAGCGCGACGCAGCGGCTGTCGAGTTGTTGTTACTGCCGCTGTTCGAGGATGCACCGGACGTGGCTGCGGTCTTGGTGGACGCCGATGAGCCACCATACTTCTGACTACCACCGCCTCCTCCCGCTCCACCTCCTCCATTGCTGCTGTTGCCACTCGTTTCGGCAGCCCACATCCACGCGTTGCTGCCATGTGGCGATGGTCCGCCTCCACCGACCGGTTCCGGTGGGCATGGCATCATGCTACGCGACGTAATGGCGGTCTCCATCGACGCTATGCCGTCCTTGCGGTGCTTACCGAAGCGGAACATGTGCCCGATGCCGCGCAGCAGGCCACCGCTCTTCTTCACGCGCAGCTTCGCTCCTTTGCCATCGTTCAGCGACGACTGGAAGGGACTGTTGCGGGACACGAAACCGCCGTCCGGCAGCTCGGTACCGGACGGACCACCGCCACCGGCCGTTTCTGCCCCTCGTCCTGCCGCACCAGGAGGGGGCGCATCTTCTAGCAGCCAGTGCTTTTTGGCTTCTGAAAGTAGGAGAAACAAACCACCAGATAAATTCGACACTCGAGCTATGACCTTCACGTCTCATATGTAAAACTTCATTTCAGGTTTTTAAATTGGAAGACACAAATGCCTAGATACCTTTCTTTTTTCTTACTCTTCTCTCGTAAACCTTACGATTATTAAAATTATTGTCACTTATCATTAAAATAAATATTTCTTATGAAACCAATAACATAGCCGATCTTGATATTATAATAATAAGATTGGTCCAATGATTTTTATCATTCTGTTTGACTACAATTTCTTTATGTGCCAAGACTTCTCTCCTTTCGTTTGAGCTCTTTGTTGATTGCTGTTTGTTTTATTTCAATCTCCCATTTGTGACTCGGTTAACATTGTTAACGCTTGATGAGATGGTGCCCTTGTGTCTTATAATGAAAATTGAAAAAAAACCCCTAGTTGAATGAAATAACAGACCAAAATTGGTGCAAAACCTCGCCTATGTATTGAAATACCCCTTATAATGCCATTGCATTGCTTTGATCCCAATAGCATCCCGCGCAGTAGGATAAAATGAAACGATTTTTGATTCATAGTAAACAAATCGCGGTTCATCCCCTGTACAACAACGTACACTGCCAAATTGAAACATTCTTGCTCAAAATGGGGTTTAACACAGTTATGCAAATTTGCACAGGTATGCAATAAATAATCATCGTTGCAGTGCGTTCTCGGAAATCAAACATTAGAGATCAACTCTTGGGATAGTTAAAAACAATAATTGAAAAAATGGATGGAAAATGAAAAAAATGGATTGAAAACTAAACACGTAACGAAAACATGCTAAATCAATTCTTTAGTTTAAAAACCAATCAAAACAAAACATGGCACGTTAACAGACCACAAACACATAAAAATAAAATAAAACATAATCTGTATTCAGGCCAGAGCAAAATCGCAAAATAAGCGAATACAACTGCCTATGCTTGCTAAGATCGATTTCAGGGGAAATTTAAAGGCTACAATGTTTGAAATCTACGATTGAAACATTCTGTTCTATCTACCAAATTTTTTTTAATGGAACAGATAGGTTTAAACGAGGATTCTCTTCACAACAAGGGCCAGTGCCTCGTAAAATGTAATTGTATCCCAGTGTGTAATTGTAAAAGGGAGTGGCTGCTTAAGTACATCCCATAAAACAAAATATATCAATTCAATCAACAATTAATTCTAAGACGGTTATCAATTCGATGTTTTGCGTCTTTTGAGCCTAACATCGTATGGTAACACTTCCAATGTAACATTCTATTGACATGCTTTCAAGTCCCCTTTATTTGATTTTGTAAGAAAAGTTTTTGTAATATAATATTATTATTACAGGACAACGAAATAAAAAGCTATATTTATGCGAAATAGTTTGGAAATTAAAATTTCGAACATTTTTCATGATAGTAAAATAGAACTTAGAAACGTCATAGATTTGCATGCATAAGCATCTTTTTTTCCCGAAAGAATTCGGGTAGAAGAGGTTGAAATCGAAAATTATTATTCTTTCGATTCGAACAATGTTCGTTGAAAAACGTTTGAACATAATCATGTTACAATGCTTATGCGCATATTTAATGCTTAGTGTAGAGATTATAAGTTGATTGAATGCACATCCCTAGAAGGTGTTTGGCAGCGGATTAATGTCCGTTTGGTGTACAAGCGAAATATGGCTTTCCACGAGACGCTACGGAAGTAAAAGGGAGGGAAAATGAATTTCTTACGGTTTGCCTCGGGCGGCTGCTCGACTAGAGCCCGCAGTATCTCGTCCCGCCCACGACCTCGTGGCGTGCGCAGCGCATTCGGACCGCGCGGCTCGTCCGCCATCTGGATCTCCTGCACCATCGTCTGCAGCGACTCGAGGCTGGAGGATTTCTTCATGCCCAGCGATGGCCCGAGGTCGCCCAGCTGGTCCTGCGCCTCGTCGCGCAGCAGATGAGCGGCCAGGGCGGCCGTTGGCTGCTGTCTGCCGGCACCACCCCCACGTCCACCATGGCGCAAGCTGTCGATTCGCGCCATCTGGTGGCTGATCGACTCCATCGAGCCGCCGGACGCGGTCATACTGGTGCCGTTGCCTCCGCCACCGCCGAGCAGCAGGAGCTTGTTGTCTCGTTCGCGCTCTTCGCGCAGCTTCTTGTTGCGCTGGTAGGTGCCGGTTTCGCGCGCGTCCATCGCCGCATGGTGCTTCTCCGACATCGAGCGCCGCCCGATCGCATCCCGGCTGAACGCATCCGACGGCGGCGGGTTGGTCTCGAGTGACAGCTGACTGGCGTACGTCGTGTCCGCACCGTTCGGCGTCGAGGTGGCACCATTGCCCACCGCCACACCCCCGACGTCCGCTGGACGTGCCAGGTGGAAGGTGCTAAATGAACAAGAGAAGAACGGAATGGAAATTAAAAGATCATTTTAAAAGCGAGAGCCGTCGTAGCGAAAATACAAGCGATATAATCAAACCTAACACACCAATTCTTGACAGTAAGAATTTTAACAAAATACTTTTATGAGCAAAACGGGCTGAACATACTGCGATGGTGTTAAACATGCCTTTAACTTTTCAATCAAATCAAAATAAACATATTTTTGTTGGTTCTGAAACTAAATAACGTCTGATGATTGAGGATTGATCCGAGAATGCTAGCATAAACAAAAGTAAAACAAAACTTTCATATTTGTAAATCCTGTTAAAACAACGCATCTTGTGTTTCGAAAGCAGAGGTAATAAATAATTAAAGCTAGCGCAGCGACAGTGCCGATATTATCTCGATTAACCCCTTTCCACTCCTGCCAAATCCAGAAAATGGTTCAGAAAGTTGTCACACTGTTTTTTTTTGGTTGAAAAAAGAAGAAAAAATTATATTTGTCCGACAATTTTTTGGGATTTGATTTAGTTCTTAAGCAACTATGCAAGTATTTTTGTTCTACCATATATGTTATTTGTGGTTTAAATTTAGTTTAATTGCATCGATTAGTATCAAATAAACGAATAAAACTGTATTTGTACATAAGAGCGTGTTTTCGAAGCAGGTGAACTTCAAATCAATGCCACGCAACCAAAGTAGAAACAAAACGTGCGACAAAAAAACTGCCTGAGTCAGGCTATATTCGCTTCAAACTTTGAAGGGGTCGATGCTTAGATCTTGTTCACGTAAAGTACTCGGATAAGACAAATTTATGTAAATTAATAAGCAACCAACATTAAGCTGAAAGTAGATGTAATTTTCAGATAGAGAAAAATGCATAATGTGAAGTGATCAAACATGAATGATGCAATCAATGTAGATTGCAGCTCTGGAAGTGAATCAGACAATATTTACCGTTCCTTAAATGTGCTGAACGAATGATAAAAATGATATAGAGATAGACAATGGTTGAAAAAATCTGGAAAATTGTAAAAATCACAAAAACAGCTTTTCCATATAAAACAATCAAATCTACAATCTGTATCTCAAAAACTCGAAAATGGCTGGCCCAATCTTCACGACGCCCTTGAATAATTTGTTTCTTTTCTCTTCCATGTAAAAAATCAAAGATACAATCTACAACTAGTACTGAGAAACGGCATCATCAAACATATCATTACTAACGCCTTTTGAATGCATCGTCAAAGAAAAGGTTATGCAACAGCAACGCTAACCAGTACATGAACAGTCAGCTGTGTTTTCATCTTACGTTAGGACAAATTTTCACGATCCACCCAAAGGATTGTTTGAGCCATTGCAAACTGTTACGGGTATAGTTGTGTGCAACTTTCGGGGTATAGATTAGAGAATTATGCTCAGTTAGAATTGGTTAAACAAGATAATCACTGCAATCGATGAACGAAATGCATGAACTGAAGTTTCTACACTTAATACAATGATAATTATGATATGATATTTAAAACGTCACGTCAATCATGGGATACGCATAAATACGACGAAGACATTCACATCGCATTTGAAAGGGTGATTTCGAATAAAAAAAAATCATCTATAATGAGTCATTGGTGTCGATTGAAGATGCGAGTTTGCATATGAGTAGTAATATATTGACCTAAATTCATATTCCTACGCCTAATCATCGAACTAAAGTTGAACTGCATCGTGAATTGGAACAGAATACCTTTGGAACAACAAGTACATAGCAATGTCCTATTATTGAGCGAGCAGCAAAACTGTGCATTTGATAAATAGCTGAAGGTTCTCTACAGTGGCAACAGTGAACTTTTATCTGGCAGAATTACGGTCACAAAATGTTATAGCATTGGCTATGCTGCTAGGTGGAAGAATGCCACATTAAGAACTAAAGCTTCCGTTACAAATGAAAATTGAAAAATAGCTAATTGCAAGATTAAGCAATGAGCCTGAACAACAACATTGCTATTATCAGGGCACTGATTAATGATACGCACATACGTACAGACCAAAAACCACCCTGGGTTACAGTACTACTTGCAAGCATGTTGCATGTGTATAGTTTATTTTCATGGGAATTGTCGTAGGTTACATCAGAGTCCTGGGAGATACCATGATCAAGGCCCTGGTGATAGCATTAGTTTTTCAGTTATAGCTAGAGTATTAAAAAATTGACTATAAATATGCGAGAGTGCCTGAAAATCAGTTTTAGAGCCGTAGAAGTTTTCTCTAATGAACAGCTAAGAATTAGAAATAGATCAATTCTACCAGCTATTTGCCATTTGAACTCATCACAAATGTTTATCTGAACTATGCCGTGTAGTTCACCGAAACTACGATTGGTTGACTGCAAGTACAATATAAGTTGGCTCAAATATCGATGCTAATGACTCCAACTCGACCATTGCGCTCATTCAAATTAATAGATCGTTTTGATCGAAGCCGTGAAACTTTCAGTGTTCTGTTAAACATTCTTTAGATTTGCCTGAGATGGTGCTGCATCATTTGAGACAAACGATGGATCTGTTAATAATAGATCGCTTGTTATGTTTCGATGCAATCTTTATGCAAATAATTGATATTGGACGAGGCGAAGCCCGTTGGATCAGCTTGTTGTTATATAAATATACTATTGTTATTACACATTTTCCATGTTTGTCATTCGCTTAATCGATTGTAGTGAATCACTTCAATAATATCAGATACCATGAACAAAGCTGGATTTCGTTTATGCTCCAAAAACATAACCAAATCGTTAAGCATGTACAAAGAGCATTATCAAAGCTAGTTATTTTAAAAATAACAACGACTTCTTTTTCAAAATTTCCTCACACTTCAAGTGCTGAAGCTTCTTGGCTTACATTTTTGTTTCATGATGTGTATTCCATACTTTATTTTATTGTGAATGTTGTTGAGTATGCTGTTGATTAGCTATATCAAAGGTATATTTTACCCAGACAAAAAGTTAAAAAATACAGTACAGCCACATTGCGTTATACACTGAAACGAGTGATACGTGATGCTGATTTGGTTCTCCGACTCTGTGTTTCATAACGTTCAAAATATAAGTTTATCGCCCATACTTACGGTGAGGTCGGCTCGGGATCCTCCTCAATCAGCACCGCATTGCTGCCGTTCAGGCTGGTGGCCGAAGACGTCGTGTTCCAGTGCTCGCCGGTGGCCATGTAGTAGCTCTCGTTGCGCAGTCCATGCGTTGGCGGCGTCTGCTGGCCCGCCGACGATGGCCCGCGGGAACCGGCACCACCGCCACCGGCCGTCCTCAGCGCCGACGCTCTTTGGTTGTGTCCATGATGATGCTGCTGCTGCTGGAGATGATGGGTGTTCGCGATGCTGTTGGTGCTGCTGCTATTGCTGTTGCCGATCTGCGCGTAATGACCACCGCCGGACGAGAGTGCCTCGTTGCTGCCGGACATCATCATGCCGCCCGCGGAGCTGTTGCCTCCCGTGCCACTGCCCCCGGTCAGCCGGTCGAGTACCGGGTTGCTGTAGCGTTTGCTTTGCTGCAGCTTCGGCTCGCCGTTATCTTGCGGACGATGCGGTTGCTGTTGCTGCTGCTGTTTGTCAGCACTGAGGTAGATCACGGTTGTGCCGGAGCTCACAGCGTTACCACCACCACCACCACCATTACCACCGTCTTTTTCCGGGTTTGTTGTCGTGGCAGCGGTGTTTGAGGAAGTCGCCGTCGGCCGTGGATCCATCGTTTCAAGCAGCTCACCGGTGCTTACCGGTCGCCCGATGCGCCGCGCCACAGTGAGAATGATTTTACCGGGATAGCTTCCACCTATGACAAGTAAAAGACAAAAGGAACAAGGTTTTAATTAAACGCTGGAATTACTTGTTACGTTCACACGCCGTTTGTTCATCTGATTACCCTTTTTTCATTCGTGTTGGATAAGGAAATTTAGTAGAATTAGATTATAAAACGTTATAATGTTTCTTCAAAATATAGTTGAGCCTTAGCTATGTTGTAAAATGATGAAACATAAGTTGGATGCACGGTAAAAACAGATACATTACGTTTGGTACAATGATTTTATATTTTATGATGCATAATGTGATTGAATTTTTCAGCCAAGTTTTTGCTCAATGATAATAACTTCAGCCAAATAACGATATAATCCATGAATTTAATAAAAACCCATTTTTTGATATAAGATTTAAAACCCTTTCCTCAGTTTTGATACGTACAGTGTAAAAAACAATGTTGAGACAAAAATAAATAATTATGGCCTAAAAGGCGACAGACAGTAGAGTCCAGACATTAAACTCAACCATCAACACGAGCAACACTGTTCCAACTATAAAACACATTGGTTGAGGCGTTGTGTTATAATGTTCAAAGCTCATTAATCGAACTAGAAACATTGAATGCTTTCAAAGTCATCTGTTGTGCAAGAAGCCGTACTCTACGAGGCCGTACAAATGTCATTTCATTTCATTTCATTTCATTTCAATGTTGCCGATACTCCCAAAGTGTACGGAATCGAGCCCCAAATAACGTTTGTTGAGCGATGCTTAACTTTACCATCTACGGGACATTAACTTAGTCTAAGTAGACCTCTATAGAAATAGTAAGGTAAACGGGAAAAATTTCCAGCATCTTTCGAAATGCAACACATTGGCAGAATAAATAGCAAAATATCATGTACACGTAACACTATTTTGTCATAGACATTTAACCTTTTTTGGGTTTCTTCAAAACAAATTGACCTACAAGTAACTTTTTCAAGATATTAATCACCAGTTGTATAGAATAGTAGTTTAGTAGCCGTTTAAATTTTTGTCCTGAGCCACGAAAATTCGCAGAGATAACCAGCCTTAAAGTTGAAATTGGTAATTGTATGGATACTTTCTTGCCTGACTGTAGCTCAACGAGCTCTTTTCGAAAAAGGTGATTTGTGTTTTTGAAAATGTTGCCTCAATAAACGTGTTGCAGAAACTTCTTGAAACATGCTTGTTTGTAGAAGCCGCATAGGCAGAAAAAAGATAAAGCTCAAAATAAATTATGCCAAAACGATTTGATCGTTTCTTTTCGTTTACAGCTATAGAATATGTTAAAACTAAATTTCCAAACAAGTAATAAAAAATGCTCGAATCACACACTGCTAACAGGAAATTTTAAGCAGTATAAGTGTTAATAAAATAACGTAAACAAAACCTTGACAAAAGAATGTACACTGGCTCAAAACCAAATCCGGACAGTCAAAAAAAGAGCAGATTTCCGGCTTTGCGGTCAATTTTAGAGTACTTAGAATTGATAACAAAAATTTTTGTTTATTGCATTTTCTTGGTGCACCTCCCTACGAAGTACGTGCAAAAAGAACGGTGAAAAAAATCGTCCCCAAGCGGCGCAATGAACAATAGAGTGGCAAAGGTCCGAATTTTGACGGCCAAACGTAAAGTCGGACAGTTAGATTCCGTAGTAATTTCGTCAGAAAAAGTATTATAAAAGCAAGTTTCGACGACTGATACCTGTTTTTTTTTTGATGTAGGTGATTCTTGGGCATCATAAGAAGCACTCGGATGATTCGATTTATTTGATAATTGTAGTTTTTTAAATAAGCGTTATAAAGCTTTACTTAAATGAAACATCATCATTTTTCATCATAAAGATGGATAAAGTATTCAAGACATAGAAAATTTGTATTTTATTAGCAACTTAACAGTTTCACAGATCATTAAAAAGTATAAAACTGCAAAAAAGTATTGTAAAAATCTCTAAAAAACTGCTCTTCGCAGCTAAAAGCTCGGGAAAGTAGGAAGAATTATTCGAAAATCGTTAGATTCAACCCGTTAACTACTTTTCGACTACTAATTCCCGTCTACTTCCACTATATAATGCAATTTTGCTACTCTTTTAGTCGACATGCATGATTTGAGGGCGTCAAAGAGCGTCCCCCAACCTTGACAGTTTTGGTTAAATACTTTCCCTCGAATGCACTTTATGTATCGTCGTCCATCCGAACCAAAAATGCTAGTTTTTGTGTCAACTGTAAACAAGACCTGTAGATAATATTGCTGATTGCTTAACTTCAACTTTCTTTTCGAAGTAGATTGATACAATAAGTTCCTAAAATCAACATCTTTATCGACATGAGCTCAATTAACAAAATTGTAGTTTTCGCTTTGTCTCCAATATCAATGACTTTTTTCCTGGGGCTCTGCCATGTAGCCCTTTACAGTGTAAATAGTTCCTAATTGGTAGGAGAACTTACCAAACACTTCTGGTAACGTTTATTTTAGATCCACGGAAGCTTTGCACGGGTAGAATCATATGGTTCTTCCTCCCCTTTCCCGAGCTTTTAGCTGCGAAGAGCAGTTTTTTAGAGATTTTACAATACTTTTTGCAGTTTTAACTTTTTAATGATCTGTGAAACTGTTAAGTTGCTAATAAAGTACAAATTTTATATGTCTTGAATACTTTATCCATCTTTATGATGAAAAATGATGATGTTTCATTTAAGTAAAGCTTTATAACGCTTATTTAAAAAAAAACTACAATTATCAAATAAATCGAATCATCCGAGTGCTTCTTATGATGCCCAAGAATCACCTACATCCAAAAAAACAGGTATCAGTCGTCGAAACTTGCTTTTATAATACTTTTTCTGACGAAATTACTACGGAATCTAACTGTCCGACTTTACGTTTGACCGTCAAAATTCGGACCTTTGCCACTCTATTGTTCATTGCGCCGCTTGGTGACGATTTTTTTTACCGTTCTTTTTGCACGTACTTCGTAGGAAGGTGCACCAAGAAAATGCAATAAACAAAACTTTTTGTTATCAATTCTAAGTACTCTAAAATTGACCGCAAAGCCGGAAATCTGCTCTTTTTTTGACTGTCCGGATTTGGTTTTGAGCCAGTGTATGTAAATAACCTTCTGCTTGTCAGTTTTCGAATGTGTTTTTTTCTGCATCTTGTCTGGCGTGCGAGACAATTTGTTTGCGTTGTTGTTTATCGCCTTAAAAAAGGAAAAATCTTTTAAAAGTGTTCTGTTTCATTGTTTGATATCTTCACCTCAAACGTTCCAATAACGGAAAAAGAAATATTGTGTGCTTTCGCCGTAGATTAGGAAATAAATTCATGAAGTTGAAATCACCAGTAACGACAAATAAAAATATGAATTCCTAATTCTTTCCCATCTACGTTACATCATTATTAACTTTGTTACGTAGTAAAAAACTGCACATCATTACGGTATTACTGAATACCGAAACAAACCATATAGAGAAACTCGCGAAAGTTAAAGCTAACCGCTGACCAGTTTTTCCTGGCCGAAGGAACAAAACCTACCAGACTGCTGCAGCATCGCCCGGCGGAGCGTTTCCATCGCTTCGGCGTTCGACTGGCCGAGCAACGAAACGCCATTGACGCTCAGCAGCTGATCGTTCATCTTGAGCCGGCCGTCACGACTCGCGGCTCCCCCGTGCAGCACGCTCTTCACGAAGATGCCGAGGTCGCCGTCGGTGCGGCTGGCGTTGCTGCTACTGCCCCCGCTGCTGCTGCTGTTGCCCGAGCCGGTCTTGCCCTTGACGCTGACGCCTAGCCCTGCCTTTTCCGTGTCGTGCACCGGAATGTGCAGCGTCAGTATCTCGCGGTTCTTCCAGGCCGCACCGGACAGCGAACCGGCGCCTCCTCCGGTGCCGTTGGTGTACGTCATGCTACTACCACCACCACCATTACCTCCGTCCGTTCCGTTGACGGGTGGGTCCTGCAGCAGCAGCAGGTCCGCGACCTGATTGGTGGAGGCCGACTTCAGGATCGACGCCAGTGGCTTCTTCTGCACCGTCGGCGTTTTCGGCGAGGAAATGGATGACAGTTTTCCCATCGAGCGGCTACCGCTGACGCCCCCACGGGTGCCACCTTCGTCGTCCGGGTGCTGATTGTGATGGCCCCCGGCGAGACTGTTGCTGCTGTTCGATTGCTTGAGCGACGATTTGGGCATTACCGGAGGCGGTGGTTTCGGCACTGTTGTGCTCTTTGGTTCACTTTCGACGCCAAAGCCCTACGGGGGAAAAGGAGAAAGGAAAGGAATGATAAGAAATGTTTTGTTGATTTTCCCCCTTTTGCGAGTGGTAAGTTAAGTTAAGCTGTTTCTTCTCGCTCTCCGACTCACGATTTCGCGCTCCTTCACGTTTTCGGCCAGCTCCTGCTGGCGGGAGACGACGATCTTCAGCGTGGCACCGTGCGGCGTACCGCGCAGTATCGAGACGACCTCCGTCTGCGACTTGCCCGTCATCGGGATGCCCTCGACCTCCAGCAGCCGGTCGCCCGGCTTCAGTCGGCCGTCCTCCACGGCCGCCCCCTTCGGCAGGATGTTCTTGATATAGATCGGGCAGTGGCCGCCGGCCGGATTGTCGCGCGTCGTCACCGAGAAGCCGAGCCCGTGGTCGCCCTTGGTGAGCGTGATCTCGATGCGCTTGCCGAGCTTGCGCGTGTTCGCTACCTGCAGGCTGCTGGCGGTCGACGGTCCGCCCGGCATCTTGCGCGTCGGCGACACCGTCGCCACCTTTGCCGCCGACGTCGGTTTCTCCTCCGCCTCGATCATCATCTGGCCGACGCGATTGTCCCGCCGGTAGCGCGATCCGCTGCCACCCGTCACTAGCCGGCCAGCGGCGGCAAACTGCTGCTGCTCCGGTCCTCCGCCAGCCTTGCTGCCACCCTTGGTGGTGGTGTTGGTGGTGGCGCCGCTGCCACCGCGCACCACCCTCAGTCTTAGCTCTGTCGATGCGAGGCTCTTCTTAAGATGTTCCTGCACGGAACTTTCCGAGAGTCCGACGAGCTTGATGTTGTTGATCTCGAGTATGCGATCGCCCCGGCGCAGCCGGCCCCGCTCCGCCCGGCTGCCCGGTTCGACGCTCTGCACCAGCAGCCCGCCCCGGTCCTTGTCCGGAATGGCCGTCAGTCCAAGCGGGCCGCCGGTTTCGTTCACCACCAGCAGCATTTCACTGAAGCGAAAAAGGGTTTAGGTGATTCGATGAGTACAACGAATTAAAACGAATCTACATCGAGCCCAGTGCATTTCGGTTCGGTTTCCTATACCATTGTTTTTTTTTTTCTTTTAATTTGCAAAGGTACTGAGATTCTAGGCAAATACAGTCTCTCGAAACAGTAAAGTTTGTCTGGGAGAAATTTTACGCTCACTTCCACAATGCAATCTCGAATAGAGCTGGAAACAAAGTACAAATTGTTCACGAGATAAGGAAAAAGTCTATGCTTTCAAACAAATGTCACACATCTCAAGAAGGATAAAAGGTGATGAGGTAGGCATTAAAATTCGCCTTCAACTTGAATTAATTCTGAAGGGTACGGGAAATGAATCGTAATCTGCTAGCGAATTCGTGAATTTCCCCTCCACATCTGTCAAAAAGAATTTTGGCTCTGTGACCCTGTAATAGCATGCCTAATCTTGTCAAAACATTAATAAACGAACCAGTAGTTCATTGGAGCGCGCTTTAACCGAATATTTATCCAAATTCTATGGATATGTAAAGTAGTTTGTGTATTTTCAACAGTTAACAACACAATAATAGCCGTAGTTTCGAAAAAAAACTGCAACTTTTACCAAATTTTGCTTGCGAAACACCAACCACGAATGATGCAAAATGTAAACAAAGCACAGATTACGCGAAAGCGCCTGCCGGATAATAATTTAATGTTTTGAAAATGGTACTAAGCCCTTTTGAAAGGAGTATCAATTCTCTTAATAGAAAAGTTGCATAAAAAAGTAGATAATAATAAAATATTTGTAATTATTTGTAATTTTATCGTTTGACTTTCCAAATATTTCATACTTATTTTTGTTGAAGATTGAGCTTTTTCAACCTATACATTATGGTTTGTTGTACTGTAAATGAATTTTTTTTGAGAAGAAAACAAACCCGACATCGTGAACAAATCCAATCGAAATTTGAGTTGGATTTTTGTATGAAGCACTAACGCTCTCTTTCGGGCCGGATAAACGCAGTTGGTGGGCCGGATTCGGCCCGCGGGTCGGACTTTGCCGACCTCTGCACTAGAGACCAGCGTAATTTACAATTATACTGGCGATTGCGCTTCGTTTACTGTACCCTTAATATGCCCATGGAGACAGAGGCCCCGAGCAGTCGAAGGCCTCGCACTTTCGGCATTTTTTTTTAATGTTCGAATTATTTTGCAAAAAAATTGCTGATTTTTTTAAATGCGTGAGAGGTTTGTGGTTTTACTTCCGAACGAAAGTAAATAAAGAATATGAAAATGTGAGACGGATGCAACTAGAGTGCCTAATTTGAGTTTTGGTGAAGAAAAGATTCTAGGTTTAAATAAAAAAGTTTGACCGACTAACGTACTAAAGGGATCAGTTTACATATTTTATAAAAAAGAGGAAAATTCTCAGATTAGTTTAAGGGTAAGAAACATGTATGAACTAGCAAAAGTAGTGTCTTGCATATTTCCAAAATTAAAGTAATGCTTAAAATGTATTAACTTTTTCTTGTTCAATTGTTTCACAAAAAATAACCCTATCAGTTCTGAAGCCTACTTCGCCGAAAATGATATAATGAAGTCTCTTCGAAACTTATTGACGATTTTGCATGAAATAATAAAATTGGTGAAGATAAAATGGAGTTTAATCTAAATGTATAGTTTAATTTTTTATCCTTAATTGGATTCATTTTGATTGAAATTTTATAATTTTTAAAATGAAAAAATGTATTGTGGATGTATTTATAGCTGCTTGGGGCTCCTACCAAGAACGTTTAATCCGCCTCTGCATGTAACAAATAAAATAATAATAAGAATGCGAACGTAAAATAGACGCTTCGGACTCTTGTGGAAGTTTAGTGTAATTCCTCGTCACTTTTAATCATACAACCAACGAATAGAGTAGAGGTGTTTATCTTCTACGTGTGGATCGGAATGATATCCCTAAATCAATTCTTCACCTAGTATATGTAATCTGAAGCAAAGAGTATACTTTTTAAAGAGTAACAAACATTAAAAGAAAGTTTAAATTAGTCGTCTGAGCTGTTAGTACCTGTGTAAGATGGAACAACTTCCCGTTCAATTCTTACATACTTCATACACAAGTTCTATCGCTGCTTTTTGGTGCCGAAGATTAATTATCTTCGTACAAAATAATGCACATTTATGTGAGAAATCCCTTCTTTTAGTGTTTCGCCTAAGGTCAATCCGGTGGATAGTATGATTTTGTGCGATTAATACTAGTGACGTGTCGTACCTATCCTTTTCCCGCAGTGAATCGTACACGGACGCTTTCGCCTGCCCGAGCGGTTCCTTGCGCGTCGATTCACGTGGCAGCGACTTGGAGCTGAAGCTGCTGCCAGTGCTGTTGTTGAGGCCTGCGATGCCCCTGCCGCTGCCCCGACCGCCCCCGCCGTCGATCCCGCGCACGCCGGAATGGTGGAAGGAGTGGTTGAGCTGCTGGTTCTGCTGCTGCTGCTGCACGTACTGCATGTAGGGCTGGTAGACGGCTGGCGACGACTGGTTGTGCAGGGCGGCGGCGGCCGCCTTCTCCGCCGCGTCCATCCACCGGTAGCCGGAGGTGGCGTCGGCTCCGAGAAACTGCATCGACAGCCGGCCGGATCGGTTGAAGGCTTGCGGCAACAGGCTATCGTGCTGCTGCTGCTGCTGCTGTTGCTGTTGCGATTGCTGGCCATGCGGTGGTTGCTGCTGCAGCTGCTGCTGTTGTGGGTCCTCCTCTGGGACGTTCCACTCCGGTGACAGCAGGTGATGATGGTGATGGTGAAGGTGGTTGTGATAGCCAGCCGCCGACGAACCACCACCAATGCCTCCACCTGCTCCTCCGCCGCCGAGGCCGTTCAGCTTGTCGGGCGGCGGATCGCTGTCGCTGCGACAAACGGGAGCCGCGGACCAGCGCTTACTCGTCTCCTGGTGGTGCCCGTTCGGGTTGACGTTGTACAGCGGGCTGCGCTGGTCCGTCACGCCGATCTGGTGCAGCGACGGTTCGCTGCCCCGGCGCACCTGCAGCCCCAGCCCGAGCGGGCCCGGCTCATTCGCCGACACCTCGATACAGGACGAACCTTCTCCGTTGGCACTTCCGCCGCCACCAGTGGTGACCATTACCGTCCCTCCTCCTGCTGCCACCCCCGCCGTCACCGTCACCGACGGGTCACCTCCATCTGCGGCCACCCCGACGTGGCCACCATCGTCGTCCGGTGGCGGCTCTCCAGCACTGCCACCTCCGCCTCCTCCTACACCGATCACGCCCGGCGCCCCCTTTGGACCGCCGCCGACCTGGAAGATGTCCGGGCTGCCGGTGCCGACCGAGCTACCGCTCGCCCCGTCGCCGCCGCCCTGCTGTACGCCCGGATCCGGTCCGACACCCGCGTCCTCGTAGCTTGCAATGATCTCCTCCCGGTCGTCCGCCACGTCGCTGATGTGATCCTCCGGATCCAGGATGCCCGACTGTGACTGCAGATGGTGCACCACGACCCACGAGTCTGGATTCTGGAACGGTACAAAAAAGACGCAAGCGATTAACAAACAAAGTTCTCATCAAATTTGGTGGATGAAGGTTGATGGGTTACATTCTTTTAATTTATTTGATTGAGAAATTGAACAAACTTAGGGTTTTGCGAACTCCATAACTCGTGAATAACACAACCAAATGATTTCCGTAGTAGATGTTTAATACAATCCACTAAATTTATTATGTTTTGAAGCAAACAAGTAAATTTCTCGCTGTACCCATTTACCAAATTTCTGGATAACGATCATTGCATGCCAAGAGGAAAACTTCTTGCAGAAGAGTAGGATGGAAAAGGTTAAATAAAAGCCTTCACTGTAAAAGCCCATCATGTGATCTAAAATATATTGAAAAACCCACATGGCAGTTGTATAACTCAAACAATACAACGAAACGAAAAATATTGACCTACATGTCAAATTCTATCAACAAATCTATCTAAGCGATAGAAAACGAGAAATGAACACAGATGTCAGTTGAGAGACCATTCGCTACGTTTAAGTAAATACGGTACAAATAAAGTGGATTAAAAAAAGAAAAGGCAGCTAACCTCACTTATGCAGTATGAACAAGAATGTAAGCTGGTTTATTGAAAACTTTGATGATGATTTACGCTGGATACTGATTGGTGCTGGCATTAATTTCATGTAAAAAATTAACAGCAAACGTGACAATCGTTCTACCTTGACGCTTTAAAGCCCGTCATTAGCATGTGTTGTTGTAAATACACAACATATTGCGGTGAACCGCACCAGCAAAGATACGAGAAGAGATCAGACTGCTTCACGAGACACTACACCGACGTAAACGTGGAACATTACGCAGAAGCATTATTTCTGATACCGGGGAAAATATTGAGGGATCCACAAATCAAACATTTTTTTAGTATTATACCATATCGAATTTTTCTAGCTTTAAAAAGGAAAGTAAGAGTTACTTATTAATCTTAATATTAGTTATTCCAACTAGTGAACTTTCAAAATCGAACAGCAGATCAGATCATTTGCTCCTCGTCTTGGATCAGATCAAATCAGAAGAGCATGTTGGATCAGATCAGAACATAACGCCATACCGTTACGGGTGAAGGCGTCAATAGGATCTTAATGGAGCATTTGCTCTCACATTTTCCGATCAGATCAGATCGTATAAGCTCGAGAGCAGATCAGATCAGAATAAGCTATTCCTTCTTCTCGTCCCTAATTCCAACCTGAAATGAATTTAATAACTCGATTAAACCTAACAAAAGTAAATAAAGATGTTTTAAAGGCGATTATGTATATGCCTAACAGTATGCTCGTTAGAAAGCCTTACTTTAGGAATATTTTTCACGAGCAGTTGTGAGATTTGTGGCGAAATATTGATATCAAACGTTTGCCAGCTTAGGCAGTCCGTCGATCGAGCTCCCGAATTTGATACACCTCGCGTATACTACTTCATGTAAAAATAAATAATAACAATCTTCTGATTCACGTTTAACGCAAATGTCACGTTTCGTTGCACTTGAACCAAAGTAAGGCGAATCGAAATTGTTTGAATTGAGTTTGCAAAGCCTTTTTTTCCGTGTCCAGCTTAAAGTACTCGCCAAACAAGTTATAGCTCAAGGTTACCGTACAGCGTTAGCGTGCGTGCGTGCATTATCACCACCTTCAGGATTCGTTTCGTTGGCGTGCAGAGGGGGTATCGGGTGTGTGTGTGTGGGGAGTTTGAGCGCACAAAAAGTGCCAAACGAATCCCAAACGTGCCCTAGACTCAACAAAGCCCGCAGTCCGAAAGGAACAACAAACCCTCGCACCTCGAGTTGGGGTGCTACAAAGTTGGCTTGCGCCTATCCGACGATACGCCGCAACGCCAAGGTCCAGAAGTTGGCGACACGAGCAATTATCGCCACACAACACTTGGGTGCTAACAACGACCGAGGGAAACGCAAAGAAGAACACTCCACTTCACACGACGCGTCAAACGAAAGCCCTCCGCAGAGGGGTGTCGGATACGCAGAGCTGCTTATCGGAAGCGCAATCGAGACCGTGATTGCAGCGTCGTGAATTACTCTCCTTCCTCTGATCGAAGCGATCAGATTCGATGACCCGACGAGACAGTCACGGAGTAATAGTAGGGGGGGGGTACGTAATCAGCTTAACACTCGAACGGCTTCCTTGGTTCTGGCACGACCAGAGCGAGGGGGAGTTTGGGTTACCTTCCCTGTGTTTGGCTGATTATCACTCTCTTTTTGTTGTTGTTTTGTTGAAAAAGCAACAGAGGAAGTTGTTGGTGTGAGCAAATAGCGGAGACAATCGCGACACACGATACAGACTGATAAGATATGAGTCACGACATAAGGGAGAGGGAGAAAGGATACGGCGACATGCACAAACAATTCCTCGAACAAGTGTCTCTGCTCGTTTTATTGTCAGCGCTTAAGACCCGCAAAGGGAAGTTGTACTACTGTGGAGATTTTTTGGCGGCTTTCCACAATTGCATCACCATAAAAGCCGAGATTTTATTATTGGAAAAAAGCCCAGGATAGCGGAAGTTAAGGAGAGGGAATTATATTCATTACTGCCTCCCCTTGCTCTCTCTCCCTGACGCCATTCGGAGTCAGCTGACTCTATGGTTCTACGTCATAAGCCGCAGAGAGAGTTGAGAGATTCTCCTCCTCTTTCTCTCTAAGTAAATTCACGCTAAAGAGTAAACAACACTCAACTTCGCTCTGAATCTGAAATACCGCGGGGGGATTCGTACCCGTAGCCATTTCGACACGGCGGTACGCTTTTGCTCGCTTCACCACCACTCTGGGGTCGAAGTTCATACGCTAATTACCAACGAGTATCTAGAGTAAACAACGGAGAGGCGCTTACTACTTCACAATTCGGTGTGCCGGGCTCGGTGGCGCAACAGCTGCTTCCTGCAGCCTGGTGCGGATGGTGAGGGTGATGACGGTGGTACAGCCGCTCGCGGGCGGACGTCTGCGACGACGACGACGATGCGCTTCCGCCGGCCGTCAGACTTCCGGTGGACGAAACCATCGAGCCGCCGCCGCCACCGCCCCTCCTCGGCAGATTGAGCGAGTAGCTCTTGTACAGGTATTGGTTGCCGTGCGCGATGCCCTTCTGCCGCTGGTGCACCTGATAGGTGTGCCGCCAGCCGAAGATGCCGGTGATCTTGTCCGCCAGCGCCGGGCACTTCGGTGGCAGCTCGAACATGTTCGTGCCCTTCTTCTTCATCACGACACTCCGGGTGACGCCCGCAGGTGCTTAGCGAGCGCCCACGGAACCAGCACGCGTTTGCAGAGCTTTCCGCTTTCTATCGCACAACATATCGCGCATCGGTTGGACGTTTGGCTGGCGACTCATCGCATGCTGGACATTTCACTGCACTGAACTCAATTTCTGTTCGCTTTTCGTTGTTCGCTAGCCTAACCCCGTGTGTTGAACGAACACTCAAAGCATACACAAAAACACATACACAAATACACACGGCACTGGGATATACTATCGATCGTATACTACTGCGCAGGGGCCTTCCGCCTGTGGCAACATTTAGCAAACATAAGAAATAAAGCACGCTGCAAAAGGAAACAACACGGTTCTCCTCCCTGGGTTTGTCGCTTGGCTTCCGCTAGGGTCCCGAAAGTCTTTCGTTTCACCAACATATTTGCTGACGAGTGAGTCTATACATATTTGCCCCCTCCTTCTCTCCCCTTTCTCGCACTTACTTCGTGGTTCGCTTTCCTCGATACAAAAATCGAGGGCACCAACTCTTTGGTTGGAGTGTGTTAAACAGAACGGAATATCCCTCCGGCTGCCCTCCTGTTTTCTGCTGGACGAGGGGGCCGGATATCATGCAGAATCATCGTTCCACACCCCGCGACATACATTCGGTGAAGAGGGCCTTCTTCTGCTAACAGGAAGATATCGCTTGAGCTCTCTGCGATAACTTTTTTTTTCGTTGTTGTTTAAGCTTGTCTTACTTCAACGAAGAGTTTGCAACCGGATCGGATATCTCCCGGTACGGATATTCGCAAAACGATGGGGCTGAAGAAAAGCGACGGGCGTAGAAAAACGCGAACCATAAGAAGGGAGGGAGGGGCGGGGTGGTAGGGAAAACATTTATAATTATCATGCGGCGGTGGACGCTCGACTCTCGTGAGGGGTTTTCTTCACTCCGTTATGAAACGAATTTTCAAACGGAACGCGGACCACTGTTGCGAACTTGCTCTGTTACTTTATAGAGAGCTGAGTTGGAATCGGTTTAGGTGAAAACACGGTGGTGTGTTGACGATCACATTACATTCTCTTTCCTATGGCCACAGCAGCAGCAAATTCGGCAACCAACGACGAAAAGCCACACACACAATCTCTCTTCTCTGCTTTTCCCAGACCTTCCGCGGATGTTTGCCGGGTGCTTTTGTCCACTCCCACCAATTACACCCAGCACATGTTCGCGCCTGTTGCCTTGCTCGGCCCTAAGCGTACGAGTTTGCTTGCATTCGGTCGACCAATAGATACCGCACGTGCACCGGAACTGGATCGATCAGGTGTGTCGAGGAGAGTGCACACCCTAGAATGGGCCATCCACTGTGGAAGTCTGAGGGTGTGTGGTCTGTGCCTTGTGCAGTGTTCTATCACCCCCTTTTTTCCGCGGTGTACGTGTTTGTTCTACATTGCATAGCCATACACACCAAACTGCTGCCATCGTTAGGTCACATTGGTATTGATTCGTTGTGCTCATGCTACACACAAAGCCTGCCCAACCCTTTATACATACATCGTTAGAACGGAGCGTGTCGCGCCGGACGCAGCAAAAATAAAACAAGTGCAGTACGCCACCCTTATGGAAAAGGGGTAGAAAAAATACCATCGAATCGACCTGTCGTTGGTAAATGACTCAGTGAGCGAAGGTTTTCACATGGCAAGCAGCAAAAAGCTGTTTTCAGAGCCTTTACTAGAACTAGAGTCGATGTTTGGAGTAAATCAAGGTAGTAAAATTGAGCTAAAATGTTTTAAAGACAGTTTAGCAATCAACTCTTAGATCGGCGGTTTTAGGAAGGACTGTAAGATCAATCAAGATTTTGGCTACATAATGTGTGCGACCCAACTTCCTAGCCGTTACATTGTGTGACTCTTTCAAGTAAAGAGTATCTGAGGCATAATGACCGATATGTCAGTTTACAGGTTTACCCAAGAGATCGCAAGGTTTGATCCAAATGCCATAAAGATGTAGGACGTACGCGCAAAGTCGGCAGGCATTTGTAGCGGATAAAATCGAAACTGCAGTATCTACAACACTTCATACAATATTGGCAATCCCCATAGGCAAGATGTACTAGAACTTAAACCCTCATTTAACCTAGACAGGGACTTTTCCCAAAAATTCGAACCTCACTTTGCCATGCGAAGTTCCATTGGTTGAACCAACCAGAATTTTTGAAGCTGTATCAGATAGAAAAACCTGGACCTGGAAAAAGTAAGTAGTACTAGAACTCACAATCTCAGTCATAGATTTATCGCAGAGAATTTAGATCGACGGCTTCGTCATGTATTCTAGAAACTAATCTGCACAAGCGCAGTAATCTATGGAATGAACATTCTCCTATGTCGAAATGCCTATTCTCCTAAGATTAGAGACGGATGTAGGTTGTTGAAACCAGATATTGCAGAAAAGTATGTAGCGGAATTTGGGGCAAGTGTGCAATTCGTTCAATAACTTACTTAAATCTGTGTGTTAAACGCCGGCTTTATTTTTAGTACAATTTAACACTTAATTTTTTAACTTGTCGTTGAGTTTCAAAAATATAAACATAAAATTAAGTTTTCTATAATTATTTTATTATTTTTTTAAAAGCACGTACTTTTTTGTGCTTTGGGTCAAAAGTGCCACCTAGTTTAATTTAAGGATTTAATGAAAACGCTTGTACATGTTAAGGGTAATCAACCCAAAACGGCCCAAAATTAGCTCCAAACTAGAGTTTCAGTTATTCGGGGAGCGTATTCACGGTTTTCCATTCTGGCCGCTGGAAATCTTCTTTGGAACAAAATCTGCTTGCACTCAACAACAATTTTCAAGCTTTTGGTAGCTTCACTTTGAAGAATATAAGCGGATACTGAGGTGGCACTCTTACCCCAAGAGCTAAGTTTTTTTTTAAATGAAGATATTTCCGTGAAAAATTATCGATATTTTTGGCTGTCCCCACAAATCACCCTCTTTATTACTCAGGATAGTAATTTATTACTCAGCTTTATTACTTAGCTTAGTGGATTGACCCATGCCTGCTTGATTTTGGGTTTTTATGTGATTTGACAGCTTATTTAATTCGATGGAAATATTGTTTTGATCCGCAGCATAAAATATATGACTATTATAGATATGAGATAAAAGTGGACTATTCTGCATGAAATTTGGTACACTATATCTAGCAAGAGGTATTAAACTTATCTGTATACTACATTGGGTAATTTAATTAAATTTTGTCCGCAAAAATGCCAGGTGACATGCCCCTGTGGCACACTTGCTCCAAATTCCGCTACAATATTCGACACCAAAGTGGAATGTGAAACTGTAATTATTCGCAACTAATGTCGGAACTCATACTTTGCTGCCTTTGGGGAATATACCTTGCTCAAAGATTTTGGAAGGTTTTAGAGTCATAAGACAAGCCAGGTTCTACTGATTCTTAAAAACTCTAAGAATCTAAAAATCAACGTTTTCTTCTATAACAGAGGACTGTTCTTGTTCATGTTATCTAAGCCTTGTATCAATCATCAAAAAGAGAACAAGAAAACATCGATTAGAGGCTTAGCTAGGAAAATGGAAACCAACTTTTCCATGGTTCCGAGTGGATCGGAGACATTGTGGAGGAGTTTCCAACGAAACCAAAACGAATTGGATAAGAGCGCAAGAATGTCGCTGAGGGGTTTCCCCCGAAAAAAACTAAACGAATGAATTTAGGTGAAGCGATGGACCGACGAGCTGAAGCCTCGAGATCTAGATCCCCCAACCGGATAAGAGGCTGTTTTGCTGGACTTTGCGGTCCGTCGCGTCTGGTGAACGGTGAATTTTAAAATAAGGGCACAACACAACACACCACTACCACCCGGTGTGTGTGTGTGTGTGTGTTGGAAGACATTTTTCCTTTTTGCTTTTCTGCGTAAACAAACCGTACAAGACACAGGAGGGCATTATTGCGCAGCTCGATAGCATTGCTCCATCATCATTCTTCGCCCAGACACAGCATTCCACCCATCGAGGAGGGGTTAGGACACCTCTCTAGCTCTCACGCACGCTTTGACTGGGGAGGAAAACTTCGCGAAACGCTCCCTCGGGGTTGGAGGGGGTGTATCTATATCGTCCCGCACAGATGTGATTGACACATGAATGATTTGCATTCATCTGCCCGATGGCGATGATGGTGTTTTAGAACCTCTCACGTGGAAAGAGAGCAGCAAAAGGGGGAGGAACGAGAGGGGTGGTGGTGAATCATGGTTCCATGCCACCCCTGGCATCCTCCCTCCCTCCCCCTCCAACTAATCGTATCTCAAAAGCGCAGGAAAGGTAAAATGCAGCTCTTCGGGTTCGCGGTTGCCTCTGCAGAAGAGGGAAATCACGATGGGATACACCGTTTTCCCACAAAGTTCCGATGGTGGTTGAAGGTGAGGGTGCTTTCAGACCCTACACAATGTCGCGAAGTGTGAGTAGAAATCTGATTGAGGTGTGTGTTTGTGTGCGTTTGAGTGTGTTTAGGCACATTTATTTATTTATTGTTTTGCTTCACGAATCACATGACGTTGCACCGACCCGGGAAAGGTTGATGGACGAACGGACCTGTGTGCGTGTGTGCGTGTGTGCGTGTTGCGATTTGAATCACAACCCCGGTGTTGTTGTTGTTGTTGCTTCGGTGGTCGTTGTTGCTGTTGGCTTTTTGATTGTTGTTCGCAGTGTGGTGTTGGTGGTGATGATCGTGGCAATAATCGCACACAATTTCGCGTTCCCCTCCAACCTGCCACCCCTCCCCCATAGGCTTCGCGAGCGGAACACTTCCTCTTTTACTCTCCCCCCACCAGCATAATGTGGAAAGTTTGCTTTTCCAGTTCGCAAAAACCAAACTCGTTTGCAGAAACTCTCATTATATGTCGGTGGCAATTCTTATACATCATACTTGTTGGATTGCGATGGGTAGTCAAAAAAACAGGGGTTGAAAGTGTGGGGGATTAATGTCTTTCGTTTCCATTCGCTACAAAGTTTTCCCTACGAAACGAGGAAAGGAGGATGGCTTTTCCCAAAGATGCCTCCGCGAGTTGATCATGAGATGATACGAATTTCGGGGCAGGTTTGAGAAGATCGACCTCTGGCCTGGGACATACCTACACACACACACACACACACACACACACGCACAGCCAGACACAGTAGTGATGGCCAGGGCCAGTGCACAGTCCGTGAAAAGGGCAAGAAAACGGATCGGAAAACTCGCCCCCGCTGTTTCTCAAAGGTTGTGTAAACAATAGAAAAGCACACAAACACACACACATAGAAACCAGAGGGGGGGATGAGCTAATAGATGGCTTTTTTTTTTAGGGAGTGAAAGGGTGAAAATCGGGAAAACACTGTTGAGGAGAGTCACCTGAAGGTTTGGGTATCGAACTGTGTGTTGGTTGCGAAAGGCGGCACCAAATACTCCCGAGTGAGATCATGCCGTGCTGGCAGCATTTTGGAAAAGCGAGTGAAAAACCAGTGTTCCTTCCAAGCCGATTTCCCACACCAACCAAGGGGTCAAATCGGAAGGGCGTTTCATTTGATTAAATCTAAGGAATCTCATGAATCTTTGGTAGTGATTCATTAGCATTGATTCATGAATCTGGAAAGATTCATACTTCTTAGCATTTGTCTTGAATGTTCGCTAGAAAAGCTGATGAATCTCGAGGCAAGCTTTTATTCCTCAATCCAAGATTCACATTTATTCATTCAATGTCAAAGAGTCGTTCCGATTCATGTGTCTAAAACTGAGTTTTCCCACTGTAATGTTTGGTGAACTGAATGATGACCCCCCTGCCGATAGTTCCCACCCCTCGATCCCCCCCTTCAGTAGGTATAGGTGTTGATAACCCGAGGTTGGCGTTGGTGTTGATGCACTTTTGCTCGAACCGAAGCAGGCGCTTTGACTTTGGAAAGTTTCTGCGCTCTGCCCACCGGTCGTGGTGGGTGGTGGGTGGTTGGGAGGTTGAGTGGGTGGTGACGGGGTTTGCATCCGGGGGTTGGTGGACTCTCTGTGCCACCACAACTATACGTGACGCTTTTTCCAGGCCCTGTTTGGGACGAATTTTCCGACTTAATATGTTCACCCTCTTGCACTTCGAAAATGTTTCCTGTAAACTACTGTCCACACACACACACACTTAAATAAACACAGACAAAAAACGATGCAGAAGAGCGTCTTTAGGCTGTCATAAGGCCTTTTTTCGGTGGCCATGAAAATCAAAAGCAAAAAAGCCAACCCTTGAACTCTCGATGAAAACTGGGGGAGGTGTGATTTTCCCACCCAACGAAAACACATACACGCGCGCGCACACGTTCACCCGATGGAGGAAAATCCCGATCAACGTCCCATTGCCACGACGGCTGATGAGCAACTGCTGGCCGCTGAGCGGAACCACCTCCCAATATGGCAGAGGCTTAAGCTGCTCGCACAGTTGATGACGACGACGATGGACCGAAAGAGACGGAGTGGGGTTTGGAAGGGAAGAAGAGAGGACGATAGAGAGAGAGAGAGAGAGAGAGAGAGTTAGTGAAGCCAGCTCTCCTCGACATCACCCACAATTACACATCGCGTCTGATGACAGAGAGAACTGGAGGAGCGAAGGCAGACTAAAGGAGGGCGAGGAGGAGGAACAGGGCAGGGGGGCGGTGATGGTCGTGGCTAACTCAAATGTGACTCAAATTCCTGCCGCACTTTCCATTCATGACTTCAACACACGTTCTTCTACGAAGTGCAAGATGTTCCAAGCAACATTTCCATGAAAAATCTCGAAGTAAGATTTTCTTCTAACCAACAAAAGGATGCTATTTATTGGTTTAAAACACTACAAGTCGTCAGCAAATAAAGCAAACGGCTCGAACAACGTTGCTCTCACCATTTTGTGCGGAAATCTTCTCGCAAACGGAGTAAGAGGATCGGAACCTCTCGCACGTTGCACCTCCGTCACCTTCGAGAGAGTCGTTATTAGTAGAGGAGGAGGAGGCACAAATGGTGCAAAACACTCTACGAGCGCTTTTTAATTTAAAGTCTGCATAGTTGGCAAGTTTGAAATTATTTAAACTGTATACTGTTTTCATGCACAGTAACAGGCACAGTCTACGTAACGTATGTTAAAAAAAATGCACCAACACACCACATTTTAAAGAATAATGGAGAACGAATGAAACAAGACTTTATTTGACTTAAAATGAAACTAATTTCGCTGTTCTATCTTTCTTGCCTTCCTCTTCATTTGTAATACAGAAAGCAGAAAGCATATCCACTTTTCATTCTTGCATATTCTGAACGAAGGAAAGGAAAAAATGTCTCCTTTAAATGTTCGTGTCATTATCTGCTTTAAGGAAGAAGATAACAAAACTTTATGACCTGTGTGAGACCTATAAAAGAGCTTTTGCTAGGATACGGAACGATCCAAAAGGAGTTTTGAGATTATGTTAAATTGAAAAGGAATACTTCTGATACTCGGTAATAAGTGAATGTAAATGAAGTAAAGTTGGATAATTGAGATTCAAATAAATGCATCTTTAAAGTTTCACCAAAGATTCGTCGCAAATCTGGTATGGAAGATTCTTTCAAAAAAAAAAAAT
>KE525195.1:359037-372838 GCA_000441895.2 Anopheles sinensis | reverse complement strand
ATTGAGTTTTTCTCCCATTTCTTGCATCGCTGCTTCCTACACACACACACGCTGGAAGAAAGCAAACCGAAGGCAGGAGAAAAGTTTCCCTTTCGCGGGGTGCGGGGGGGTGGGAGGGCTGCGCATTCGAGCGGCGAAAGAAGCAAGTGCAATTTTCCCTTCGCGAGCAGCAGCAGCCAACAGTAGCCTAAGCAAAATAGTGATCGATTCGCTACGGACGATTAGCTTGACGCTTGCTTTGCCTGCAAGGTGATATTGAGCGGCAGGCGCATTATTAATGGGCAAAGCTGATGGACAAATACACACACCCAAAACCGCCCGAATAGGGCTTCCTCCCTGCTGGATTGTCAAGGGTTTTCCGTTTTTCACTCGAGCAGAGGCAGCAGCAGCATCACCTTCATTCTTTACGGGTGTTTGGAAGCGTTTTTATCGTCCACCTCTGGTTGCGTTTGAGTGTATGTGCTTTCTCCCGTGAATTGATTGTTCGCCTCCAAATTCACAAGACAAAACAAAAAAAAATGAAAAACGAGAGGAGTTTTGATTGGTATTTTTTTGCCGTTTTGTCATAACATTTGCACAAATGCTTTCACAATCTATTGTCGCTTTTTACAGCCCCGTTTCGGAAAGCAGTGAAACACACCCCGAGGGTGATGTTGCGTAATCCACCATCTTCCACATGTGTAATGGAGGAATAAGCTTGCAATTACATTTAAAAAAAAAACAATCTAGTAATATTCCAGTTAACCTTCTATCACGTGATACGGACGGTGATAACCCCCATCTTTAAAAATAACTCCTACGAGCGGACGCATAAAACGGCGATAAAAGAAGTACTACACAACACGGTCGGTCATTGGCTTTACATTTATTGCCAATACCTGTACTAATGGGTTGCACTTTTAAAGGCTTGCTTTTTTTTAACGACGTATCAAAGCGGCTGGAAATGGGAGTTCCGTTCTGATATGTTTAATGCCTCCGCTAGATTTTATTTTAAGTGCACCACTGCGTGATTGCAGAATTACGGTTTACGGGGTTTATTTATAAAGAACGCCGTACCAAACTATAACTACTGGACTATTGAGTTTTCTCGGGGCCTGTATTAAATAAAAAAATGTTTTGGGTTGGGGTAATTTTCCTCGATTTAATCCGATCGGTTGTATTTATTACTTCGATTAAAAACGGGCACCGTTAAGAAAACGTCCTTACATCTCTAACGCAACCCCACAACTTCGGGCTCGTAAAAGAGGGCGATCCGGCCAGATGCAAATAATGCAGCATAAGGCGAGCAGTTTCGCAAAAGGTTGTCGCATTTTATTACCATCGTTATCGTTAAAAATGGGATGGAAGAATTTGGTGCTATTTTATTTATTTCTTTTTTAATGCATCTCCCCGGATGCATTAATGCGATATTGCGAGCGATTGGCGGGAAACCTGATTAATAAACGAATCGGTTTATGCGCCTTCCCGCTTATTTATGGGACAACGAGCGAGCTCGAGTCTATTTTATGCATTTTTGTTTATTGCTAACGATTCTAGTAATACGTTATTAGAAAATACGAAAAAAGGTTACCGCAAGACGGCCTTACGGTTATAGCAAACCGTTATTTAAAATTATGAAAACAACGAGCGGTTGTTTTCGACATTGAATCGAAAGCATTTTCCCAATGCGAACTAAAGCAGTTTCGTTGCTCGCCACCAGGTGGCGGTGTTGAAAGTGGCCTAAAAAAGGGAACTGGCAGCGAACCCGCCGCCAGATGGCGCGAATATTTCTTGCCTGCACACTCAGCCACACACGCACACACACACTAACACTCATAAGTAGGGTGGAAGGGGGTGGGGAAAAATGCCGAACGCATCCGAACGGAACACGCGTTTCTTCGACAACACAGGGTTTGAAAGGTGGTGGGCAGGGGGGAGGGATTGTTTGTGCTTTCAAGCACACCTCTCCCTTCCAACCCCGTACACACACAACAGGCAACGCAACATAACCGCGGGTATGCTGGATGAGCAGAAAAAATAACACGCAACAACAGAAGTGAGGCACAAAAATAAAATAAAAAAACAAGCGGCTTAAAGTTGAAAAAAGCACACACGAACACACACACACACACGGGCCACCGAAAGGCATCGGTGGATTCGCACCGAAAAGGAATTGTGGGGAGAGAACGGGAAAATGCACGACACAACAGCACACGATCAGGTTTTGAGGGGAAGGAATTTCATCATCGCAAGGCATTTTCGACGCATTTACGAAAATTCGAGGATCAAACTCGCCCGGGATCCTCGCGCAAAGCACCAGAGAAGCAAAACGCGAGACGGAGAACAAGAGAGCTTTCAGCATTTTTTGAACCGCCGCACTACCACCACCACCACAAGCCAACAACTCCACGAGAAACCACAAGAGACAGTGAAAAGGGAAAATAAAATTGAGAAAAAAAACGAGTTGTTCTAGCATATTGCATCCCCACTTCCATTGTGTACGAACGAGGTGATCGTCTTCTTTGCTTTCTTGCAAGTTGTTGCGATCTCTCAAGGGGAAAAAGAAGGCACAATAGTACCGGTGACGACTAAGAGTATGGAAAAACGAGTGGGAAGGCGGGGGGGGGGGTGGGCAAGGAGCACACTTCGATGCGCCCGCATGCATGCAAACACATACACACACACATATAGAGGGAGAGAAGCGACAGGTGAACAGAGAACAAAACACCACCCCAAGGGAGGGTGGGAAGGGAGAGGGAGACGGGGGGAGGAGGAGGAACCGGTACAGAACTCGGACGGAGGAAGGATCGTAGGAAGTAGGGGTGGAATCGGGGGTGGGGATGTGGGGAGGAGAAGGTAGTGTTGCGGCGGCAGCCGACACGAGAGCGAAAACTTGTAAAACCAGTTTTTTGTTCTTTTCCTCATCGCCACCTTCTTGTCCTCACCCCTCCCGGCGATCTACAAGAATCCAAGAGGTCTTAGCAGCACCGAGAAAGCAGCACCAAGACACGGCCGCCGTTTCTTTTCCTGAGTCTCGGATCGAGCCTCTTACCTGCCCCTTCCCCCTATCCGGCACAAAACATCCCACAACCAATCGTTCTCTTCTTCCCGGCCTTCGTATTGCGTGTTATGTGTGTGTGTGTGTGTGTGTGCGATACACAATGGTTCCTCTGGCGGTTCCTTTTCTTGTTCCCTCCGTCCTAAGCACAAACTAACGATCTCATATTTACTGCATTTAAGGACGAAAGGATTCGGCCGTTAAAGCACTGAGCAAAACAAAATATTACATTTTTATACTTAGGGGAGAGTGAGGCGATATTGAACCTACGTTTTCATGATCACTTATAATTTTCTAAATATCCTAACACATTCCGAAAAACTGTTGTCACAACAGAAGAAACCTTATTAAAAAAAAACTTCGAAAACCTAAAGTTCGATGCTGAACAGAAAAATACCACTATTCAACAAATCTAATGTGATAAAAACTAGAGGAAAGTGTGGCAAGATGCACCGGCATATTTTAAGCTGAAGTAAGTCAGTTAAAACAAAATTAAGGCAATAAAATGTGCCTAACACATCCGATGGGAATTTTACAGCTCTAGAATAAGATTTACCAAATAAAACAGTTTATTCAAATTATGCTAGAAACCCTAACGTAACCCTATCGGATACGTTTTTCTCTGTCAAGGTTCATTTTTGTGTTACTTGGTTCAGTAAGCAATCGCGAACGCGAAAAGAAATCGATCGATGTATCAGTGGATAAAACGGCAGTCAAATGCGAACAAATTTTTCGATGGGTGTTGGAATCGCGAACGCTAAAAGATGAATGTTATCAATCGATATACCATCCACAGCCATGGAACAGTCGATAACGAGATAAAACTTCACTTTTGATGGTGGTACACTAAAAAATCATCATGTATTCACAATAACTAACACCATTAAGCAGCACAATTCGTTCTTTTCACCAAATTCACTGATTTTATTGAAATAGTCAATAAAATTTTCGATTCGTTTCATTGGGTTGCCAAATATTTCACTTGAGTATAAAAAAAAGATTACTTAGATCCAGTTCGTTGACGAATGTTGTCCATGCTATTTTTATTTCCATAGAAAAGTAGATGTTGACAGCCAGAAAACTGGTTGCCTTAGCGATCGATAAATCTATATCGATCGATACGGAAAAAGCGTACGTGATCCAAAATTCGAGTATCGCAATTTTATCGACCGATAAAAATGTATCGATCGACTAGCGAAACCTACTTCGTTCCCGATAAGCGTCTATAAGATTTTCTCAACAAAGTTTAAGCTGTTACCAATGTTGAAATAAAATACTGCAATCAAGAAGACATTCGTCTCATACCTCATGTTACTTAACGAATGCTGAAAAGAATTTGATTCATAATCATATCAGGGGGCACTGATGCGGCTGAAATGTGGACAGAATGCATTGCTGTACATGTTAAGCAAAACATACAAGTTTTTCAAACTTATTCAGAATGACACTGTCGCAACTAAATTAACTCGAATTTGTACGCATTTTGCGTCCACAATACACAAATCATTCATTTTACATAATTCATATTAAAATATACATATGTCGTAAACTTCATTGGAACAAAACAATTTCTACTTCGCGATAGAATTGCAGGTACTCAGAAGCTAACAAATCTTCTCTAATCAAGAAATAAGAGTCTTGATAAATAACTCCATTTAAATAATTATCCATGTATGTGCTTTCTGCCTCACTATCTGGACCATTTTGCCGCACAATTTGAAATGACCCGAGGAACATCGGTGCGGTCTCAAAAATATTCGTTTTGATGACAATTTAAGATTTCTTTTGATGTCGTTTGATTTGTTTTTTGGCAGTTGACGAGTGGTTAGAGAATCGATCTTTGAGAATTCCCAGTATTTTCCACCCATGAAGCAATTAATTTCCTTCGCCAGGAGCATTCTGCCTGTTGCACATTTCACAATAAATGTCTTAAAAGATCGCTAGCAAAAGAATGTCGCAAGGCGTCAGGGCCAAACATTGTTTTGCCGTTAGTCATAATTCTTTATGCTAAACGCTATTTGTGAACTAAAGTTGTGTGTATTATCTTCCATTTGTTTATTTAATTAATCAAGCTTTAATACATTTCATACCACCAGTTCCATAAGGCCCCAGTGTCCCCTATTTTACTGTCTCCTCCATCAAACAGTTCTCGCTTTCAATCCATTGTCTATGCTTCATCCGTATCCGCTAAAGCGAAAGTGAATACTTTGCACAAATACATTGTCTGCGAATTCTTCTCAACCAAGCTTACGAATTACGATATATTTCTTCATTTGATAATTGCATTAATTTCTCTAGAAGAAATTAGATTAGTAAATAAAATGAAAGTCCAGTCCAGAATTCATGTTTGTTTGATGTTTTATGTATTTACGTGATGGGGCTTTGTTTGGAGTTTTGTTTTAAATTAATGAATGCTTGGGGTGCGATTTATTAATTTGACGATTTGTAAATTTCCGGCAAACAGTTGTTAAGAAAAACAGAAAATGAAATTTGGGCGATCGATTAAAGCGAATGGACCGTTTTTTCGAAGAAGAAAACACTTTCAACCTATGGATAAAGGTTGTGGTTGTATAATTCGAAGTCTTCCAAACCTGCAAATATTTAATTTATTTCACATTCCTATAAGTGCATCTGGAACATACTAGGCATAAATTAACTTAAAAAGATTAGCGGACTAACATTAGTAACAGCGTGTTCTGGAAATGCGGAGGGAAACGACCCATTGAGGATGACAATTAAACGAGGGTACATGCACGGACCGCAATTCCAAGCCCATTTAATCCTCTTTTTATCGAACTTTTATTTCCAAGGCTCGTATTTATCGCATTCCATGCAAAACCACTGGATATAAAATAAAAAAAAACCAGGGCTCGTCGCGGAAATGATATTTTTAATCCGATCGGAATGGAGATACATCTCAATCTCAATTGCAATAAAAATTTTACGCGAAGATTGAGGAACATAAAATAAGGACACGCCGCCGTTTCCCGATTAAGTGAACGAGAAAATGGTTTACGATACTAGTTGTAATGTTATTATTTTCTTTTATTTAGTTCTCTCCCCCTCCCCTCATCCGGTGAAGGATGATTGCTTCATTTGCTTAATCTACCCTATCGGAAACGATATTAACGACCGCAAGCGGACACACATATGTGCAGGATTATTAATCCACTTCTTTTTGGTAATAAAAATAAGTAAATTAAACCATCTTTTCCGTTCTGGGATAAAAAGCAGCTTTTCCCAAGCCGTTAGGCGCAGAATTTAAATCGATCGTATAAATGTCGTTAAACAACCGCCATTCAGGAACTTGCTGTCCTCCGTATGGAGCCATGGACTGTCTCACCCACCTACCCCTACCTGTCCCCTGCCATACACGTGGACCTAGAGAGAGGTCCGATTCTGAACGATTGAAAACCTCAACACCTTTTTCTTTCTAAGGCTCGAATGAATGTGTTTTTGCGCGCGCCAAACTGGCGAGACGCATCGCACACGTAAGGCGCACCACGCAAAAACCTTGGCCTGCTAAAGAAACGGTGTGTAGTGCACCGGACCACTGCCGCAAAACAACGGCCACGCATTCAATCGCACGCTGGCTTACTCATCTTCACCGTGAAACCCGCGCAAAGCAATAGCTCAAAGTAGAGCCAGAAGTATGTAGAAAACTAAACTAAAGCAAGTGAAGTGCAAAAAGTGCAGTTGCAACTGTCGATAAGTCGCGCCAACAACTAAACTGGTAAAGTTCTAGATTTCTTAAGTCTATTCTCAATGTTCTAGAGGGACTCGGGGAGTTCGCGGTATATATCCAGATTTAGCTAGGACCGTTTTTTGTGGGCAACACGAATGGATTAAGTATGGTTATAATACCAGAAGACTATTCGATACCAGATGTTTCAGTCCATATATCTGACCTACCCCAAACTTAGCTCGTAATTTTTCTATTCTGAGTGGATCAGATATTGGTTGAAAAAGTTAGGCTTTCTTTCCAGCGGAAATACAAGATAGTTCAGAGTTCATTATTGCTTGCGCTGGGAGTTCTTGGTGTTTTGGGAACTGTGACAAATTTCCTTTTGACATGGACCAAGCGCATATGATTATCATCCTCTTCCACATTGTAGCAAACCCATTCTTAGAGAAATCTGAAACTTGGAGCTGTGGAGGAAAGCACGAGAACGTCACGCACGTTCTAAAGTTCTCTACGTCGCAGTATTCGTGCTGTTTAGACTAACTGACGCACTTTTCCTTCACGAAAAGACAAGTTGCCTCGACGACTAGAGCGACAAAACACATCGAGAACGGCACGACCACTCGCGGAGGGTGGTCGTCCTCGACAGTATTTGAGGTCAAAACAACTACACACGGTGTGACGACACTAACCGTTTCGACGCGACGCCGTATCGAACGAAAGTGATCATCATCCACAAAGCGACACGCACACAATTTCGTGGGAAAAATAGCAAAGACATGACGACATGGCTCAAGGAGGAGGAGGAGGAGTAGGAGGGGAGCAAAAGTACATTGTGAATGAAAATCACACTTGCGAACAGACGAGCGTGGGGGAGAGGAGATAGACCCGGCAACACACCTGACCAGGTCCAACAGATGAAACCTCCTCAAAACAGCACAATCCGGGTCATTAAATGCAAAAATGCACCCTGCAACCCGCGGACGCTGAAGGGTGGAGGGAGGGGGGGGGGGTTCGGTTGGTTTGGAGGCATGGAAAGGCTCCATCAAGTGCAGCATACAACAAACGGTGGCGGCGGCAACAGAGCAAACGCTTCACTCGCGACGGCGGCGACTTTTCAATGTCAATGCCATCCACGCGCGCTCGCCAACCTAACCTCAACCTCAACCAGCACACCTTCGGTGATGATGAAGCTGCACGCGTCGGCGGCCCATTAACGAACACCACGCAAAACTCGACGCACGCACTCCCCCGGCCTCTAACAAGCCCTCAACACGGCGGCGTTCGCCTTTCTTCGACCACAAAAAAAAAGTCGTGGGCGAAAAACGAACCCCTTCCGGTCGTTCCGAAAAGAAAGTGAAAATGGCTTTGGCAAACAGCGGGCAACGATAACTCGCAAGGGGGAGGGTGATGCGTGAGAGCCGATCGCGTCCGTTGGCCTTTGTTTCCGTTAGAGGAAACCTTTACCCTCGGGGGGCAATCGAAACCATTTCCCCGTTGAAAGCCCAATGCGGAAGGCCTTCGTACACACGGCGCATCCCCGCAACACTTGAGAAACGCTTAAAACATACTCAACTTGCGATTTAAACCTATTTAAAGTCTTATCATTCGAGAGCCACTGCCACGAGTCGCTCTAAACTCCAAACCGAAAGGATCAGAAACGTTACATTCAAGGAAATTAAATCTGAGACGCGCGATAGTTATTCGTAGACTCCAAAGCATCAGGAAGATTCATGAAAATTACATCGGGAAGATTCATGAAAGATCAGAACTCAGTACATTAGTACACGGCTCACAACAAATTAACGTAAACTGTCAACCGGCAATTTAGGGCGGATAAACAAACTGAGCAGTATTTTAAAAACGTTATTTTTATTTCATCTCTAAAATTAATAATAATATTCGTTTAGTGTTGGGAATTATGCGAGTTAACATAAATTGCATAAAACTGCAATAATAAAGAAACTGGTTATTTCTTTTAACGTTCATTTTAAAAGGATTTATACTGTTGCTTTTTTCCAAAACTGTCAGCTGGGTAATTTGGCAAATTTAATCGCTGTGAAATAAAATCGCTAGCCTGGCTACGTTAAGGCAGATGTTAGGCAAATGCGCATCTAAAATTGCTTGTTTAGGCTGGTGTCAGTGCTCGTCCGTCCGTCCGTCCGTCCGCTCGTCGAAAATGTATGGGATTTGACAGATGGAGCTTGTCGTACGATAAAATCAAAATCGTTTGATTTTATCGCACGATCGTATCCGATGTTATCTGTCTACAAAATTGGATTTTATAAATTCGGAAGTGAGATTTTCATCTTTAAAAAATAACAAAATTATTGCAACTTTCTTATAATTTTAGTAATCACAGAAATATTTGCAAATCTGACATGCGATAAAATATCGTACGACAAAGCACTGACACCAGCCTTATTTTGCGTTTAAAAATGCTAAGTAAGGATTCAGATGAGTGAAATGAGCGCTTGAAAGTTGCTGTAAAGTGAAAATTACATCCGTTTAAAAGTGATTTTATGAATCATTTATTCGAGAGTGATTCAATTTGATCTCCAAAGATAAATCTCACCAAACTTTTATGAATTAGTATCTCTAGACAAGGCGACGAAAATGGAGGATCAATCACGAATCGTGAAATATGGTGAAATCAAATATAATAATTAAATACAAAGACTCAATCAGATTCATGAATGGAAAAGTGTTCTCTAGAAGCAATTCGCCGCGAAAGTTCGTCTATTTTAGATCTCACAATCAACTCATAGTAATGTTCCATTCCCCCAAATATCGTAGGTATGAAAAGAGCTCAGGATTAATAAGGCTTTCAACTAATTAATTATTTAAACCCGTTAAAAAACTTAATGGTTCTAACCCATGTCTAGCAGCTGTAGTCTGTTTGTTTAAGCAATGTTTATAACTAGGCTAGGGAGCTAAATAGAAGAGAGATAGGAATTTTATCCAGACTCAACGGCAAACAATGCCATCATACGGGACAATGCCATTAATTTCACTCTACCGATTGAAAATATCCTCTATGATTTTGAAATATTCCCTCTATCTATTGAAGCTATCCATTACATTGAAACAACCCATGTACTATGAAGGCTCGAGAAAATACGACAACGGAGAAAATGATTAAAAAATACTCGAAAAGTATGGGTTCAATCGTTTCAAAACTAGAATTAGGTAGAGGCAACTGCATATAAGTAGAACAAATCGATAGTATCACTATGAAGAAGGTGACTGCACATTTCAACAAACAAAGTGACTGCGCAAATTGAACAAAGCTTTATAGTTCATGCACAAGCTACATCGCACTCGCTGAAATTGCCTCACTTATTCCATATCTAGCTAACAACGAAAACTCGGACGAACTTGTGATGATGTGGGGGGATTTTGATGACGGCTGAAAGCCTACAAAGCCCCGTCGTGTTGCAAACACGGAAGGCGAGCTGCTGCTGATGCTGGATTGTTAAAAGTACCTCTAGTAGAATTTACAGCCGATCATAAACCTATCTAGAGGGAGAGAGAGAGCGAGGGCCAGGAGTAGTTTGTCATCCCGAGGTGCTGGCGATGGATTACGATAAGCGAATGACGCAGTAGCGGCGCCAGAATCTTCCTCGTGTGTGTGTGTATGTGTTTGTGCTCACGGTGATCTTTCGCACGCTCGAACAACTTCCGGAAAACTGACCTCCGCGGGGCATCTATCTTTCGAGGCGTATTGAGCCATCAAAAATGATGCAGTAGTCGTTGCCACCTAACTTTGCCCCGAAAGTAGACGATGTTGAATCTAAGCCACATTTTATTCTTTTGTCGCTTAACCCTCTATTTTAGAAATAGCTCATCAACTTATCTTTAACGCAACTTTGTTTACCTCTTAGTCATTCGATTTTGTCTCTAACCGAAAACGAGAGAATAAAAATGGTAATTGTGGTTACCCTACCTAATTGCTTTTTTACAAAAACTAACATACATACATTAACCCTTAAAAAAAACAAGATTGTATAAATAACCATGTGTTATGTAAACTTATTATCACAGCTGTAAAACGTCACTTGTTTGTTTACAACCGCTACCGTAAATTTTTAAAATTTTCGTCACAACCAAACCTTTAATTTGACAATAATTCAGTATAATTTTTCCTTTTGTGGACCACTTTATCTTATTCTTCTGAACACGGTGTCTGGCAAGCGTTTTTAGAACATATTTTAGTACAGTCATTTTGGATCAAATTTGTTCATAAAACAAACACCGTGGCTTGTATTTAACACGTTGACTGCCATGCCTTTTTAGCACACTTTTTTAGTACAATCTTTTTCGATTAACACGTTGACTGCCGCCGGGCATTTTTGAACAAGTCACGAAACTCACTCGTATTACACTAATATAGAGGTATGTTGTAATATTTGTTAAAAATAAGCCTTAAGGAAGCTTAATCTATTTTTTAATGGTTTAAAGACAAGTCTTGGCATTTGTTTTATAACCAAATTTTATGAAAAATGCCTGTACTAAAAAGTGTGCTAAAAACGCTAGGCAGTCAACGTGTTAATAACCAAATTTTATGAAAAATGACTGTACTAAAAAGTGTTCTAAAAACACTTGGCAGTCAACGTGTTAAATTTGGTTATACAATTTATTAAACATTCGGTTTTCGACGATCTGGCAAAGACTAACCTGCCCAGAGTATCAGTTTTAAATATTATTATAATTTTCATGTTGCATTTTCGTATGTTTAAGAGGCAAAAACTCTTTAGAACTAATGACAGCTGGCTATCAAAAATGATAGCCATGGCAGTCAACGTGTTAAACAAATAACATATAAACCACCCTTTCCTAAGTCTAAATTTGTACATTTATCATAAACTGCCACTATATTAGTGTGATGATACATGAATTTCGTGACAAGTTCCGAACTGCCCGTCAGCCATTATGCGGCTCAACGTGTTAATGTAAACAATGATCTTAATGATGATATTTGTACTAAATAACAAGAGGTTTAGATAGCGACAACATTGAAGCAAGGAGACAAAGGGTTAGAGGCAAATTCAGATGCGTTTGGGACATACTTGTGGTTGGAGGCAAAAAATTGTGGCAAACGACTGTAAAATGGCGCGAACCCGTCACCTAACTTAAGTTTATTTTGGACGCGCACGAGGATGGAAGGGAGCTCGCGCAATGCAAACTTTGTTGTGGAGTATTTATCCTCACTTGTTCAACCCACAGCAAACCCCTTTGGCTACACTCTTCCTCCTCTTTTTCCCTCACTGGGCTATGTATAATGTGTGCTGGTGGTCGCTTATCACCCGACGATGACACCTCCTCGGATTGCCCGTGTGATAAGCTTTCTCGCCAGCTGGGCAGTAATAGAGTCGCGCGGTCCAATGGCTCCCCTCTTTCTGCCCCTTATCCCCCAACACTCAAAAGCACACACACACGCACCCGGGGACTTATCTCGTTTGCGAGCAAATAATACTCCCCCCGTCGAAGGCGACACGGTTATTCGAGAACGCGTTTCCAAAACAACGTGTGTTCGGTGTCGCTCGAAGTGTGACTCATGATAGCCACCACAACGGTCCAGATGATCATCCATACACCCACACCCAGGGCAGGAATGCACACCACGCCACCTTAAATAAGCACGAGGGGGGTCAGTTCTAGTTAGTCACAGGCAGCAATGTAATTTCAATTTCACGAAAGCCTCCAAAGACCACCAAGGGGCGGTAATCCGTGGTAAAACCACACGGAAGGGCAAGAGAGGTGAAGGTGTTGGTGTCACTTTAGCCCCGAATAAGGGAAGCAAACCCGACGTCAAGACGTCGCGTCGGAGGAGAGTTCAAAGCGCTCGCTGAAGGTAAGTGCTGTGTGTTGCCCTAAGGGCGGTTTCAGTTCTTCCTTGAGGCTCCGACGAGGGAGTGGGGAGAACGGGGTGCCAGTTTCAATATTGCCTTCACTAACATCCACCAGCAGCGGGGCTTTTCTCTTTCTCTCTCCAAAGTGCGTATGTTGGTGCATTGACCAGAACAGAATCATGCATGGAGCGAGCAAAATAAGTCAAAACACTCGTAACAAAATATGGCCAAACAAACTAACACTTAGGGTAGGCGGTTTGGGGCTCTTCAGTTCAAGCCCAAAGTACCAGCTCCCCTCCCCTCGGGGGAAGGAAGAAATTGCTCAAAAGTCACGTGCGCTGCGCCACCGTCTCTGTAAGATCGAACTGGGTTTTGCAACACTCATGCCCCGAACCGAACCGAAAAGGGGCTGCTGCGCTGACTCTTTGACCTTTTTTCGGTTTTTTGCATCAACATTCCGCCGTCACAGCACCGCAATGCAGCAGCGAAAACCGTTTCCAGTAGGGGAGTGTGGGGCAAAAACCTTCAGCAGTGCGCTTTCAATTTATAATTCTGCAACTAAGAGATATTTACGTGTTTCATCGTTCTTAGTTGCACTGGACTAAATGTTTCTTCACGTTGTTTCTTAACACGTTGACTGCTATGGCTATTATTTTTGCTAGCCAGCTGTCATTAGTTCTAAAAAGTTTTTGTCTCATAAATATATGAAAATGCAACATGAAAATTATAATGATATTAAAAACTAATTTTTTGGGAGGGTTAGTCTTTGCTTAGATGTCGAAAACCGATTGTTTAATAAGCTTTATAAACACATTAAATCGCCAAAGATTGTTCTAAAAAAGTCTGCTAAAACTGCTTGGCAGTCAACGTGTTAACACGTTAACCGCCATGTCAGTCCCTAGGGACTGACAGTAAGCCTTCCGTTCACGCCGCGTCAGTCCCTAGTGACTGACACCGAAATATGCATGAGCCGCGTCTGTCCGCAGTGTCGGTTTGCAAGCGTCAGTCCGTTTGCGCTCTTTTGTTCCAGAACGCTAGGGACTGACACGAATGCATGAGTCGCGCCGGTCCGCAAGCGTCAGTCCGTTTACGCTCTTCCGAACGCTAGGGGACTGACATCGAACGAATGCGTGAGTCGCGTCAGTCCGCCGCTCTCGCGAAAAATGCTTGCTTGTGTGGCGGGAACGGAAAGTGTCGCAAAAAACGCTTGGCGGTTAAACGTGTTAAGGA